>OW240912.1:289100063-289115414 GCA_933207985.1 Pelobates cultripes
TAGATGTATTATATATAAGAGAAAAGAATCAACAGAACTTTCAAATGTTGCTGTAAACATTTCAAATACCTGAATATGTTTCAAGTAAGTGGTCTACTTACCCCAACTCCATGTGTTATGAATAGAGCCCAAGTAATATTTAAAAATTAGGTTTTATATTTGCTCTATTGTAAATTGTTTTGTATATTTTTTCAAAATTGCTGGGAGGCAAATTAAATCAGCTATCATCATTATATTAATGATTTGTTTGGTATTTGACTATACCTAGCTATAGAGTACTTTTTTTTTATATTTTCGATAGCAAGGAGAGAGGTCTTGTTTGTTTTGAAATGTATCTTAAAATTATAATCAAGGGGAAAAAAAAAAATACTGAATACTTATGTAGAAATTTCCATTCTACATACAAGCACAGATTTTGAAACCCATTGATGTTAATTATGTAAGCATTATAAGCTATTACTTTAGTCCTTGCTTAAAGAATTAAACAAAAAAAAAAAAGCTAATTATGTTTGATGAATAATAAGAAATATGAAAACAAATTCAGACAGGCAGAAAATATAAAGACAGTTTTTTTCATTAAGATGATAAAATAGATACATCTAAGGTAAAAAGTAAAAAATAAATAAATAAATAAATTAAAAAAAAGGGGCAGACAGATCAATTATTGCTTCATATGTTTATTGAACATACTCTGAAAATTTGCCTCCAAAATTCTAAAAGTAGCTTCCCCTAATTTTTTATAATTTTGATAAATAAATTTTTAAAAAAATCACAGTGGATGCAGGATACACTTATGCAGGATTACAGACATATTTATAATAAAAAAAAATAGATATGGTGCTTAAAACCGTGTGTGCATATAAATATGGTTGCAAAGATTTCTGATGATGGGTTTAACACGGCAAACAAACAAAAAATAAAATACAATATGAATTTTTAGCTGCCTTTTAATTTGTGCATGTGTCTCCTGCTAACTGTGTATGTATAAATATCACACTGTGCTTTAGCCTCCAATGTATTATATTCATCATAAAAAAATATATAGACAGAGCACCATAATTCCAAAACCAGATTACGATTAGATTTGTAGCAGCAATATCTGCATTTTACCACTCTCAGATGTGTACTTTCTACTTCACTGGTAGCAGCCTTATCAATTATAGATCTGAATTATCACACTCACTGTACAATGTTTTATAAACACAGGAAAAAACACAAAGCAAAACAGACAGAAGAAAAGAAAACAGAAATAAATTTATTTATAAAACATTTTACCAGGAAGGATACATTGAGATTTCTCTAGTTTTCAAGTATGTCCTGGGCACACAAACACTGTATTATTACAATAGGGTACAATGTAATATTACAAAAAATATATATATTTTTTTACATATACATACATATATATAAATGTAATACATAACAGGTAATAAATATAGTAAACCATGACAGGTACATTCTGTTTTAAAGTATGTTGCCATAGATCTCTTAAAGGAATTTATATTGAATGAAAATTTTACTGTGTCCATGAGGTTATTCCATAATTGCGGTGCCTTGTACCTTCTTTTTGTATAGCGGTATGCTAAATAAGATAAATATATCAAAATCACAGGGAACCAGCATAGCTTGGTTGTGCTAAATAAGTTAAAAAAAAAATAAGTAGGATTCATTTTGCCATGCATCATACCACAGAGTTCCATTTAGTTACCAGATTAGTTCATGTATGCCTTGTGCTAGTCACATGACAAGAAAATGTGTAGATATGACAAAAGCACCCGAGACAGGGCTTATAGGTGAAAGTATTAGGTAAGAATAAAGTATAGGAAAGCATCTAGTGGTTTAACCCCTTAAGGACCAAACTTCTGGAATAAAAGGGAATCATGACATGTCAAACATGTCATGTGTCCTTAAGGGGTTAAGTAATATAAAGAGTTATGTAACCTAGCTCTAAAAAAAAAAAATCAAACCATAAAACAGACAATGTACTTTAAATCTTTTTCATCTATGCCTAAAATATAAAACTTACAATGTAAGAAGCACTAGTTTAAAAGTGTTCTAGCCTCTTCTGACCTCTATGCAATATGAATGTAAGCTCCATGTCCCGTGGCGAGGTCCAGGCTGGGTGTGAAGGTCCTTCTATAGATCCATCTCTTGAGTAGGCAATGTGAAATTCCTTTCTGGTCACTTCATTTTTTGATTTCCATATAGCACAATAAGTCAATTTTGATTGGTTTAATCTCAATGAAACAGACTTCCTTAGGATAAGATGACACTCTATCAGATACTGGTCAGAATTGTGTTATACATACATAAAGCATATAAATGAATACATCTAGCTTATTTGTATGGCCTACAGAGCAGGATTAACCATGGGCAGCCACCAGTTGCCCAGAACCATAAATTTGATTGGCACCATTACCCAGCTCTATGTGAAAAATAAAGAGACTAGTAATCTGTGTTAGGTCCTCTAGGATCTTAATCTTTCTGTGATGGCGTATGGCTCACTATGAGAGCTTATCTAGACGATACAAATATATTGTAAACATGTATAGTCTACATAGATATATATATATATATATATATATATATATATATATATATATATATATATACACACACACACACACACACACACACACACACTACGCTTGTTTACTATATATCTGTATTGTCTAGATAAGCTCTCATGGCCATGCACCATCAGATAAGAATATATATCCCTTTAAAAACAGTCATTTTTAGTGATTGCTTGCTCTGATTAATTATGATGGTGTTAAAAATTCCGAGAAGAGATGGTATTTTTTTGTTGTTTTCTAGTGTTTTTGGCTTTCTGTGTGTATGGATTTAAAAAATATATATTTTTTTTCACATTCTCCATAATATATATTTTTTATAATTCAAGCCAGGATCTACTGTGCTTTTTTGCTACCTCTGTGAAATGTTGAGCACTGTGGGATTTTTATGATTCTAATAAAACAATGTTCTATTATATCAAAGATTGAAAATAAATGTGTGTCTCACCATCCCTTCCTCTGCTTTCATCTATCTGTTTTTATGTCTAAACTTTTTAAAGACATTGCAATGAATAACATATTTTCCAGTCATGTTTACTTCTGCAAATTGGAGATTCACTAACAGTGAGTCAGTTACCGTTAACATACTTCCAACTGACTTATGCAGTTTGGCTGAAGTAGTGTTCAGTTACAACTGATTTACTATAAAGGTTTAACATGTCATCGCTCAGTGTAACCCACTGCAGTGCTGTCTTTTTTGTTCCTGTCTATTGAAAAGTATTAGACAAAGAATAAAAAAAAAAGTTTAGCAAGTCAGATATTCACAATGTTGGCAATGTTATTGCAAGAGATTAAAAAAAAAAAATTAGTAGAGGCTCCCAAATTACTCCCTATCCCCATACTCTGATACAAGTCCTCTTTAGTAAATAATAGGAAAAGAGAAGGTATACGTGTAGGTATCTACCAGATCATTATTAAAGGGACATTAAAATACACTTTGACTCAATTAAGTGGTCTGGGAGCAGTGGCCCTTGCTGGTTTAACCCTGCAATGTAAAACATTGCTGTTTTTGTAGGGACGGCAATGTTTTCATTGCTGCATTAAACACGTGAGGTGCTTCCCTTGTGAGAACCAAGTCAGACTCAGTTCTGCTGCTTCTAGAGATTGAGGCTTCATTCATTGGGATGGATGAGATCATCGATGAACAAATCAAACAAAAGCATTGAAATAGCTAAACACAATGAATGGTTCAAGTGGTTTCACCAAATTCAAATTATAATGACTTCTTCAACTTCAAAGTTATTCAACCCCCTGAACAGAATTCCTCACAACAGCACAAATATGCAAAACGGGTGTTGTCTCAATCACACCTAATGCAACTAATTAAGGGCTTCATTAGTTGCACCAGGTGTGATTGAGCTGGAAAACTTGAAATACCTGCACTGGCTATGGTTTTGTTGAGTGTCACGTTTGGCTGCATGTTAGATATATGGATAAGTCACAAGAATGGTCCACAAAGTTAAGAGAAGAGATCATCACCCTTCACAAACAAGGAACAGGATACAAAAAGATAGCAAAGGCATTCAATGTTTCTAGAGACACTATTGAAGCATAGTTCCCAAGTTCAAAGTTGAAGGAACAGTGGAAACATCTTCTGCTAAGCTCCTACCTCACTGTATCTTCTGTGAACCGAACCGGACCTCCTAACCGACCTAGCAGAGGTCTCGAATACTCGACCCAGAATTGTTTACCAACCATTCCGACCAACCTCAACCCGAATTTGCCTTTAGACATTGCTAATTTCTCCTGCTCGGATTGCTAAACGGCCTCTCTCAAAATTACAGGATTTCATTGGCTGAATAAGTATTAATTTAATTCTCTGATCTGCTTATTCTTTGTCTGCATTTGATCTGTTGCTACAATCTGCTACTTTGGATGCTGCAATAACATTGTTGCTACTACTTGCTTCAGTATCTTATTACCAGCCCTTGCTATTTTTCTCATTACTTTACCTGCCTATAATTCTAAGCAAACTACTAAACAAACTACAAAACTCCTGTGTGGCAAAAAGAACCTTGCCACAGGCTTTTGGAGGGGCCTGCTTGTCAGCCACCTGCCAAAATACTTTGGGCCAGGTCAGCGACTGTAAATACCCACATTTTATTCCCCCTGGTTCGGCACTTTCTATTTGTGCGCATAGAACCGAACACTAGCTCCCTGGTTCCCGGTTGGTCCCCCAGCGGCACTTAGCCGCGATTCTATGCAACTGTTTTGGGCATGGGACCATGCGGGCGGTCAGTTAAACTTTGACTTTCAGTAAATTCCTGAACCGATCTGGGTGATTTTTGGATATGTTGCTCACCCAGACTGGGGCTATCAGGGGATGTAACTTGTGGGGGGTTTGTGTGTTTTGGGGGTATTTTGGTGGTTTTGTAAAAATGTGTGTTTTTTGTGTCTGAAGATAATTGTTTTAATACAGAACTTGACTCCCAGGCACAGAGGAGGGATTTATCTAGTTTGTATTGGAGTGTCCTGGATCTGAGAGCCAATGTGATTGTGTATTTGTTTCTACTGTGGATTACTCTCAGGTCCAGGGGGAGTGCACCTTGCATGTGGACTGTCATAAAAGAGCAGTTGTGGTCCCGTTAAAATGAGTTCACTTCACCGTCAACACAAAGCCTCGTCTCATGATTGTAGGGTACAGCTATACCAGCTATACTTGCTTCGGATTGCTGAACTGGCTATAATCACTAGCTCTTGTAAGAGCTACATAGCTATACCTGCAAGACTCTCTGGAGTAGGGTGGAGGACAGCGAGACCCCAGCCAAGCTGCACCGGCTAAGGGGCTATGCTGCTACGTTGCTAATGGTGTCTGGTGCAGTGCTTATAGTACTCCAGGATACTAGAAAGCAGCGATTGTTGAAGGCACCCATTCAGGGTGCCAGGCGGTCCGTCAAATACTGCTACTGGAAAACAATTCTTTTTGTTTCATACCTATTGAAGGGAGATTGGAATTCCTGTTAAAAATATTCAGTGTTGCTTATGTCAAAGAAGTTATGATTTTTTTTCTCTAATTGTTGTGAAGATTCCCTTTACTTTACAGTCTTCTAATTGATTTAATCTGCAGTTGTGTTCCATATTAAAACTTTATTTGGAAAATGCATAACAGAGGACATGTGGGACAAACAAAGAGACATAGACAGGATGGGGGAGAAAGAGACAAGGTGCTGGGGAAAGAGACACACAGAAGGGATGGGAAGGGGAGACAGACTCACAAAAGCTTTGGGGAGAGAAAGAGACACAGAGGAGCTGGGGAGGTATAAAAAGACACAGAGGGGTTGAGGAAGGGATAAAAGAGACAGACTGGCTTATTTTTCAGCTGATAATTTTGTATGGCCCTTGAACGATGTTCTAACTGTCCAAATGGCCCTTGGCAGAAAAAAAATGTTACCCAACCCCTTCTCTAAGCAATGTTTCCAGCATGTTTTTAAATCCATCCATTCAATATGTTCTCAAGGCAAACCCAGTATTAGAAAGTTGAACTTAAAAATTGACTACTATGTGTATACTTGGATGGGATGGCACTTTGGTTCACTGTTTATGTGGTTACATTGATTGAAAAACAAAAGAATATTCTGCTGTAGTTGTACTGTGTACTGAGACATTACAATGGTATTTAGGACAAAGCAACTGTGATGAGATGAATATGCCTAATAAAATCAACAGTTTTCAATGTCTTCCAAAAGTTATGTTTGCATTCCTGACACTATAGTGTTCCTTTAAGCAAACTAAAGGAACATTCTGGTCACCATAACAACTTATCTAAATAAAAATGCTATGATGCCAGGAAGCCCCTGGGCGCTCTTTCCTTTAAGGGGTTAAACTGCTCTTACATGGTTTAAACCCAAATGCTTTCTCCTGCTCCAGATCTCCAGGTCGCTCAGTGGTATTCAGCTTATGAAACAGTGTCAGGAAGTGCAGATTGACGTTAGGCATGGGTGTCACTGATTGGCTAGAGTGGTCAGCTGATGCTCTAAGCCAATCGCTAGTTCCCGGTTCATAAAAATGTTTTACTTTTTTATGAATGGGGATCTAGTGATTGGTTTAGACTGCCAGCTGACAAATCTGCGGCACCCTTACCAGCGGCACTCTGTGCTTTCTGACACCCAGTAAATAAAAGTGAATACATTAACACTGATATTTTTTATTTTTTTTTACCTGGGGAGATGAGAAGGTCCAAAGTTTTCCTGCCTGGCCCAGGGACCAAAGTCTTGTGATGTGGTGTCCAGGAATGAAGTGGAGGGATCACTTCACTTGTCCTTCCTGCTCAAATCTTCTTTTCTTCTCCTATATTTGACACAGTCTTCTTTTTATTCTGACACTTTCTTCTTTTCTCCTTGATTCCTGCTCCATTACCTTTCAGCTTCTTTTGCACCCTTCTGTTCCTTTCTCTTTCTGATCCCTTTCTGCTACTTTTGCTCCCTTCTGACCCTTCCTGCTACTTGCAGACCCTTCCTGCTCATTTCTATTCCTTTCTGCTCCTTCTCCTACTATACCTTTGTGCTCCTTCTGCCCCTTCTAGCTCCTTGCTGAACCTTTCTGCACCTTCTCCTTCTTTACCTTTGTGCTCCTTCTGTCCCTTTATGCTCCTTGCTGCCCCTTTTTGCTTCTTCTCCTACTTTACCTTTGTGCAACTTCTGATTCTTTCTGCTCCTTTACCTTTGTGCTCCTTCTGTCCCTTCCTCCTCCTTGCAGACCCTTCCTGCTCCTTGCTGGCCAGTTCTGTTCCTTTCTACTCCTTCTCCTATGTTACCTTTGTGCTCCTTCTGATTATTTCTCCTCCTTTACATTTGTGCTCCTTCTGTCTGTCCCTTCCTGCTCCTTGCTGCCCCTTCCCCTTTCTGCTCCTTCTGATTTTTTTCTTCTCCTTTACCTTTGTGCTCCTTCTGTCCCTTTGTGCTCTTTGCTGCCCCTTCTCCTACTTTACCATCGTGCTCTTTCTGATTATTTCTGCTCCTTTACATTTGTGCACCTTTCTGCTCCTTGTTGCTCCTTCTCCTACTTTACCATTGTGCTCCTTTACATTTGTGCTCCTTGCTGCCTGTTCTGCTCCTTGCTGCCCCTTCTCCTACTTTACCATTGTGATCCTACTGATTATTTCTGCTCCTTTACATTTGTGCTCCTTGCTGCCCCTCTCTGCTCCTTGCAGACCATTCCTGCTAATTTCTGCTCCTTCCCTTTTCTTGCTGACACTTTCTGTTCATTTGTGCACCTTCTCCTTCTTTACCTTTGTGCTCCTTGCAGACCCTTTCTACTTCTTAAAGGGACACTGTAGTCACCAGAACAACTACAGCATAATGTAGTTTCTCTAGGGAGTATAATCATTATATGCAGGCATTTTCATGCAAACACTGCCTTTTCAGAGAAAAGGCACTGTTTACATTGCCCCTAGGGACACCTCCAAGTGGCCACTCGTCAGATGGCCACTGGAGGTGCTTCCTGGCTCAGTGCTGCACAGTAGGTAGCAGTGCCGTTCAGCGTCTCCACGCTCTGCATGGGGACGCTGAATTTTCCTCATAGAGATGCAGTGACTCAATGCATCTTTATGAGGAGGTACTGATTGGCAAAAATGGCGTTTGGCCACCCCATGCCGATTTTAGCCTATACAATGCTAAAATCGGCAATTCTGATGATGTCACCAAGGGGGAGGGGCCAGAGCTGGCAGACCCACGTGGCACTGGAAATAAGGTGAGTTTGATTAAGTTTTAGGGGGGATTAGTGGTGGGTGGGTTTTGCACTATAGTGTTCCTTTAATGTCCCTTCCTTCTCATTTCTGCTCCTTCTCCTATATACCTTCCTGCTCTTTTCTGACCCTTCCTGTAAGCTGCCCCCTATGCCTCACCCACCTGATCTGAAATTACCTCCTTTTCCCCCCTCCCCCCTCCGCAGACGCCCATGGCTGAAAACAGTTAAATTAAAAATTATTTTGTAACACTTTACTCATTGGATGGTGAGGGACCAGATAGTTGGTGACAGGGACACTATAGCGTTAGGAATACAAGTTTGTAGTCCTAATGCTACAGTGTTCTTTTAAGACACTTGAACATGGTTTATTGGTATACTATAAATATTATGCTCATGGTAGACAAGAGGGAATATCAGGACCAAATTAACAAATAGCTATAGATCCAAAGTCGCATTAACATATATGTGTTCAGGTTTTTTTGGGGTATATATTTATTATAAAATAGCCTGCTGACGCTACTGTGGCACTCCCTGGTATTCCCAAATTTGGGACACCAGGGTACTAATATAGGGTGGTTGAACAGGAGCCTGCATTTTGGATGGCCCTGAACCTGAGATAGCTGGAAACAAACAAGAAAGCCAGTTATGTGACATTGCAATCACACAGGCAAGAGAGTCCAGAGGATGCCTGGACCAGCAGGAGATTTAATTATATGTCAAACATGTTGTCCATTACTAATATGACAATGAAATGTAAAGTCAATGTCTTTCTACATCCATCAAATTTTCCAGATCCTAGCACATGTAGCCCTAAATCTTGAAACGGAACAGAGAAAAAAAAAAAAAAAATACAAAATATGAGCTATGCATCATATGTAATGATACTAACAATTTCACAACAGAATATAAAAAGCCAAGTCCAAGAACTGATTACATTACATTTGTGTGGAAAAACTAGTTAATCACAAATAAAAGCCTTCTAATCCTTATATAGTACAATGTTCACTAGGGAACTCTAACATGCAGACAGGACAGAGTAGAGAAAATTGCAATACTGATCTTTAGAATGGTCGGGTAATGCAAAAAGGGATAGTCAAAACACTAGCCAAGGTCAAGGGAAATAGAGAGACGGAATGACGAGAGACAAAGCCAAATATCAGTAACCAGGCAATCCAAATAACAAGTGCAATGCTCAATGGTAAACCAAAGACTACAACAGGATACTGAGGCAAGGGAGGGGTTAGCTTATATACACACAGGGTGTGTCTGATTGGCTAATCTCCGATAAGTGTTAACCACAACCCGTGGGAGGAGTTTCTTCCCTCCCTTGTGGTCTCTGAGGTTATCACTGTTTGCCAGGTCACATGACTGGGTGCAGCACACATATAAGGAAGCTGCTCTGGAGTGTGCAGTATCAGACACACTGCCAGTCTGGAGACAGGGACCAGATGACGCTGTGATGAGGTAAGCAAGGTCGCCGCGAGCAGTGCGGGGGCAGGGAATTGACAAATAGGCTCTAAAGTCTAAATATTAACCTTGAAAAGCACAGAACACCCCTGTATAATGAGTGTCTCAATTAAAATAACTCAATATACTAACACAGTAACATGAAATCTTAATAGATACTTATTTGAGTTGGGCATTATTTACCTTATCCCCTTTCCATAATTGTAAAACAATGTGGAATGAGTTGGGGATATATAAAAATTCTAATAAATATAGCAATGTGTTTTTACTTTACTATATGAAATAATCTTTTATAGTTAGTGAAAAAAATATTCTGTAGCAGTTACATCTCTTTCACTAACAGGATACTTAAATAAATCTTAATAATTTTCATTAGTACAATATTTCCAAACTGCATACTCAATAGTTCTTTAAAATAGCTTTGTACTTATTGGCTGTATTAAATAAAATGTTTTCTCTCTTACAAAACATTAGATTTTGTTCAATGTCTTGCTATATTCTCTATTTCCCAAAACATGGGATTTTTTTTTCTTAGTCCTGTTTCCTTTCATTATCTTCACATATTGTCTTTGGTTCTTTCTCTAAAGATAGATACTTTGTTAAAAAGACAGCTGTAGATGAGAAAGATGTAACAAAGTGCTATAGTAAATAATGATTGATTTCACAATCACCACTCAACATTTTGGCAGCTGGTCTTGTTAACTATGTCTTGTGTAGTACAATGCCACCTAGGAACTAACAAGCAGCCCTTGGTCTACTGGTTTAGAACCGCTCTTCTAAACTATGAACCACACTGTAATCCTACACTCCCTAACAATGGGAATGGGATTTAAAAACGTTCAGTCTTAAAGAGGAAACTGACACTATTAGTCCATGACAGTTTTTTTTAGCGCTCACCTTAACTATGTAAGTTTCTTGTGCAGTGAGACACTAAAGATAGATACATGGATGGATACTAGATAGACAGACATAGTTAATTATTATTATTATTATTATTATTGGCATTTATATAGCACCAACAAATTTCGTAGCGCTTTACAATATTATTGTAGTAAGATTTAACAATAAATGAGAGAACTACAGAAAACAAAAACTTAGAGGGAGAATATGATGAAGAGGACCCTGCTCAAACGAGCTTACAATCTAGAGGAGGGGGGTAAAAAACACAGTAGGGCAGGAGATAGCAATCAAGAAAGGTGGGAGTGAGGCAGGAGTAGAGAGTAGAGTGCTGCCCTTTAGGAGAGAGCAAGGGACAGGTATGTGAGGTAGACGTTACTCTGGGAGGCCATAGGCTTTTCTGAAGAGATGGGTTTTAAGGCACTTACATAGTTACATAGCTGAAAAGAGACTTGCTTCCATCAAGTTCAGCCTTCCTCACATATGTTGTTGCTGTTGATCCAAAAGAAGGCAAAAAACCTAGTGTGAAGTGCTTCCAATTTTGCCACACACTAGGAAAAAACTCCTTCTTGACCCCAAAATAGCAGTTAGATGTCTCTTTGGATCAAGCAGCTATTACACCACTAATTTGAAATTATATCCCTGTATGTTATGTTTTTGTATCCAATTGCAGTTTAAACATCTGTAGTGACAAAACCACTTCTTCAGGCAGAGAATTCCATATCCTTATTGCTCTTACTGTAAAAAAACTAAACTTTTCTTTGCCTTAGATTAAATCTCCTTTCTTCCAGCCTAAATGTGTGACCTTGTGTCCTATGTATAGCCCTGTTTATGAATAGATTTCCAGATAAAGGTTTGTACTGGCCCCAAATATATTTGTATAAAGTTATTTTCTTAAATGATTGAAGACTAGGGGGAGAGTCTGATGGCGGTAAGTAGGCTATTACAAATAAAGGGAGCCGCCCACAAGAAGTCCTGCAAGCATGAGTTGGCCGTACGTGTGCGAGCAGCGAACAGGAGATGGTAATGGACAGAGCGGAGAGACAGAGAAGGGGCATACTCATGGATCAGTGAAGAGATATAAGAGAGGCTAGAATCATTCAGTGCTTTATCCGTGTGGATTAGTACTTTGAATTGACTCCTATCGGATACAAGAAGCTAATGTAAGGACTAACAGAGGGGGGTGAGGTGTAAGTAGCAACTGGAGAGGAAGATTAGTATACAATAGAACAAGTATTAGGTTGCGCCGCAATTTTTTTTTAATTATATGTAAGATCATTTAAAAGGATTATTAAAAAATGTACTTACAAGTAAAAAGCCAATCAGAATTTTTTACAGTCCGAAATATAAGATATAGAAATTAGTAGGAAGTCCAATTTTGAGGTACAGAGATGATAAGGCGTAGACCTTTATGTTGTTAATTCGTTGAAGTCTTGAGATAGCTGGTTCTCTTGATCAAGTTAAAACATAAGGCAAAGGAAAAAAACTAACATATATACATTCTCTACACCTTGCAATAGTCCATTTATCGTATTCAGTAACATTTCCCTACCCAGTCAACTCTGACCGCATAAATAATTAGTTTTTTCACACAAGTCAGAATCTTTTTCAGCATCAACCCCATACCCTCACTGGGCACCATGTCTGCCCAACTCACATTTTTGCCAATTCAATCTGAATAGAAAAACTGAGACAAAAATAACTAATCTGGAAAACTTCTTTAGCTGAGTAATTGTCATGACTTGGCTATTTTTTCTCTCAGATTTTCTAATCAGATTTAATTCACCAAAATTCAGAGTTGTCATATTTTTAATATGACATCAAGCACATTAGAAACACTAATGTGTGTAAACAACAACAAAACAAAAAAATTAAACTATTTTGGTGGAAGAAAATATTAGATATCTCAAAACCTTTTCTAGAGGCATTTTGAACGAGACAAACTTTAGATGCAGTTAAATATTTCCATTGTCTATTCAAGCTGAATAGTACATTTCCATTAGAAATCCAATTTGAAAACATGTCACGGATTGAATTGTTCTAAAACGGATGCCTTTTTCTATTCGTTGTTTTATAGTGTTTTGATGTTGAAGTGGCTTAATTAGGCTTCTGATGTTTTTAAGTCTTCTTTTATTCATTGTTTGTCCCTCAATATTTAATTGCCAACTTCAATGCATTTAATGTTCACTGAGTGTTTTGTTAAGTTCTTCTTTAGAAGTGTTTTAGAGATAAAATTAAGGAACATAGTCTAATATGCTGCCAAACTGGCAGCTTCATGCATAGCAAAGTCATTTTTTTAAACCCAATAAGTCATTCTAGTCTTTCAGGTTTATGCCAGTTTATATTCAATAATATTCAGTAATATAACCTCGGTAGCTATTCTTAAAATGTAGAACTGGATCTGCATATAGGAATGACATATGAGAAGATTCATTTCACACAATATTTTTTTAATGGAAAAGATGGTCATAACTGGACTATGTTGTAATGTAAGACTGCCATCTGTTTAGTTCAGAAATGATGTCCTTTATATAATGATCAGCCACAACATTAAAACCACTGACAGGTGAAGTAAATAACATTATATCGTTACAATGCCAGCTGTCAAGGGGTGGGATATATTAGGCAGCAAGGGAACAATCAGTTCATGTGCTGGAAGCAGGAAAAATGGTCAAGTAAACAGATCTGAGTGTCTTTGACAAGGGAACTGGTATCACGGTCATTGGCACCCAATGGTCATTGATGCACACGGGACAAGGAAGGCTAGTAGTTTTGGTCCAATCACACAGAAGAGCTACTATAACTTAAATTGTTGAAAAACGTATGCTGGCCATAAAAGAAATCTATCAGAACACAAAGTTTGCTGCTTATTTGGCTGCGTGCCGACTGAGATCCAGATCACAATTAGAACACTTAACAAACGAGATGCTGATTGTGTCTGTGTTGTGCATGTTCCAGTTGCTTGATATATCCTTATAAGGTAGTCAAGATTACACTTCCAAGTGATATATTCCTCTGACTGCAACTCTAACTCTTTCAAAGTGACAGATATCACACCTGTCTATGACCCTGATCCCTAGACCTAATTTCCAAACTATTTCCCTTCATCCCTGTTTCCCATGTATTACTGAGATAATTTTGCCCACAGCAATTAACCTTTATTGATTCTCTCACGTTTTATTCTCCTGATGTACCAGCCTGGTTCTATACTGCCTGCAGCCTACTCAACAGAAAACTTGCTCTTCATATTCTAGTACGTCCTCATTGAAACATGGCAAACGCTATTTGAAGCACTTCTTGGCCTATTCGCTGCATTTGACCTCTCAACTGCCTTTAATATTGATAACATAATATTATTTCCTCAACTTTGGGCTAACATTGGTATCATGAGTTTCCAACTGGCTTTCATTCATTTCAAATACCTACATGGAAATTGCCTTTTTCAAAGACTCATCAATCAAACTCATTCCCCTTTCTATAGATGTATTATAAAGCTCACTTCTTTGTCTCATTCCTTTCATGCAATCTCTCTGCCCATCCTTATCTTTTCTATTGATTTGGAATACTTTTTCTTTGTGGATGGCATAAATATCTTCTCTGGCTTGTTTGTAGCAAGTATAAATATCCTGAGATATATATCATTGAAAGTTGAAAATCTCCATCACCTTACACTTATGGAAATTGTTCTAAATTAAATCCGAATTGCCCTTATTAATCAGCAAAAACAGATTGGGTTCCAACACATCTGATTAAGTCCAGATGAGAGGTATGCCAAAAGGCAGTTGGAAATGACAAGACTAAGATCCTGTTGGATGTCTAGATCCAGACAGCCAAGCAAGTATTGGCCAGCCAATGTTGTAGTAGACAAGAAACAAATTACTGCACTGTTGGTGAAGTGTCAATACCCATTAAAACATCAAGTAGTAGGAGCATGAGAAGTGAAGGGAGTACTAGTTCCAATTGTGATATATATAATATTTGTCAATGGTTTATTTTTATAGAGAATGGGTATTTTGGCACTATTTTACATTTTGTGTATGTGTATTTAGGCACCTGCTTTAATAATACCATGTGCCTTTAAGGCCATTGTTAATGTTAATTTAGCCTGGGCAAAAATCCTGGTCCTCTCACCCACTAATTCACTTACAACCCTTTAAACACAACATACCTCCCTCCCTTATATAAGTGCCTATGCACATATAATAATAAGAGATAGGAGATTTTACTCACTTGGCACTAGCAGAGAGAGCCTACAGCTCATCTCCCTCTGCCAGGTACTCATCAGTGGTTGGAACAATAGCACAAGTCAAATTCAAGCAGACTGTCTAAGCATGCTGGTTTTTGCATTTGTCGTGGTGAGCCAGAGATTTCCTGAATCTGGTACTCTTATTCCTGGAAATTACACCTTCCGTCATGCTCAGACAGTAAACCCCATGGGAGTCTGCACAGGTTCAGTGACAGGATTAAGAATCTATGATAGTAACTGACAATTATGTTGCCAGGACAACAGGAGAGGAGAACGGGTGGCACGGGGGCATACAGGTGATAAAATTGACATCACTGCTGTAAAAAAAAGTCATTGTAACACCAGGATGGAAGGCCGCCTTGCTGTGTAAGCAGCTAGGACTGCCCACATACAATGATGCTCTAGAAAAGCTTTGTGTAATTCAAGCAATTTCAGTAAAGGGATTGTGCTGTCCTTTATGTGGATCTTCTCTATTATCCCCAG
>OW240912.1:289118979-289337095 GCA_933207985.1 Pelobates cultripes
TTTTGTCACTGGCCCTCCATGTGCCCCCCCGAAAAATAAATCCTAGAGACGCCACTGTCTGTGAATGTGAGTGTTTTGTGTGTTTGTGAAATGTAACTGTTTGTTAGTGTGCGTGTGTCTGCATGCATGATCATGTGTTTGTTTGGCTGTGAGTGTGTGCATCGGTTAGTGAGCCTTTGTATTATTGTGAGTGTGTTTGAATGTATCTGTGCTATGTATATATCTGTGAATGTATGCCTCTGTGTGATTGAGTATAATGTATGTGTGAGTGTGTGCTTCTGTCTGTGAGTGTGTTTTTTTGTGTTTACATAGGGCACAATGTGTGGAAAACCTTTTAAAAGGCACGCAGTATGGGTGGCAACAGAGGTTAATTGCATAAATTGCTATGTCAGCATGTGACTTGAAAGAATTGTAAATTGCAGTGAAAAATTGATTCTTGTTTGGGAGGAAGAGTGTAAGAAATTAGGTCTTCTAGTTTTGGAAGGGTGGGATGATTTACAGGCCAGTGTGAGGATCTATATTGGGCTATATTATTAATTGGCCAACGAACGAAGACCTGTGACGCCCAGCTCTAACCAGAAGCTCCTTGGAGGAGCTTTCGGCACCAGAGGAGTTGGAGATGCATGCCTATCTGGACCAAGATTTGGAGCGTGTGTATGGAAGAAGGCAGCAAAATTCATCTTCACCTGTATAGCATAAAATCCTTGAACCAGGCCTGCATGTGAATGATGCTAAGACTGAGAGGAATACTACAGTTAATTTTTTTTGTGTTATTTATTTTTGCATGCTGGGTGATAACATTTAAATTTTGATCATAGCAATACTCTTCCAGATTAAGGGTCAAAGGATTTGATTGACGCCTCATTCAGACCTTCCAACCATCCTGATTTCCGTGGGAGAGTCTCGATTTGTTTAGATTCTCTCCAGCTATTACTACTCAGTTCCCCTATGTGCACTCTAGGGAACTGTCCCCAACAAGCATAGGATGAGCATATCATTAAATACTCTATTAATACTATGTTTAGTGCACTAGGAGACTAGTTCTTCCTGCAGGGACTGCCCTCAATAGACTGGCCTGTGGGATTGACAGGCAGCTTGGCGTGCATGCTTGCCAGGCTTGCCTGCTAGTTAATTGGGCAGACACGCCCCTTTTCCAGGTGGACAAACACCCTTTTAGTAGTGCCAGTGATGCCACTTCTAGACAACATGATCTAAGATTTCTATTTGATGAATTTTGCCAACAGAGCTGGCTTTTCAAGTAGGCAGAGTAGGTAGTTGCCTATCTACTATGGTCATCTCCCCTCACAACATATATGCTGTTTTTTAAACTTTTAAATAAATAAATATATATATATTTTTTTATTTTGCTATGTAGCAGTTGCATTTATGTTTTCTTTGCAGAAGCAGTATAGGATATATTTCTTGCCTCTCTTCTAATTCATGGAAGCACTGCGGAATTTATTGGCGCTATATAAATAATAACATAATAATAAGAATAATAATACTATGTTAGCCAAATAAAAAGGCATTTCATGCCATGGATTCTGCATCAGATTTTGAATGTGTCCCACAAGAGTTCCCATCTTCCCTTTAGTTTCAGCTAGCTGCCAAAAATATCTCTAATAATTATGCAATTAATTTGCACAGTTTGTTCTAAAATAGGTTTCCCAAATCCAATATCTTCCAAACAACTATTTTGGTGTAAATTCTGCAAGGTTATTTTCAACTCAGAATGACAAATAGAGTAATTCACTAAAGTCAGAATTGTTTTGAATGCAAAGTGAATCTAAATTGAATTTAAAATTTAAGACCAAAATGGCCAAACTGGAAGCATAGATGACATTAAAATTTAGTTATTTTGACCTTAAGTCTTAAAGTCACATTGAATTCACATTCAATTCCTAACAATTCTCACTTTAATGAATAAGCCTCGGGTGATTTGTGATGCAGCTGAATTTGCAGCTAGGGGACAGTCACTAAATGTTAATTTTATTCACAGATCAAGTGAAAAGTGACTGATAGAAGGGGAAAGGGAGGGAATAAAGGAGTAATAACATTTAGTAATAACGTTTTTGTTTTATATATATATATATATATATATATATAAATGTTATTAATAAAACATTAATAAAACATAAATGTTATTGCTCCTTTGTTCCCTCCCTTCTCACTTGATCTTGGTTACTTCTCACTTGATCTGTGAATAACATTTACATTTAGTGACTGTACCCTAGGCACAAATTCAGCTGCATCACAATTATATTATATATTTAATAAATATAGATAACACTGTGTATAAATATATTAATATAGATTATATTTTACTTCATCTTTTCCCTCTATTTGCTACTTTTTCTTACTTGATTTGTGAACCAAATGGTAAGAAAAAGGGCCATAGTTATATATAATATTCATATTATGTATATATTTTGCAGTATACTGGCTTGCCCATTTGCGTGCCCTTTTTAGTTTGTCTGAATGTTTCTCAGTATATTCTTTAAAGGATATTATATTTAGCAGAACCAAACTGTCACCTCAAATAAAATTTTAGTGCAAAATGATTCGGCTGAACCAAACTTTCCAACGGTGTACAAGTTTATTTTTCTATCACATAGGTGTGCGCACGTAGGCACAAACTAGTGCACTCATTGTGCCAGCTGCCGAGCAAGCTGGCAGGTAGATCAAAAGGTCTACCTGACAGGCCTTGTGTCCCCTTCCTTGAAAAGTCAAGCCATGGTGGCAAATGCCATGGTTCCCAGACTGTGCCTGTTCTGAGGGGGAGAAGGGAGAACTTGGTCTGTACTTTCAGGCCAAGCTCTGCTCTTTCTGCAAAACTAGAATGTTGCTGCAGGCTACATTTCCCAGCGTCAGCTACAAGGAGTTGCATTTCCCACCGGACCTCCAGGGATTAGGATTCACCCATTCTGGCCCAATATAAGTTTCATGGAGGGGAGAACAAACTTTTTATTTTAAGTTAATAATGTTTTAAGAATTTTTTTAACATCACCTCAGCCCTTTAACTACCGCATGACATCTCCTAACCACCACTAGACCTTCTCACCCCCCACTACAGCACATAAACCTCCATTACAGCTCCTAACCCTATACTAAAGCTCATAACCCCCAATATTGCCCCTAACTCCTCACTACAGCTCCTAACCCCGTACTAATGCTCCTAACCCCATATGTTGTCCCTAACTCTTCACTACAGCACCTAACCCCTCCTACTTCAGCCCTAATCCCCCAATATTGCTCCTAACTCCTCACTACAGCTCCTAACCCCGTACTAATGCTCCTAACCCCATATGTTGTCCCTAACTCTTCACTACAGCTCCTAACCCGCTACTACAGTACCTAACCCCTCCTACTTCAGCCCTAATCCCCCAATATTGCTCCTAACTCCTTACTACAATTCCTAACCCAACCCTAGCCCCACAATTCTGTCCCTAACCTCACAACACTGCATATAACCCCCAATACTGTTTCTAACCTCTAGTAAAGCTTTTAACCCCCCAATTTTGCCCCTACCACCCATTACAGCTCCCAACCCACACTACAGCTCCTAACCCACCTCCAACCCCACAAAACTGTCAATAACCCCACAATACTGTATATATAACCAACTCCAGTCATTATCCCCTACTACTGCCCCTATCCCCTACTACACCCCTGTCTCTCTATGTCTGTATGCACATATATGAATATGTTTATGTGTGTATTTGTTTGTCTTGATGTATATACACTTCTCAAAAAAATAAAGGGAACACTTAAACAATACAATGTAACTCCAAATCAATCACACTTCTGTGAAATCAAACTGTCCACTGAGTGACAATCAATTTCACATGCTGTTGTGCAAATGGGATAGACAACAGGTGGAAATTAGAGGCAATTAGCAAGACACCCCCAGACCAATTCTCAGTTCCTATGCTTCCTGGCTGATGTTTTGGTCACTTTTGAATGCTGGCAGTGCTTTCACTCTAGTGATAGCATGAGACGGAGTCTACAACCCACACAAGTGGCTCAGGTAGTGCAGCTCATCCTGGATGGCACATCAATGCGAGCTGTGGCAATAAGGTTTGCTGTGTCGGTCAGCGTAGTGTCCAGAGCATGGAGGCGCTACCAGGAGACAGGCCAGTACATCAGGAGACGTGGAGGAGGCCGTAGGAGGGCAATAACCCAGCAGCAGGACCGCTAGTTCCGCCTTTGTGCATGGAGGAACAGGAAGAGCACCCGCCAGAGCCCTGCAAAATGACCTCCAGCAGGCCACAAATGTGCATGTGTCTGCTCAAACGGTCAGAAACAGACTCCATGAGGGCGGTATGAGGGCCCGACGATGTCCACAGGTGGGGGTTGTGCTTACAGCCCAACACCATGCAGGACGTTCGGCATTTGCCAGAGAACACCAAGATTGGCAAATTCTCCACTGACGCCCTGTGCTCTTCACAGATGAAAGGTTCACACTGAACTGCCGTGGAGAACGTTTTGCTGCCTGCCACATCCTCCAGCATGACTGGTTTGGCAGTGAATCAGTAATGGTGTGGGGTGGCATTTCTTTGGGGGGGGCGCACAGCCCTCCATGTGCTCACCAGAGGTAGCCTGACTGCCATTAGGTACCGAGACGAGGTCCTCAGACCCCTTGTGAGACCATATGCTGGTGCGGTTGGCCCTGGGTTCCTCCTAATGCAAGACAATGCTAGACCTCATGTGGCTGTAGTGTGTCAGCAGTTCCTGCAAGACAAAGGCATTGATGCTATGGACTGGTCCGCCCGTTCCCCAGACCTGAATCCAATTGAGCACATCTGGGACATCATGTCTCACTCCATCCACCAACGTCACGTTGCACCACAAACTGTCCAGGAGTTGGCAGATGCTTTAGTCCAGGTCTGGGAGGAGATCCCTCAGGAGACCATCAGTAGCATGCACAGGCATTGTAGGGAGGTCATACAGGCCCGTGGAGGCCACACACACTACTGAGTCTCATTTTGACTTGTTTTAAGGACATCAAAGTTGGATCAGCTTGTAGTGTGTTTTTTCCACTTTAATTTTGAGGGTGACTCAAAATCCAGACCTCCATGGGTTGAAAAATTAAAATTTCCATTTTTTTATTTTTGTGTGATTTTGTTGTCAGCACATTCAACTATGTAAAGAACAAAGTATTTCAGAAGCATATTTAATTCATTCAGATCTAGGATGTGTTATTTTTGTGTTCCCTTTATTTTTTTGAGCAGTGTATTATGTATGTATCCATGTGCATCTATGTGAATGTGTCTCTACTTGTGTGACTGTTACGGTGTATTATATATCTGTGTGTGTTTATATGTGTGCATCTGTGAGTATGTGCATCTCTAAATTAATGCTTCAGTGACTGATTGCAGTCTCTATAAGTGTATACATATGTGGGTTAGTGAGAACTTCTTATTTATATTATTGAATCCGAAAGGAAAAGTATGATGGGCTACTTGCCATAAAATGCCTAGGTCTATTTTATCTCCCAGTTCAGCCCTGGCAGGTACTTAGACACAGCTTAACATCACTTGCAGTTACTCTTACACAGCAATGCACATTTCTCACAACTCTTCACACATCACACGTTGTCATACACATGGCTCACAGTAGCCCAAACATTTCACTCTGCTACACACCTCACTAGCTATGCACACATTACACATTATAGCCACTCTGATACATCACAAACAAAAATTCACACAAAGCTGCAACACTTACAGCTACCTTGCACCTACACAATAGACACTCACACCACACATCCACTCAATGTTTTCATAAATAAGTGAAAAATTTTCTGGTGTATGCCTTAATGAAATAGGCTGCTCGTGCCTATGCACTTAAACATCATGCTTTCTGTGCATTTCCACTTTCTCTGAATTCAGGTTACATCTGACATTAAACTAATATATGAATATGTTAATATATTCTAAATAACATTAAAACTATTTCCCCACATTAGACTGTTTTATCAAAGTCAAACCTTTCATGGATATTTCATGAAATCTTTGGTGCCAGCATTAAAGAACTCACAATTTATTTGATCTATGATTACTTTGATCAATTGTCTTTTTCAACTTGTTTTCTAATATCATTTGTCATATGTAGAATTAGAATGTTCGTTAAAGCAAAATTACGAGTGTTTTTCTGACTGTTAATTTAATATTTTTACTTTATGAAGCAAAGCAAAAAAAATATAAAAACCGGAAAGCTGTCATTTTGATTTTACACTGTTAGCATAGAGATCCAGTATTATCAACCTGATGTTTCAAAACATGTGTTTATATATGATGCATTTATACATTTAATCCCGTAGGTGCCAGTCCATTTTACAACCATGTGTAAAAGCCATTTTTAGGCTTTTGCAATAATTTAAATAAACATTTGTGCTTTTTCTGTGTTATCCTCAAAACAAAAAAAATGAAGTGAAGTAGTAAAAGAAAATGTCAAGTGTCATAAATCCATAAAGATATGTTTATAATAGATACATAAAAACTGAAACACTCACATATAAAAATAAACAGGATAAAAAGATCAAGCAATTAAGACCATATAATAATCACCAAAAAGAGTACAACTCAATAATATGGATTCTAAGGATAAGCACAGTGGTGATGTAAAATAAAAGTTCAAATTAGAATAACAATCCCAGTTAGATGTACAGGATATAACTAAGTAGATAAAAGTCATGGCCCCCACCGTATAACGAGGAGAGTCATTTATTTACATAGATAATGTTTATGTCAATACAAGAAAATAATAAACCAAATATGCCAGAAAAATAACAATGACTATTATGCATTAAACATTTAAGGTTATCATGCCAGATGCCATAAATAATGGAAAAACACAATAACTACCAAAAGTACACACGGTTATACAAGAATTGTGCGAAGAGGTGAGTATCCAAGTTAATGCCCTAACTTTTAGGAGAAAAAGGTATTTACCAAGGGAGCATGTTCCATCCCCACAGGGCAATAAACTACTATCATGACCGCATTTTCCCTGGGGTATGCCCACTAAATGGGTGCCAAAGTCCCCTGGTAATCCGCTGCCACACCCAAACCCTGATGACAGTAAGAAAATAACCCAAATGCAGCACTATCTATCCAACCAGTCTCGATCCTCAGAGGTTTAAAATAGAGGCACCAGTGAGCTAAGGCAAAAAATATGACTCCCTCTCTGCCCACTCTGGGGACTCACATGATCCTGAGACTCCTCAAGACATCTGTCAGAAACTCCAATGACTACCCACAAAAGCAGACATTACTGAGATGTTTAAAGAAATTGAGACTACTCCCCCTAATGACATCACATCCATTAGAGGTGAGATGGAAAATTTTTTATCCAAGGTCATGGACTTGGAGGAGAAGAGAGAAACTACCCTTAACAAAGTAATCCAATTATGCCAACACATCTCTCAACAACAGGAGCAAGTGGCCCACTTACACAGGTACATCAAAAACCTAGACAACAGGGGCTGCAGGAACAACTTGCGCATTAGCGGTGTACCTGAAACAAATAGGCCGGAGAATGTGATGCAGGTTTAACAAAATACTCGGAGTCGTATGTTTTGGTCTGCCCTGCTGTGCCGGGGGACCACCTGCTACTGTGGGGCACCCCTAGCACACCATGGTTGGAACCCAGGATGATCTCATTTTATTATGTTCATGTCTACTTTTGGTATGCTAGTTTTGGGGCTGCGGGAGTCGGGGGTGAGCTCTTGGCCACCCTGTAGTTTTCAACATATTAATTTGGCATCCGTTATAAGCTCATGAGATTGCAATGTCTTTTAGTATCATTGCACACTGACTATGTGGAATGGCTCAAATATATATTTATATGCCTCATGGTGCATTGAGACCCTGGCTTCATAAGAGAAGTTGCCTATATATCTTGGAGTGAAAACCCCCAAACAGTTGTATCTACTGTTATTGCATACGTAATCTTTTATATAATCGCACAAAGATATTATGTTATGTATGCTGATATATTCCTCTTCTGTATATAGTAATTGTTGGCCATTTGGGCCTCTCAAGTTCCTTTACTATGTCTCCATGGATATACCCAGTGACTCATTTATCCTTATTACCATTTAACAGACATGTCCCAACTAAAGATTAACTTCATAAATGCTAGAGGTTTAAATGTCCCAGAGAACAGGACCTACATCCTAAGGGAGTTCCATGCAACTAGAGCCTCTCTTGATTTGTACAAGAAACGCATGTCAAAGGAGCCTTTGGTCCCACATTAAGAGACCATCGATTTCCAATTGGTTACAACAGTTATTTTTCAAATTCTAAATCAAGGGGCACAGTGATACTTTTCTATAGGACATTGGTCTTTCTTCCTGTTGGTCAAATTTTATACAGGGTCATATTGCTGGTCAAATCTATACCTTTGCAAATGTATATCTCCCCATTTTTAAACAATATTCATCTCTCTCTAAAATATTATCTAAATTTGAGGATTTCGCTGAAGGTTTTCTGATTACTGGTGGGGACTTTAATATCACATTAGACCCTAGGTTAGACAACACAGCAGGTAATATCCATTCTGATTCTAGACACAGATATAAACTACTCTACACACACCAGCTAATCGACTGCTGGTGCTTACTACACCCTAATACCAAAAATTTCACATACTTCTCACACATCAAACAAAAATACTGTAGAATTGTCGTCACATAAACCTTCTGGAAGAAACTATTATATCCACCTATCAAACAATTCTGCAAGCTGTTTGAGTTCTTGCTATTGTCCCCTGATGCTAGAGCAAAAACAAAAAACAGAATACCATCTCCAACTATTTCCTGGACCCTGTTTTCTTTTGCTTTTCTTTTTCATTTGCTCTGCTGCACTATTATTTACTTATAAGCCAGGTATACATCTTAATTTAATTGTTAAATTGTGACCTAAAACATTTTACTTCAATACTGGCTCGGAGGATGGTCCATACCAATCAAGTAAGTTTTATCCTTTCTAGGGAGGTGGAGGAAAATACAACCAGAGTGGTTAAAAGAGGGACACTTAAAGACCTCATCTTCCTTCCTGGAGGGGGTACTGCAGAGGTTTGGCTTCTGTTAAAACTGGAGACAATAGGTGGGAGCATTATATTCCATCCATTTTCCCAGATATGTATCAACTGCCTATCGCCTAGGATGCCCACTCTCACCCTTTTTATATGCCCTCAAGTTCAGTACCCTTTCTGAGTGCTGTGATAGCTAACACCACAATGACTGGCTTTGATGTATAAAAAATGTAATATGAAATCACCACCAATGTGGATGATTTGATTTTTCTCCTTAACAGACCCACTGCACTCCTTCTCTCTATTTTCTATTAATTATGATAAATCAGAATACCTCTCATTGGGACTTTTCGTACAGGAGAGTGGGGTAATTAAAAGCAAGAACAAGCATGCCCTCACATATTTGGGTATTCAAATTACATCTCACACCACTGACTTGTTTAAAGAAAACTTCCTCATAAAATGGAACAAACCCATGATGGACAGGCAGACTCAACATTCTAAAAATGAACGCACTAACAAAAATCCACTATGTACTCACAGCTTTGCCAATTCACATAGCTGATTTTTTCTTTCGTACTCTCAACAAGACTTGCCTAAACTTTCTGCAGATGGGCAAAAAAACACATCAAAATCAGGCAGACATGGCGAGACCAAGAAATAGAGGCGGTCTTGGCTTCCCCAATGCCCAAACCTACCACTTAGCAAATATTTTAACAAGACTTAAAGAATGGGTGTCAACTGACCTTATGAAGACTTGGAAGACACTAGAAGAAAGTTTTCTCTATAGGCCAATAGAGACACTACCATGGCAATTAGCCGACCAAACATCGCTTTTCCCTCACCATCATTATTAAATATATAATATATAGATATAGATTATTTTTCCTTTTTACTGCTCCACCTTGGTTTCCGCTCTATTGCCACATTTAGTGACTGCCTCCCTATCCAACGGCATGTCTAGGGTAAAAACAAAAACAAAACAACCTATGCAGGGCTTGAGCCTCAAAAATATTTGGTTTTTGCTTCCTAAAGGTCCTAAAGGTCCATCCTTGGTGCTAGCCCAAGCCACACCCCTGCACCTCCCCAATTCCACTGTTTAACATGCCTCTAGGCAAACTCACAGTTCCTTCTAGACACACACATGCATAGATCCTGCCTTGTATAGCCTTGTCCCGATTAAAACTCTCCCTTTTTCTGTGTGGCCAGTGGGGTACATTTTAAGGTAGTGCTGCTAGCCATGCAGAGAGGAGAAAAAAGATGCAGGGCTATAAAGCATCATATCCGTCTTTTTTATTATTATTATTCATCTCCATTTTTGGTTTCACACTGAGAATACAGAATCACAAAGTGAAGAGAGCATGCACAGGCATTGCGTGTTTTGGTTGGTTCATGATTTGGGTACATTACAACTCAGAGATTGAGAATTCAACCGATCACCCAATCGGCTCAGATTCAGACGAATTGCAATGCTGTTCAGTTCAAAATAAAAATCCAAGTCTAGAAAACAATGCATTTTTTACCTTGCCATAGATCAGTGGTTCCCAACCCAGTCCTCAAGTACCACCTACCAGTCCAGGATTTAGGAATTACCCTGTTGTATCTAAAGAGTTTGTTTTTGTTTTCTAAAAAACACCTTAAACACAACTGGGTAATCCCTAAATCCAGGACTGTTAGCGGATACTTGAGGACTGGGTTGGGAACCCCTGCCATCGATGAAAAAAAACAGTTTTTCTCTCACGTCAGTGGCAACCTGGTGTTTATTTAGAAGCAACTTCATGGCAAAACTCAACTGAGCAGAATAATAGGGTCATCTATTCTGTACAAGCAGAACCAAATAATGTTTTTACAATCTATGGTGTGCCAGGTGATTTGCCTGTCTAGACATGACAGTAAAGTTAATGTACAATATCATAGTATCTTTGAGCACAATAAACCCTCTGCAACTAATGTGTTATTGCAATAATATTTGGATCTGTGTGTTATTTGCAACATAATAGATTAAATAAATATAGATTAAATGCGTATATATACCTACTATAAATTCCATTTTGTCAGTATCTATTCAAATAGTTTCTCAACAGAAAAACAGTAGAAATGAACGTGAGCTCTAACATTAATTAATCTCTAAAATCTATCTTTTTATCTAGCTGAGCAGCGATGTTGGGTCAGACACTACTATTATCTAACCAACTGCTGCTCAACCTAACTTGTCTGCTGCTGTGATTGTTCTATGTGAAACAGCAGCAGAAGGCAAATTAAGTGACAACTGTGAGCTGCCCCTTTGACAGAAGATAATTGGAACACAGTAATCCCTTCTGGGATGTTGATCTTGGAATGCACACCACAACAAGTTCAGGCATTAAGGGTAGGTGACTCGGTTGGGAGCTGGCACCTGGAGTGACCACCCACCTTATTACATAACAGAAGGAGAAAGTAGCTTTGACCTCCTGGTATACAATCAAGTGTACACTTTGGGTCTGTAATTTAGTCATTCCAAATGCTATGAACACCTGTAAGGATTGAAGCTGATGCAAATTTTTATTTGGACATTTTATGGACTGATTTATTTGCTGCATTTCTATTGTTGCACCTGTGCAATAAAAATGTTGCTCTTTTTATTCTAAAGGCTGTGATTTTATGCATATGCATATTGCATATTTGCATTTGTTTAGATATTTGTTCTCATTTACTCAGCCACTTAGCTCTACCCTTACACAATCGTATTCTGAGAGTTGTTTAAATGGTTTGATCCAGGAGTGTTGTATGGTCACGACTTTACCTGTTCATAGGAATATTTATTTGATACTCCCCATTTCCAATATGGCTGTGTGTAAGCAAATTTTCTTACTATATAAGTTTGATGCATGCTGCCACTTCCCTTGCTGCTGGGATCGCCAATCACTCCAATGCTGCCGGCATCTCCTGTCACTCCCCTGCTGCTGGGATCTCCTGTCACTCCCCTGCTGCTGGGATCTCCTGTCACTCCCATGCTGCTAGGATCTCCTGTCACTCCAATGCTGCTGGGATCTCCCATCACTCCCCTGCTGGCAGGATCTCCTGTTACTACCCTGCTGCCATGATCTCATGTCACTCAACTGCTGCCAGGATCTCCTGTCACTTCCCTGCTGCCGGGATTTCCCATCACTCCCCTGCTGCCATGATCTCATATCACTCCCCTGCTGCCATGATCTCATATAACTTCTCTGCTGCCGGAATCTCCTGTCAATCCCCTGCTGCAGAGGAGTGACTACGTACTCTGGGAAGGCTCCAAGACACTCCTGGAACCATAACCACTGCAGTGGGCTGTAGCAATTATGTTTCTTGGAATGCTACTGTCAGGATTCTATCCTGACAACTCAAATAATATTTCTTTCCTGGCTAATCATGGCAGCATCACTTATGGGTAGCTCCTCCCTTAGCATTCACAGGACAGGAATTAATTAGATTCATTAATTAGACTGATAGCTATAAAGAATCCCTCCTCCCCTTACACCTCAGTCTTTTTTCCTGTTCTACAGGACTTTATACAAATTTTTTTGTAATTTTTTTTTTTTTATGGCCACCTTCCTGCGTTTGTCGTGGGTTCGTTCCAAATGAAGTTCAGCCTCTCTTCATTTGAAGGACACAGTAAACAGCCTGCTTGAGCAGGACTAACTGGGTCAGGTTCAGTGTATGTACTGGACTGCTGCGTTGGATTTAGATTGGTGCTCTGAGGGAAACACGGCTACAGGTAATTAACAATGCATTTAAAATGCTTTCCTATGGACGCTGGCGTGCTCTCACTGTGAAAGTCACAGTGAGAAGCACGCAAGCGCCTCTAGTGGCTGTCAATGAGACAGCCACTAGAGGATTAGGGGGAAGGCTTAACCCATTAATAAACATAGCAGTTTCTCTGAAACTGCTATGTTTATTAAAAAATGGGTTAACCCTAGCTGGACCTGGCACCCAGACCACTTCATTAAGCTGAAGTGGTCTGGGTGCCTAGAGTGGTCCTTTAAGGGCATTTACTTGTCAAGTTTGCCTCTGCTTTCGATTGGGTTGTGTTTTACATTTCCTCTGATTCTCCTTTTTGCAAGATCCCTCTCTAGAAAACATAGGTGAGCCATTAATTTTTAATGGGGGGGTTGTTTAAAAGAGTGCCAAACTAAGCCTGTAATATATGTTATATATGGCTTTATTTCAGCCCCAGCAAACATTTGGATTCTCCATCAAGAAAAGCAAGGGAAAAATCCAATAAATGCATTAATTGTTCGTCACCTGCACCGCAAGGAAGGAACCTATGCAGGGAATGCTTATTGGAAGCAGCTGATGTCCCCAGTAAGGTTTCCCCACAGAATGACCTTAAACTCTGGATTTCCCAAGCTATTGCTGAGGGCTTTAAGTCTACCATGGTGTCAAGTGGTCCGAGTAAAAGACGTAGAGCAGAACCTCAGTCTTCCAGCTGACCCTGATTTGTAGTATATATATACCTCCAGGTCTCTTGACTCGAAGTCTATTGATAGACTTATTACCCTTCTGAGGGACACTCTTAGTCTCATGGAAGAGAAGTCTGAATCGAGAGAGGCTGGTTTTTTGAGGACCTAAGGCCTAATAGACCTACTTTCCTGGTTCATGTCCCTCGATTAGGGACATGATCATTCATGAATGGAACAAGCCAGAAAGGAAAACCACCTTGAAAAATAAATTATCAAGGATTTATCTTTACTCTGCCGTTGATTGCAACCTATGGAATTCAGTTCCTAAAATTGACACTGCTGTGATTCATATGGCAAACAAAACTACGCTTCCCATTGACTCCATGACATATCTGAGAGAGCCTATGGAAAAGCGTATGAATGGGGATCTTATAAAAGCCTATTTGGCCCTGGGCTCCGCACTCCATCCGGTAGTGGCACTAACCACTCTCTCCAGGGCCTTGAGAGTATGGCTTGCTAATTTGGAGGAACTCTTTGTTTTACCTTCAGGAGTTCGGAAAGGTGAGGCGGCCTCTTTATCTACATGGAAACGTTAGATTTCACTAATGATCAGGAAAGCGTATGTTTCTAAAGGTCAATCTCATCCAATGAAGATAAGAACTCATTCTACCAGAGCATTGTCAACTTCATGGGCTAATTGGGCAGAGGTTCCATATATATTTGCAGGGCAGCCATCTGGTCTTCCCCGATGACGTTCTTAAAACACTACAAACTGGATGTCGACTCTCCTTCCACCTCCTTTGGGAAGAGTGTTCTGTCAACAGTTTCTTTGTCCCATTGATATTAAATTTCTTTGCAGCATAAGTCTGTTTGGTGTACTTTCAGTTTGTTTTTCCCACTCTGTATTTCTGTGAGCTTGGGTATTACCCATAAGTGATGCTGCCATGATTAGCCAGGAATAGAGAAAATTTATGACAAACTTACCGTAATCCTGGCTATTTCTCATGGCAGCATCAGGGTTCCCGCCCATTCTTTTATTTTTCAGCTTTACAATTGGACTGAAGTGTAATGGGAGGAGAGACTCTTTTACCTATCAGTCTAATTAATTAATCTAATTAATTTCTGTCCTGTGACTGCTAAGGGAGGAGCTACCCATAAGTGATGCTGCCATGAGAAATAGCCAGGAAAAGAAAATTACGGTAAGTTTGCCATAAATTTTCTCTATTTCTACTTTTCTATTTTACTTCAATACCAGTTTTCACCACTAGTGTCCTCCCTCGTCACTAGTCAAAGCATAGTTTCTCACACCTGCCTAAACTGATCTTCTGAATGTGTTATAAAAGGCCACACCAAACTAAAGGAGTTGCCTTTACATAGAGAGAAGTTATTGTTCTGAACCTAACAAGTCTTCTGCTACTGGCTGAAGAAAACCTGCTCTACTCTTACTTACTTTGAACCATCCTGATCTACTTTACAATCCTTATTTATTCCAACCAACCTGCTTCATTTCACTCTGCATTTTTATACCTTTATTGATTTGTTACTAACTACGGTTCTCCTATCTAAAACAACACAACCTTCCTGGATATTACAGACTTTCCTTTTGTTTGCAAGTATCCTGAAAGACCCTAATTATAACTATCTGAACCTGCAGTTCTGATTTCAAACAAAAGAGGCTGACACCTCAATTGCTAACTTAACCTGTATTACTTTATCCTTTATGTGCATGTTTAGTTCTATCTAATTTTATCCGTTACCTTAAAACTGCTTAGGGCATATTGCCTAAACCATCACTTCTGTTCCTTCTATAAACTCTAACCTATAGTTCCACTTATAGGCTCATCTTCTTTCTCCAGCTTATAATTTCTCTTATAGGTTTTCCTGTTACTTTATAATCCTGTCTGGGGCTTATTGCCCTCTTGTTTTCTGCTATCCCTTAATATACTTACCTGTAACTCTGTCCATAGGTTCTACCTTCTCCCTTTTTGTCTTTATTATTTCCTTTTCACTATAAATCCTGTTACTCATATTGTTTTTCTTGTTTAACCATGTATAAACACTCAAAGAACCTCAAGTCAACCCCAGCATAAGTCTCTTGTCTGACCTGATCAGAACCATGACAGCTACTTTAATGACTAAACAGGAAATACTACAAAATTCTAAAAGACATTCAATGTTTTAGGACAAACTAGTAGAACTGAAAAAGATTTCCAAGTAATTTTTCAGCTATTTTTCTACTAATATAAGTGAGGCACATAAAATACATAAATTATGCTATATAATTATACAATAATCAACCAAAGGTGTGAATATATAACAATGTTATATTTTAAAATTTTCTTCCTTATTACATCTAAGATCAACACCGTGACCAATAGGAATAGGTATACGGAGTGATGGGCTGCTATTTTAAGTGTAAAGTTGGTGGGTTGCTAGTATCTACCTCTGTAATTTGAACCTGTCTCTGACCTTTTGGGTTCAGCCTATTTAACCATATGCTCTCAATCACTGACCCTATGAGTGCTGAACAAAAAATGTAGTCCAGACACTCAAGGATCAATTCGGCAGGTTTATTGGAACAGAGTGCAACGTTGCGATCCAACAAGGGATCTTTCTCAAGTTTATACACTATGACCCTATGAGTGGTCATGTACTGGTCAACACCACAAATCTATGGATACATGTATTTGGAAAACAGTAACCACTTTAAAGAGGTCTTGGCTGTTACCCAATGAAAACACTAGTAGACAAGACAATATAATGTTTGTCTTTTAGATGGTGAACGATTTTCTGGCCCAGTACAAATAATAGGAGTGATTTCAAAGCCTAGTAAGCATGCCTAAGATGTCTATACCCAGATGTGGCCATACAGGACTATTGAGGATAGGATACTGCAGTATCTAAACAAGTTCAAAAATGTTACTTCCCTGCTGCTTAATAAGAGGGTTTAGGTTAAATGATCAAGGCACAGAGGGCAACACTATTTGGATGCACACCAGTTTTACAAATGTTTTGGGTTAATTGCCAAAGCATGTGGTATTATGTTATGAAATGGGACAGCTAGAAACATTTGTAATTTTTCAGTGTCCTTCAAATAAATGTGTGTAGCATTGATTTCCACTTTGTATTCAAGTAGCACTGCCCTCTGTTTCTTTATAAATGTATAAATCTTGACATGGTTACTGTGGTTGCTCAGCCTCTTTGCAACACGGCCAGCAATTTTTAAGAGGGGTGGGGGAGGAAACTGCAGAACTAGTTATGAGAGACACAATATGTTTTTTTTTAATTCTTTATTTTGTCAATGACAGAAACCATGTCAATGTAACACTGTACGGCTTGTGCAAAAGCCTTGTTGCAGCAAAGATAACATTGTATAAATGGTACAGAAAGGAAAAGTGTGTGGTTAATAAATGCAACATGTCATTCAGTAATGAGTGGTTTGTTCACAGTCTGTCAAGGTTTTTTTTTTGTTTTGTTTTTTTAACATACACTGACATTCTGGCTTAATCATGACCTTACTAACATTTACAGTTCCACAGTTAATACATTAGACCCGTGGTCCATGATCACAGAAAAAACAATATACAGTGGATTTACAGGGTACTAGTAATTAGTCAAATGTTGTGCCTCCGGCTTATAAGGATCACCGAATGAACAAATAGCAGTGTTAAGCTTCAACAATTCCACTTTTGCCTTCTGCCAGGTGTACATAATGTGAACTTGTGTGGGATAAAAGAAGATAAGAAGAGTGTAAGAAAGTTAAAGAGAAGATAGTAGGAGAAGTAGTTGATAGCTGAGCCCAGGATCTGCCATATTGGAAGCAGTGGATCAACTGAAGTTGTTATGCTGTATCGTAGCCTTGACCAGACCCCCAGCAGGTAGAGGTGCCGCTACCTCAGTTTTGGTGTGTCCCAGTGGTTGGTATGGTAGAGAGTTGGTTAAGTTGCCGCATCGCTCCGCCAGAGCGCACACCCCTCCGCCCCTCCCTCTTCTCCCCCCTCCGTTCCCGTTGTCAGTGATACTTTATGTGTCGTATTTTTCCCAAAGGTCCCATACCCTATGGAAAGTAGTCAGTGTGTTCCTGACTTGCGCTGTTAGCTTGTCCACGAGGTAGTTGTCCCGTAGTTTTGCTATAACCAGGGCTATTTGGGGAATTTCAGAACAGGAACATTTTTGTGCCAGTGCTCTGCGGGCCGCTAGGTTAATCCTGTTTAGGAGTTTTTGTTCATGTTTGGTCAGGCCCTGTGTTGCCTAGACAGCAGACATGCCCAAGGGTCTAAAGATAATTTCCTCTTGTGAAGAAAATAGCATGTTATCCAAGACTTTATGTTTTATTGGTTCGGTTGCTGTAACTACCAAACACCAACCACCCCTTAGCTCATTATCTTCAAAGAAAACTGTTGATTAAGCGCTCTCCCTGTGTGGCTGCTGTTCATATAGCGAACGCCACGTGTGAGAGAAAATGGCGGCCATCTTGTTTGCACGAAAGGAGGCAGCGGGACTTGGTCGTCGAGTGTCTGGAATTAAAATCGGACACTCGACTTCCCGAACACCGGTCAAACCATACGAACACCTGCTTCCTTTTCCCGAACACCCAGGAGAGCGTTGTTCGGTAGTTTGGTTCCCACGAACCAGGGGAACAATCACTACTATGAGCCAGGGGGCTCCATTCGTGCATTTATTTGTTTTTATGACTTTTCGAAATAGACCGACCGCACAGCCTAAACTCATGGAACTGTTTCTGGGCAGGTACCTTGTGTGCGGTCGGTCAAATGGGACTTCCATAAAATTCAAAAACCCCTGAACTGATCTGGGGGATTTTTGGATATGTTGGTCACCCAGATCAGGGCTATAAAGGGATGTGACATTTATGGGGATACTATGTGTTTTAGGGTACTTTCCAAGTTTTGGGGAAAATATGTTTTTCCTGCCTGGAGATAATTGAGTTATTAAGTTAATATATACACAGTACTCTTAACCCGGAAACAACCTGGTGAAAAGCACAGAGAGGGTTACAGGGGTACTAAAGGGATTAACCCTAAAGCATACAAGAACTTAAGAAAAATAAGGAAATAAGGGGAAAATACTCCTCTACACAGAGAGGGAGCCAATCCCATCAAACCCAGTACCCCCTTCAGAACAATACATATAAGAACTTGCAAAAAACTGTATCTCAGACACAGCTCAAAAAAAATAAAGTTTTATTAATAGTAAATAAACGTTAAAAATACAAAAAGTGTCTACGTGCACACACCAGACTGCTTAGCCTGTAGCTATATATGAATAAATACTGGAGGATACAGAGCTACTACGCTCAGAGAACTTGCAACATAGTTACATTAAATGCAACTTAGGACCTAATATGTAGCTTTGGGCTCTTTATCACCTTTGCAGACTGCCTTACCATTAGCCTGTTATGCTATAACACGCTATATTAATTTAGGGATGCTTTTTGCCGGCTGAGTCTTCTTCTTTATATAGCTATATTTAGTTGTGAGTAATACAGATTCTTCTATACTACTTCTTACTTTATTTTCAGTTATCTGTATCTTCCTGTCCTTTCGATTTACTCATCTTTTAGTGCATAGAGCCTCTATTGCTTTTCTGATTTAGTATTAGCGATTAGAGTATCTGTTAGGTCCACTGGATCCCTTAGGTCTTCGGTTACAGAAAGTAGTTATAAAGGGAATATTGTTCTCCCATATATATATGATCATGACCTCACTGTATTTAGATTAATTTGGGTTTAATATAACAGCTGATACTTATGCTGTGATTACTGGATATTGGTTAGATCAACTGCTGCTATGCTGTTTATGTTGCAACATTTCTTACCATAATACTTTTTATTAGATTGAGCTACATATTAGGTCCTAAGTTGCATTTATTGTAACTATGTTGCAAGTTCTCTGAGCGTAGTAGCTCTGTATCCTCCAGTATTTATTCATATATAGCTACAGGCTAAGCAGTCTGGTGTGTGTATATAGACACTATTTGTATTTTTAACATTTATTTACTATTATTAAAACTTAATTTTTTTGAGCTGTGTCTGAGATAGTTTTCTGCAAATTCTTGTATGTATTGTTCTGAAGGGGGTACTGGTTTTGATGGGATTGGCTCCCTCTCCGTGTAGAGGAGTATTTTTAACTCATTTCCTTATTTTTCTTAAGTTAAGTTAGCTGACTCAATTATCTCATAGGCAGAGAGGAGGGGAATGTCTGTTTGCATTGGGAGTGTTCATCTTTGTCACTGTTATAGTATTGGCTGTTATTTTTGTGTCCATGTCCCCCACAAGGTCCATGTGGGATTGCCCCTTGCATGGGGACTTGCTTTAAAGCCAGTGTGGCACCATTAAAATTCATTCCTGTTGTACCCTTCATGAAGTCTAGGCTCATGTTTGAGTAATTGTTTACTTGCTGGGGTGAAACTACATGCAAGCTGCATTTATCTGAAACTATTGGTATCTACACCCGAACTGCAGCTATAATCACTCAGGCTCAGCAGTTCGGGAGGAATAGGCGAACAGGGTATCTACTATACCAGTGTTAATAACACCTCTGTAGGATTTGTGAGCTTAATTCCGTAATTTTACACCAGTAGTTTGTTATCTCGGGGCATTCCCACCACATATGTATATGTGGTTTCAGTAAAACACAGTTTTTTAAAGAAGGTCATTTGTGCTGTGGCCATTGCCTTAACGTCTGCGCTTTGTGCAAAGTCTCAAATTTGTAAGTATCGGAAGTAATCGCGCGTTTTGAGCGGGGCCAGTGTGTTCAGATGCTCGTATGTGACTATATCCTGATCTACGTATAGGTGAGTATATCTTTGTAATCCCGTTGTCTCTATCCCTCTATGACACAATATGTTTTTAACACAAATTTATCCTTAGTTCTTACCATGCCAATAATTGATTTGATTAGAATTTTTGTTTCACAAAAAAACTGGGGGGCAATGCCCATACTGGATACAGATGAATAAATTCATGTTTAGTTTCTTGTTTGTCTGTTAGAAAAGGAAATTCAGGCAAATCTGATATTTCTGGAGACAACAGATATATCTTAAGAACAGATATCGTACTTTGCAACAAATTCCCCCAAGGAAAAAAATCAGTATGGAGAAAAGAAAAAGGAATCAGAGGAAGGAGAAATAAAATCTGGCTTAACGAAAGGAGACAGGGATTTTCAAGACATCTTTATTTACCTATTATGCAAGGAAATCAACCAAAAAGTAAGGGTATAAACTATTTTCAGAATACAATTATGATTGTGGGCAGGGCTGAACTGGGGATACAAAGCAGTCCTGGAAAATAAATTTATGCCAGCCCCATAGGTCATTGTGCCATGTAATGTGTGTGTGTGTGTGTATATATATATTGTAACAAACCACCTTTTTTACAGGTAGGATTGTCACAGATCTTGCAGTAACCACAGCCTTCTAGGGTATACAAAGTCCAGGACACATTCAGCTCGGTTTTCCTTTTTATTCAATAAGAAAACAGGTGCTTTAAATAATAACAAAACAAACAAAATCCCTTGCTCTTACTTGAGCTCTTACTAGACAGGAATTGCTATCTGCAATTGGGTGGCTTTCCCACTTACCAATTTTCCAAACAAAAGCAATGTCTTTGCAATAAACACAATCTCTCCTAGCTGTCTTTTTCTCCCTCACTCTGCAGCAGGCTGCCCTCTTCTTTTAAAGGCCTGTCTACTAATTGACTAGCTACAGGTGAGTGCCAATTAATTAACTCGTAAGTCAGATCCAAATAGTGGTCTGTTACACAGCAACTAATGCTGTTGGAGCATTGGCCCACCCTGCTCTCCAAATACTCCGCCCCAGGGACCCATACCATTTTTTGCAGAGCATCAGCTATGCATATTGCAAACTTTAACATCTCTCCCTGGGACATTTAACTGAAAATCCTCTGGTTGCTGTTTAGCAAATCAGGCCTGATGTATCTTCCATCAACCACTATTCCACTTTTACGCTCACAATATATATATATATATATATATATATATATATATAATGTAAAAATATATAATGTGTTTATAAAGTACTCAATTAGCTGTGGTGGCAAGACATAGCCATACATATTATTGGTACATTTATTTTTCTAATTCAAAATATTGATCCTTTCAGGGTAATTAAATCAAACAGTAAACATACTCATATGCAGACACAGACAATCTCACTGACACAAGCTCATTGATACACAGGCTCACAGATAATCTCATTGATATTCATAAGCTCACTGACATAAAAACACAAGCTCACTGATGCACACAGGGAAGCTTACTGGTACATACAAATACATTTAGTACATACAAACTCTGACACACACAAGCTCACTGACACACACAGACAAGCTTACTGGTACACACACACACACACACACACACACATATAGTACAGACAAACTCTGACACACACACACACACAAGCTTACTACAGACCAGCTACATGACACATACAAATACAAGCTTACTGACACACACACACAAGCTCACTCACTAGCAGATACACACACAAAAGCTCACTCACTAGCAGAGACACACAAGCTCGCTCACTAGCAGACATGCACACAAGCTTACTCACTAGCACACACACACACATACACACACAAGCTTTCTCTCTAGCAGGCACACACACACACAAGCTCACTCACTAGCACACACACACGCTTACTCACTAGCAAACACACACACAAGCTCACTAGCAGACACACACAAGCTTACTCATTAGCAGGCCCACACACACACTCACACATACACACAAGCTCACTCACTAGCAGACACACACACACACACACACACGCTCTCTCACTAGAAGGGACACACAAGCTCACTCACTAGCAGACACACACACACACCTACAAGCTCACTCACTAGCAGACACACACATACACACACACAAGGTCACTCACTAGCAGACACACACAAGCTCTCTCACTCGCAGACACACACACAAGCTCACTCACTAGCAGAAACACATACACACAAGCTCACTCACTAGCAGATACACACAAGCTCTCACTAGCAAGCACACACAAGCTCATTAGTAGGCACACACACAACCTCACTCACACACACAAGCTTACTCACTAGCAGCTACACACACACACAAGCTCACTCACTAGTAGGGACACATACACATACACACACACACACACAAGCTCACTTACTAACAGGCACACATACATACACACACACACAAGCTCTCTCGTTAGCAGACATACATACACACACAAGCTCACTCACTAGCAGACACACACACACACAAGCTCACTCAGTATGCAGACACACAAACAAGCTCACTCACTAGCAAGCACTCACACACACACAAGCTCACTCACTAGCAGCCACACACACCCACACAAGCTCACTTACTGCAGGCACACACAGCTTACTCAGGTGGGGCCTGTTTTCAGGAGGCGGGGCTTAGGTGCAAGGATGGGCATGCAGCACTGAATTGCTTAGCAACTGACAGGTCTCCCTCCAGCAGCCAGCACCCTAATTGGGGCCGTACCAGCCCCAGCACCACCCTCCTTAATCCCTCGGACTGAGACAAGCTGTTTGAGTCCGAGGGGAAAATCATTTAAATACATTTTAATAAAATTTGCCAAATTAGGGCTGTCTGATTGGCCCCAGCCCCCAGGTGCCCCGGCTCGCCAGGAAATTTCTCGGTATCCCAGTGGGCCAGTCCAGAATGTATAGCAAGCATGTCAATCTTGCAGCCCACCTGCCCTGTTTCTTGTCTTTCCTCATGGAGCCACAAGAGTGCAGAGTGTCTGTCTGTCTGCAGAGCAGGCCAGCCACTCTCCCTTCTCTCCTACTCGCAGTGCCAGATGAGCGTCTGCCCTGCTTGAGAGCTGGAGGACGAGCAGCTCATCTTAAGGTAGGGGAAGAGGGGATTGGAGGACCTTCCTGTGTAGTTTCTTAAATTGGGGAAAGGGGTCAGTGTATTAATTTTTGAGAGGGAGGGGTCAGTGCATTAAATTGGGGAAAGGAGTGTGTGGGCAGTGTATTTATATGTAGGAGGGATGCCCCAGTGTATTAAATTGGGGGAGGGAGTGGGCGGTGTGGTGGGAGGGGAGCACTGTGTTAAATTGGGGGAAGGGCAATGTATTAATTTGGGGGAGGGACAGGGGAAGTGTATTAGAGTGGTGGGTAGGGGGGCAGTATATTGGCTTTGGGCAGGACCGGCCCTTCTTATAAGGCGAACTAAGTAGACTTCTAAACTAGGCCCTTCTAATGCTGCAGCCACCTGAGCGGTCTATAGAGAGCCTCAGGCGGCTGCAGCACTGCCTCTCTCCTCATCTCCCCTTTCCTGTGCATAGCGTGGGTGACCAAGCTCCTCTCCGGTCCGTGGTACAGGAACTTCTGTTTCCTGTACCTGGCCGGACTGATAGGAAGTGCACACTCATTGTGAACTTCCAGTCAGTCCGGCCGGGTACACGAAACAGAAGCTCCTGGGGGAACTCTTAGTGGTCTACACACACAAACACACACAATGCATTCCTATACATACAAAGAAACACAACATGCTTACCTTACACACAGAGAAACACACAATGCATCCATTACACACACACAATGCAACCCTTACACATAGAGACAATACATCCTTTGCACACATACACAGAAACACACAATGCATCCCTTACACACACATGCAAACACACACTGCAACCCTTACATACACAGAAACACACCATGCATCCCTTATGCATACAAACACAGATTCACACAATGCATCCCTTACACACAACCAGAAACACATAATACATCCCTAATACACAAACACACACTGCTTTCTATCCCTTACACAAAAACACACTGCTTCCACTACACACAAACACACTGCATCACCTACTCAAACTGGTATCCCTATACACTACATTCCATAAGCACACACATTAGATCCTCTACAACAGGGGTTCTCAACGTTAGTCCTCAGGACCCAGTACCAGTCCAGGGTTTAGGGATTACCTGGGTGTGTCTAAGGTGTGTAGAAAAAGAAAAAAAAAACACCTTAGAGTCTAAGGTGTTTTTTTCCCTTTTTCTAAACACCTGAGACACACCCAGGTAATCCCCAAATCCTGGACTGGTAGGGGGTCCTGAGAACTGGTTTGAGAACCCCTGCTCTACAATAACACATAACACATCCCCTACACACTCCACTCCCTGTGAGTGAACTCATGTATGGAACATGTGGGTGAACTTATGGGTGGGCCTTAAGGACATACTCACCGTCTGGGACCCAGACCTTGAGCTGTGTAAGGGGCCCTAAAAAATGGAGCTGCTTCCCGTTCTCCCAGAACATTGAATTTTGTGACCACAGTTACAAACAGCCTCCAGACCAGTGGAGCCAAACTGTGCCAGAGCCCATCACCATCCTCATCTGGTTGTAAGTAGGTAATCTAGTATATTATAAGTGACACTAATCTCTAATTTACCTCACATTAAAGGACACTGTAGTCCCCAGAACCACTGCAGCTTAATGAAGTGGTTCTGGTGTCTATAGCCTGTCCCTGCAGGCTTTTTAATGTAAACACACACTGTGTGTAGTACTGGCATTAGTTCATATAGCAGATCATATGAGTGGGGCATTGTGATGTCACATGGGGAGGGGCAGCAAATTTTTATTTTGCCTAGGGCGGCAAAAATCCTTGCACCAGCCCTGGCTTTGGGGACAGTGTATTAGAATGGGGGGAGGGGACAGTATATTAGATTGGGTCTGCATGAAGATGCTGAATGCTCCCCATAGAGATGCTGGTTGGCCACAAAGCATTTTGCCACACATGAACAATAGCCTCCCAATGCTTTAGTATGGGAAAGCATAGGATTGGCTTAGATCATCATGTCTGATGATCTCGACCAAAGTGAAGAAAAAAAACACTCATAGGACGTCAAAATCAACAAGATAACATAATTTGTTTTTTTACAGCTGTGCAACAGCATACGTTCACCATTTCAGTCCCATTACCAAACATTTCTTAATATGTCAAGATAGTTGGACTGAAACATTAGTTATATGCTAGTGCACGTCTCCTTAAAATACATTTTCTCTTTTGTTTACTCTGAAGCCCCACGAGAATGAGAACATCCAGTGTCAGTTACGCAACTTTTTTTATACTGTAATTTCCTAAATAAACCTACGGTTTTTTTTGCAGCCCTCATGAACTTAAACCTTGTTTATTTTGCCTGTCTTAGCCTTTGAGTTTGACATGCATGATGTACAGCCTTTGCATGGATTCATCTATCTTATTTTGAAATGAAATTTTCTGTGCAGTTCACTTACCCTTCTGATACACTTATGTTGAGTCCAAGGTACCAGAACTTTATGTGTTTCCACCAGCAATTGTTTCTTTTGTTATTGTGAAGTTGGCTACTAGAGAGGTTGAGGAGCTTGGAACTCTGTATCCATGACACTTTATCCATTACATACAGAAGAAAGGTAAACAAGTTCTAACAGTGGTATTGGCAGGATATAATAGGCAGTAACACAACCAGACTGGATTACACTATTTTGCAGCCAACACAATATAACACTAAGGAAGTGATGGGAGCTGTGCCAGATGTACAAAAAAATTCAGCGATATTGCCATATTCCCAATATGTAGAAGGAAATATTTTGGACATCTGACCCCAAGTGAAACTCCCATCATTTTCCCTAATTTTATCCATTGAGAAAGTCTCCATACTGTACTTTAAAGTGTGCTGGTGAGCCTTTGCTAGCCAACTACCACTAGAAATGGTAAGAAAAAATTAAACCAATGGGATGTCTCCCGGTAGCATTAATCTATCCATTGGCATTGGGTGGGGTAGGCCAATTGTAGGCCCACTACCCCTTATTACGTTAGTGAACTTCCATCCACTGGCCATGAAAATAGGATTAGGAAGCCAATGCCCCTCCACCCCCTCCCCGCAGTGTCTATTACTCAGTACCCCTCCCACCCCTCCATTGCCCACAGGTGGGAGCAGAGGGGGGGAGACCAGTGCCTAAACCCATTTATATTAATTTACAGTTTCTATTCCATCACTAATGGGAATGGATCTTTAGTGCATGAGAAAACGGGCTAGTAGCTAGGCTGCACTCATGGCATGCTACATGGGGAAGTTATATAAGGGTCATATTGACTCTCTTTTGTTTTGTTTTTTACTCTGCTGATTGATAGCACAGCCGGAAGGCAAATAGTTCAGATTTCAATAAATTCACCTGCCAAAGAGCAAGTGAATTTATTTACCAGATTTGCCTCTTTCCAGTCAAACACCAATGGAATTATGTTATATAATTGTGCTAATTTTATGGTTTATATGGGTTTTGCATGAAAATATTCCTGATTTTAAACTAGACAGCAAATGGTATCAACCAAACCGTGCTCATTTTGTTTTAAATTAACACATTTTGACCTAAATTTCAGTTAGTGAATATGAAAAAATATTTTTTCTAGACTCTTGTCCATGGATAAAAATGATTGTTTAGTGAATAAACCTTAGTCAGGCCAGGGATATGTAAAGGGGTAATGGAACCTCATACAACATAAATTGTAATATATAATATTTAAAATAAAAGAACTTGTGTCTGCAAGTTTACCCTGTGCTATATCACCCGTTAATTATTGTTCCAAGAAAACCTTTTTTTTTTTTTAAACTCTGAATGAGAAATCCTCTTTCATTATAGCCAATTTCAAAGAAAATCCAGCGTATGAAAAAATGTCTAATAATTCATTCCACAACATACGGTCATTACATTATTCTTTTCCTGCTGCATAGTCAGGTAATAATCAATACATGTGTCGACTTAGAACTTGGCATTTTCTGCAAGAATAAACTTTGAAAAAAAATACATACACAACTAACTCTGCAGAACTTTTAAGTGAGAAAAATAATAGCATGATGATTCTTATAAATAGATCATATTTTCATGGTCTAATTATTTTTTCTATAGTAGTAAATCAGGATTTATTTTACATATACATTTGCCTGTCAATACCAATAGTTAATTGGACTTATAATTGGTACTTCAAAAAGGATATATTGTGTTCCTCAGTAAGGTGAGCGTGGATAAATATCATATTATCCGTGTACACATGTTCAATTTAACACTGCTGTACCTTTTCAGGTGTTTTTCTGAATGCTAATGGTGTACATGGTGACATTTATTTGAGGAGATGCTAATAGGAGAATAACAACCTCTAAACACAATTTCATAATCTGAAACTATAGTAAAGTATACCAGGGCAAAAAGTTCTGAGGGTCTCGTAAAGGGACACCCCAGATCCCTAAAGCACTTGCTGAAAAGCTTAGTGTGTGAAGAATGTGTCCTCTTTTTTCATTTTGGAAATAGTGCAGATATTTAAATAGGTATTGACACTTTTAAAAATTAAACTGGTTACACCCCCTGGCTTCAAGCAGACAACCGGTCCTGTTATGAGGTTTGGTTAGCTTATTTGCACTGAACTCAATAGGCAGCAATTGCTCTGCCCAGAGCACCTGCCTTGTGAAGACTTCTCGTTGAGATGCATTGGGAAGTCTTTGATTGGACAGTCACAGAAAGTCTGGGGGGTAGTGATGTCCCGAACAGTTCGCCGAACGGTTCGCCGCGGACGGCGAACATATGTGGTAAACTTTGACCCTGTACCTCACAGTCAGCAGACACATTCCAGCCAATCAGCAGCAGACCCTCCCTCCCAGACCCTCCCACCTCCTGGACAGCATCCATTTTACAATTGTGAAGCTTCATTCAATGAGCTGTCCAGGAGGTGGGAGGGTCTGGGAGGGAGGGTCTGCTGCTGATTGGCTGGAATGTGTCTGCTGACTGTGAGGTACAGGGTCAAAGTTTACTGCATATGTTCGCCGTCTGCGGCGAACCGTTCGCCGAACCGTTCGGGACATCACTACTGGGTGGGGTTTAGAAGAGGCGGGCTTGCAAAGGCAGCAGACAAGAGATCTGCAGGTTTTGCAAGCTGTTTTTAGATATATCTCCAATAAAAACATACATAATTAAATGCATGCAAGTTTTCATTTGGGGTATATCTACTACAAAGTTACTTTTATTTACTTTTTATTTTGGCAGTGGCGTGTCCGTTTAACATGGCAGATAACATGCTGAGATCTTAATTTGTTTGTAAATGTTTTACATTATTTCTTCCACGGCAATAGCTTTGCTTCCATCACAAATAAATATATCACAGATGGATAAAATGTAATTGACTCCAGGAGTGTTCACAAACAGCACTCAGTATTTTCTGCTCAATTTAAGAACTGTTTTATTTTTTTTCCTTTATATATGCTGGAGTATGAATAACATCTCTGCAGCTTACATTTTCATAAGATATTTAAGAGCTCTGGTTGCTGATAATCCTAAAATAACTTTAGGACGGTAATAAACTGCATAAAGTGTATCCAGAGGCAAAGTACAGCTAAACCTGCTTAGTGCAAGGCAAGAAAAACAACTGTGATTAGCTTTTGAAGGTGTTTGTGTTTCATATGTATAAAGGGCTAATGTTTACAGATTTATTGGGCCTTTCTTTAATCAGTTATTCACATATTTATTCTGCATATATATTGCTCTTCTGTGTAAACACCCATTTAATTAGCATAGCATTTGCAGTATACTGCATGTGACACCATACATAAACACCCAGCTGTGCATATCTCTTGTCTTCCAAAAAGATCCTCAGCTTTCTGAAATCCTCATTCTCCAAGAGATCCCCCAAAACTCTCTTCAAACACTTCATACAATGTATAGAAGTAGAACCTACGCTGTCTTATTTTCCACCTATTCCTCTGGCTTTCCAAATCAAAGATGTAAAACACAGATTCATATCACATCCAGGTGAATACATGTGTTTTTGTTTCTAATAAATTAGTTATTTTCCACTTACTACAGAATAAATGTATGATGTCTGTTGGTGTTTGTCGGTTTGCTGCTTGCGTGGAAGCAGAGTGTTCTATATTTCATTCTAGTCACATACTAATGGCTCATTTACAACCTTATTGCTATTTTTCACAACCAGCCACTACCATCGCCATGCCTTTTGCTACTGTTAGTGAGTAGTAACTGACTCTCAATTCCAAAATCTTACAAATAGTGACAGGGAGTTACCAGCTGCCATTATTGAAAGTCAACTGTCCTTTTTTTTTATGGGAACCTCTAACCACTACTTAGTGACTGGTTTCAAACTTTGTTGCTACTTATTACTAGTAGCAGCTAACACAGGAAAATTAACACCAGCCTCTGGTCTGCTGTAAAGCGGTTCACAACAGCTAAATCCCCAAACACCCTATTCAAACAAGGTTGCAACATTTTACCAGCCAGCCACTACTTGCCGGTTGCTACCGGTCATACTTGGTGAAGTGTACATGCTGTGTGTTTCTGTGCTTTACCAGCAAGCTACTAATATGTGAGTGGTTGGTATCTGTAGTGTCAGCAGTTATTAGCGATAGTCTATAAGAATGTAGCAATACATTTGGAAACTTGATGGTAATTTGTGGCCACCACAAGCTACATAAAAACGCTTACAGCAAATGTTTCTGGCCACTGACAGTTATGGTCTCCAGTTCAACTATAGTTAAATCATGACTATTTTAGGCTGATTTTTGCAGCTGGGCTTTTAGTTCATCACACTAAACATAGGCGTGCGCACGGGGTGTGTCGGGTGTGCCTGGGCACACCCTATTCGCCACGGCACGCCTCTAGATTGAGAACGGCAGGGGAGATCTGAGGATCTCCAGTGTTGGTTCATGCAGAACTGGCAGTATCCGAGCGCCTGCTCCGCTCTAAGCCTCCATGGGCCGGTGGGGAGATCAAATATCCAACTCACGGCCCACAGCAGCATGGAAGGAGGCAGGAGAGTACTCGGGGAGCTCTAGCCAGCCGCGGCAACGCTCAGATCTCACGAGAGTGAACTCTAGTCCCACAGGCTAGAGTTCACTCTCCACTGGACCACAAGGCAGCATGGCAGCAAGGATCCCCCCTCCCTACATAAGCTAAGAAGGGAGGGGGGATATTTACTAATCTGCCCCCACCTCCACCCCCACAATCCCTCCAAACATACAGCACCCTCACACACAGCACACACACACATACAGCACACACATAGCACCCTCACACAAACAGCACACTAACAGCATCCTCACACACACACACACACACACACCGCCCTCACACACACAGCACACAAACAGCACACTCACACACAAACAGCACCCTCACACACAGCACAAAAACAGCACCCTCACAAACACACATACACAAACAGCACCTTCACACACAGCACCCTTACACACACACACACACACACACACACAGCACCCTCACACCACCCTCACAAAGCACACTAACAGCACACACACACACACACAGCAGTGTATGTATGTGTGTTTATATATATATATACATACATATACACGTGGCGTGTGTTTGTGCTTTAGGGTGCTCACCCTAATGCAATAGGCTGCGCATGCCTATGACTCTAAATAAATCCCTTTTCGAACCCACCTGGATTAGTAAAACTCCGACCACGGCAAAGGGTAAAAAAGTTGATATAAATGATGATGAAACTGGGGGTTCATAATGTGTATACTATCTATAGCAAATACAAATCTATATAATGTACATGCAATGGGGTTCTATAAAAATTATATCCCACAGGACAACATGGCAAGTGTCACTTGTGGGCTTTTGTTTGTTTGTTATATATAATAACCTGTTATATACAAATTATCAAATATTTCTGCATATCTGTTTCAAAGCATTTAAAGAGATATTATCTTACATAGCACGTGTAGCCACATCTTCACAGAAACAACCCCAGCATCTAGATAACAAATTATGGAGGTTTCATTAACATCCAAAATGTGCTGCTAAGAACAAATAGGAATGTCTCTTCTATATAATCCCATGAGTTCCATATAAACAATGCATATTAAGAAACATGCACATTACCCAAGGACACAGTTTTTTCATTTGGGAAAATATTTTTATTTTTATATATAACAGCAGTTTAATACATAACTCCTCACATACTTCTTGTCTATGTAGGTGGTCGACTGTTTGTCACTGACATGGGAATGACCACTTCAGGCATTTAAGGGTGAAGGGAACCAGCTGAATTAACTGGTTCGGTCTGAATGGGCTTTTTCCATTATATATATTAAACACATTTAATCATCAAGGCATATTTTCCAAACTACTAATTTATGTTCACAAAATGTTTATCTATTGGAAAAAGAAGGTATAACGAGTACAAAAAATACAATACTAAGATAAAAAGAAGTAGTACATAATAAGTACAGATGATCCAGCAATGTTCACAATACAAAACTACTAATTTAGCCCAGTTAAATTTTTATTTTTTTTAAGAGTATTCCATTTCATATATGGCCACCTCAAAAAATTTTATATCATAGTACGCCAGTTCACTTACCAATTTAATGTATGAAAGCAATAATAGACATTTGTGTCCCATACTGAGGTAATATTTGGAGAAATACCAAAACTCCACAGACAGGGTTTGTTCATTTACCAAACTTAACACATAGATGATCTATAAAACTGACCTTACTAAATTGGTGGCATAATGTGTTTGAAGCATTAAAAAATAGACAAAACAGTTTGAAAGTTTTACACATTAAATAACAATGACCTTCTCAAACTTAATATCTGTGCATGCTCTTCTTAGTCAAAACTATGAAACTAAATATGGAAACCGATAACAGTGTAATTATTTCCCTTTAGTTGTAAATTGCACGTTATTTATGCAACATAAACATATGATTTACAATGTATATTGCCTTTCATGAACAATTTAAACTCATGTAGAAATAGGCAGGAAAAAAAAAATAGTCAGTGATTTAAGATTGGAGGGACGTGTTCAGATAATTTATTGAATTCCGATATAAAATTACCAATAATATATATAACAAAACAAGAAGTCCCCTTGTTCATTATACTGATCTGCCTTTTTGAGGGACATCATTAAGGCTATATGCATTATTCATATCCACCATATTTTTTTTAGCAATTCCTCTATAAACTTGGGTAACTGTGGGTATTTTAGGTCTCGCTCTTTGAACCTAATCTAAATTTTTCTATACCTACTTTCTTCATTTTCTCTTTCTCACCTTTTACATTGGCTTCTACCTTTGTTTTAATTATTCCCTTCATTAGTTATTTCTTGAAGGTAATTGTAAGTAATTGTAAAGTTTTTTTTAATATTTTAGTATATATAAATGTTACATTTGTCAGAAAACATAAAAATATATAATTTAATAGAAAAGTATAATTTAAAAATATATTGCTATCAAACATTGCTCTCTAACAAAAACAAATGATCAGTTTGGTTCAACTAAAGCAAAGACAAAATAGCCGTTACTCACCCCTAAATGAATTATTTTTTTTACACTATACCCTATGATAAAAAATATTCAAGTGATCCAAGTAAATAGGTAAGAGATCTTCCAATTCGTCACGCTATATGGAAGGGAACCTAAACACTTAGACCCTAAACTAAAACAGAGAGTACAATAATCTGTAATACCCCACCTTAGAGCGGCCGGACTTAACTTAAGAATGAGACATAGCCAGGGTCAAGGGTAGGAGAGAACAGAGTAAATGGTAGGCAAGCCAAAATTCAAGAGTACCGAGAACAGCACAAATGATTATCTAGACAATGTCAGTATCACAGAATCAGAAATATCACAAACGCACTACTGGACTAGAAACATAGAAACATAGAAACATAGAATGTGATGGCAGATAAGAACCATTCAGCCCATCTAGTCTGCCCAATTTTCTAAATACTTTTATTAGTCCCTGGCTTTATCTTAACTCTAGGGAAGCTTTATGCCTATCCCACGCATGCCTAAACTCCCTCATTGTGTTAACCTCTACCACTTCAGCTGGAAGGCTATTCCATGCGTCCAATAACCTCTCAGTGATGTAATACTTCCTGATATTATTTTTAAACCTTTGCCCCTCTAATTCAAGACAATGTCCTTTTGTTGTGGTAGTTTTTCTTCTTTTAAATATAGTCTCCTCCTTTACTGTGTTGATTCCCTTTATGTATTTAAATGTTTCTATCATATCCCCCTGTCTCGTCTTTAATCTAAGATATACATGTTAAGATCCTTTAACCTTTCCTTGTAAGTGTTCCTGCAATTCATGAGCCAGTTTAGTAGCCTTTCTCCTAACTCTTTCCAAAGCAAGAACCACAACAGGGCATTTGGGACAAGAAATTGTATATGCTTTATTTTGATTGGGCCACATCATAGGGGAGAAAACACAAAAACTGTGTATTTCACATCACACTCAACATCATTAATGCACAGAATAGGTACATATATAGACACGCACATGCACACATATTCTAAACTCCCTACTGGGATTGTCTCTAAAACAACTTGTTGAGGAGCAAACTCGTAAAGAGGCCATACTAGATTTAGTGTTAACAAATGGAGATTTGGTATCAGATATTACTGTAGGTGAACGTTTAGGATCCAGTGATCATCAGTCAGTGTGGTTTAATATAAGAACAGTGACTGAGACACCACACAAAAACAAAAGTTTTAGACTTTAGAAAAACAGACTTTTCTAAAATTAGAATATGTGTAGAGGAGTCATTATCAGACTGGAGCAATTTAAATGGAGTCCAAGAGAAATGGGATTATTTAAAAGTTGCACTATTGAAGGCAACAGAAAATTGCATTAGGTTTGTCGGTAAAAGCAAAAAATTCAAGAAAGAGGCTAAGCAAGTTATAAGAGCTTCCAAATCACACACAGAAGAGAAAATAGCACAGTCAGTAAAAGAGGGGGATAAAACATTTTTTAGATACATAAATGAGAAAAGAAAAGTAAAACAAGGATTAGTTAGATTAAAAACAAAAGAAGGAAGGTATGTAGAAGAGGATAAAGGTCTAGCTGACTGCCTCAATGAATATTTTTGTTCTGTATTTACGGATGAAAATGAAGGAAAGGGACCTCAGTTAGGAAAAAGGGATAAATGAGTAATTTATTACATGTGAGTTTACAGAGGAAGAGGTTATATTTCAACTATCAAAAGTAAAGACAAATAAGTCAATGGGACCTGATAGAATACACCCAAAGCTATTAAAAGAGCTTAGTGGTGTACTAGCAAAACCTTTAACAGATTTATTTAACCAATCATTGTTAACAGGAATAGTCCCAGAAGATTGGAAGTTAGCGAATGTTGTGCCCATTTAAAAGAAAGGTAATAGGGAGGAGTCGGGCAACTATAGGCCAGTAAGCCTTACTTCAGTAGTGGGGAAAGTGATGGAAACCATGTTAAAGGATAGGATTGTTGAACATCTAAAAACACATAGATTTCAAGATCAGAGACAACATGGGTTTACTTCAGGGAGATCATGCCAAACTAATCTTATTGATTTTTTTTGATTGGGTAACTAAAATTATAGATCAGGGTGGTGCAGTAGACATTGCTTACCTAGATTTCAGTAAGGCTTTTGACACTGTTGCACATAGAAGGCTTATCTTTACGTTTGGATTCCAATATTGTTGAATGGGTAAGGCAGTGGCTGAGTGACAGGCAACAGAGGGTTGTAGTTAATGGAATATATCCAAATATTGGACTTGTCACCAGTGGGGTACCTCAGGGATCTGTACCTAGACCCATTCTCTTTAATATTTTTATTAGTGATATTGCAGAAGGTCTTGATGGTAAGGTATGTCTTTTTGCTGATGATACTAAGATATGTAACAGGGTTGATGTTCTAGGAGGGATAAGCCAAATGGCAAATGATTTAGGTAAACTAGAAAAATGGTCAGAATTGTGGCAACTGACATTTAATGTGGATAAGTGCAAGATAATGTATCTTGGACGTAAAAACCCAAGGGCGGAGTACAGAATATTTGAGAGTCCTAACCTCAACATATGAGGAAAGGGATTTAGGGGTGATTATTTCTGATGACTTAAAGGTAGGCAGACAATGTAATAGAGCAGCAGGGAATGCTAGTAGAATGCTTGGTTGTATAGGGAGAGGTATTAGCAGTAGAAAGAGGAAAGTGCTCATGCCATTGTACAGAACACTGGTGAGACCTCACTTGGAGTATTGTACACAGTACTGGAGACCGTATCTTCAGAAGGATATTGATACCTTAGAGAGGGTTCAGAGAAGGGCTACTAAACTGGTTCATGGATTGCGGGATAAAACTTACCAGGAAAGATTAAAGGATCTTAACATGTATAGCTTGGAGGAAAGACGAGACAGGGGGGATATGATAGAAACATTTAAATATATAAAGGGAATCAACACAGTAAAGGAGGAGACTATATTTAAAAGAAGAAAAACTACCACAACAAGAGGACATAGTCTTAAATTAGAGGGACAAAGGTTTAAAAATAATATCAGGAAGTATTACTTTACTGAGAGGGTAGTGGATGCATGGAATAGCCTTCCAGCTGAAGTGGTAGAGGTTAACACAGTAAAGGAGTTTAAGCATGCGTGGGATAGGCATAAGGCTATCCTAACTATAAGATAAGGCTAGGGACTAATGAAAGTATTTAGACAATTGGGCAGACTAGATGGGCCGAATGGTTCTTATCTGCCGTCACATTCTATGTTTCTATGTTTCTATGTCTTAGTCCTTGCTGGAGAGTCAAGGAGGAGCCCTGGAACTGGTAATTATGGCACAATATAAGCTAAAAAGAGAAGGTTGGTTTGGGCTTTAAACACACGCTGTGAGAATCCTGAGCTGGATTCTTTGGCTCTGTTTTTAATCAGTGAATCAGTTTTTCTGTTTTTTTATTGTGTTGGGTTTACAGTTCTGTCTATTTGGAAGGAATACATTAAAAAGACTGAAGGAGTTGGGTTGTATTTTTTTATTTTTTTTCCATTAAGGGTGTTGGTCATCAGAAGAGGCCCAGAGGCATGCATTTGCACGTAATTGTTTTTTGATTTTTACAATATGTTACATTATGATCTGAACATTTTCTATTTTTAAGAGTTAATTTCATGTTTACCTGGCATGAAAATTGCAAGATGTGTTTTTTTAAATTTTGATTTATTGGTGGCACCAATTATTATAGCACTTCAATTCACTCTCAAGCATTGGTTAATTTATTGTGTGACTTTGAAAGGGGTACACATGAAGTGTGGGAGCAGCAACTATCAAAGCACTTGTATATTTGTTGTAAAATTGTGTATTAATAGAGCCGAGGCACAATTTGTATGTTGTTTGTCTGTGTTTGTTTAGTTCCTATTGGATTGTGAGAGTAGCTTATTTGAACATGGCTATGTTTAATAGAAAAAAAGAATATGTACAGTTGTGCTCAAAAGTTTACAAACCCTTGGAGAATTGATAATATATGTACCATTTTTAAAGAAAACATGAGTGAACAGGAAAACACGTTTCTTTTATTTCTTATGGGATTCATATTCAACTGTAGGTTATTTTGGAATAGCACAATCATAAAACAAAACATGGCAACAAAGAAAAAAATGAAATGCCCCCTGTTCAAAAGTCTGCAAACCCTTAGTTTAGAATACTATGTATTAGCTTAGCATCAATGATAGCATGCAGTCTTTTGAAATAGTTGGTTATGAGGCCCCTAATTTTTGCAGGTGGTATAGCAGCCCATTCGTCTTGGCAAAATGCCTCCATGTCATGCAAAGTCTTAGGTCGAATTGCATGAACCGCACGTTTGAGATCTCCCCAGAGTAACTCGATGATGTTAAGGTCAGGAGACTGTGATGGTCACTCCAGAACCTTTTTCTGCTGTAACCATCGGAGAGTCAACTTGTCCTTGTGCTTAGGGTTGTTGTCATGCTGGAAAGTCCAAGAGTGTCCCATATCGTGCAGAAAAATGCAAATTGGCTGCCAGTATTTTCTGATAACATGCTGCATTCATCTTGCCATCAATTTTCAAACGATTCCCCGTGCTTTTAGAGCTCCCAAAACATATGTGAGCCACTACCATGCTTCACAGTGGGGATGGTATTCTTTTTACTATAGGCATTGAAAAATAATGCTTATGGTTGTGACCATCTCCTATGTTATACCTCACAGCCCAGTTTCACCTACTACTTTGCCTCGTTAGATCACTATAGTTTAACCTCTTTTTATATATAATTTATTTAAAGTTATGCTTCAGTTATGCTTCAGTTATGCTATTACATTTTTCTCTTTTCCTTTTTTTTCTTGAACATCTGATACTTTATAGATCAATATAAGGACAATGATAATTTTCTCCCATTGTTTGTGTTTATTATTGAACTGGAACTGTTCTAGCACAAAATCGTTTTGTTTTGTTTTTTCTCTGAAGGTTAAAATACAAACATAAATTAAAGAAATATAAGTCTTAATATATATAATTTGGAATTTCATGTATTCATTACCTGCAACCTTACAAGATGTATTGTATAGATACCTGTGCTTTGAAAGCAATTAAACAATTTAGAAAAGAAGATTTATACCTGTGGTTCACAGAGCTGCTGATTACTATGGAGGTATTTCGTGGACATCTGGTCAGATGAAACCAGTGCTGTTTCTGAGAAATGGCACGGTTTACATTTTGCAATCTCCACACTGCTAGCGGCTGTCAGATAAATATTCATATGGAGCTTCAGATTAAAATTGATTCAGTAACTGAACCTATATTACATCTGACATCAGCATGCACCGAATGCTGACACCGAACACTGGATGTGCACCCAATGCTTCTCTATGACACTTATTTGATTGGACACATTAAGCTTTTTGAACTTAACTTACTTTAGGAAAATTGGGTTGCAATGAGGAGTCAAAGTGCTGGATTACAGGTAAGATTAATGGCATTCTTAAAGTAAAGCAATACATCAAAGGAGGAATGAATGAATATTATATATATATATATATATATATATATATATAATATGAAACAAGGGGGGGTTGGCTGCACTCACCTGAACATGCATAATGGGGGTGCTGCTGGGGGCCAAATTATACAATACACAAAATCCAACGCACTCACCTATCCACTAAACTGCAACTTCAATGTTGAAAGATTTTATTTGGCTTTTTTTTTTTTTTAAACACCTAATCTAGGCAAAAATAATGGGGTTTTAGTTACATTATATGATCATACATTGCATAAGCCTGCCACATGTTTAGCCAACTCCTTGGTATTGCACCTCTTTCTGTCACATGTGCCTCATCCCAGGGCCCTACTTAGCCTTGTACTGCAGAGAGCCCCAGATGGAATTTTTTCCCCAAGTAAGTGAGTTATTCACATAAGAGTAGACATTAGACTGTGAGAGTAGGACCTGCCAAAGATGGGGTACATTGACGTTGTGGCAGGCTTATGCAATGTATGATCATATAATATAGCTAAACCCCTATTATTTTTGCCTAGATTAGGTGTTTAAAAAAAAATAAAAAAATCTTTCAACATTGAAGTTGCAGTTTAGTGGATAGGTGAGTGCGCTGGATTTTGTGTATTATATATTTACATACATACATATATATATAAAAATGGTGGTGGTTTCAGCGCTTAGTGTCTCAACAGAACAGTGGAAAATATGAGTATAGGCAGCAACCTAAAATAGAGACGTTCCCTCACAGTGCGTCAAAGAAATGGAGAATCTAAAGGAAGTATTAGGTCGCGCCAAAAAATAGATATAACAAAATCAAAATATAGTAATACAACAAACGGTAAAAATAAAAATCTTAATATATAAAACAGTACATGTAAATGATGTAGTAAGTACTTTCAAATAGCAGTACATACAAAGAGAAATAGATGAAAAAGTCCTAAAATAAGCAAAGGATGGTCAAGTCCGCTTGAGGGAAAGAAACAGGCTATTTTATACATATCTTTTATTATCTATTAATAAAGTATTATTGGCCTATTATTTACCTTTTATACATTAATTATTATCTTTTATTTTATTTATTTATTTATTATTTCCTGGACCTGGTTACTACTATTTTATATTCAAGAATCCTAGGTGGGGATGATACCACCTACGCTATACTAGTGAGCAGTATCTCCTGCTCACTTAAATGTGAGTATTTTATACACATTTTACCTTTCTTAAGTATCTATTCATACAGTGAGCACTATTCTGTGTTATCCTCTTTTTTCCCGAGAATCTCGGCCACGGATTCATGTCTACATCCCACCAGTGGGGGACCAGTACCACTGAATGCGACATACACCTGAGCTAGTTTTAGCTCTAATATAGGTGAGTGTGATACCTTTTTACTCTGTATTCCTATAAAGAAGCGGAAAAGACTATCTATACCATTGGAGCTTTTATTTTGTTCTCTTTTGCATATTGGCACCTGGAACAAGACGTCAAATCCATTTCCTTTATTCTACAAGGACTGTTTCTTTCCCTCAAGCGGACTTGACCATCCTTTGCTTATTTTAGGACTTTTTCATCTATTTCTCTTTGTATGTACTGCTATTTGTAAGTACTTACTACATCATTTACATGTACTGTTTTATATATTAAGATTTTTATTTTTACCGTTTGTTGTATTACTATATTTTGATTTTGTTATATCTATTTTTTGATACATATATATATATATATATATACAAGTATAGTGGCACTCACCCTTTCAATGAATCAGTAAAAGACTGCCTTGGTGCAATCCCACACTGGATATGTAAAGCAAAAAGGAAAGAGATGCACTCTCAGGTCTTTGTAGAAAAAAAACTCGATATTATTTAATAACAGGTAACATACACCTGATCAGATGTATGTTACCTGTTATTAAATAATATCGAGTTTTTTTCTACAAAGACCTGAGAGTGCATCTCTTTCCTTTTTGCTTTATATATATATACACAAATACACACACCAGTCAAGCCATAAGACTTGCTTTTCCCAAGACTTGCTTTTTTAACAGTGCTCTCACTACTGCAAGGGATTCTGGGTAACATATGTAAATAAGCTCAACAAAGAACCACACATTTGCCTCATAATTCCACTTTATACATGGATTCCTTGGAGTATGTGTCTGCTGAATACAACAGCTTTGAAACACAACTCAGGAAGAGGACAAAGCCAGTGAACCACTCATGAACAGTAATTTTGTTGCTAATGCAACACATCAGCATGAGGTTGGCTATTGGTTTGCTATGTAGGCTTGGCGTTACTTGTAAAGTACATACCAATATAGTTGTGGTGGGGAAAAAAGTGTGGATGAAAACCTCTTCCACCTGAAGTAAGTGGATAGTTAATACATTGCTAAACACAAATACACACACTAGTCAAGCCATAAGACTTGCTTTTTCCACAGAAATCCCAATTCAACAGTGCTCTCACTACTGCAAGGGATTCTGGGTAGGTGTATGCAAATGAGCTCAACAAAGACAGCTGTCCATGAGTGGTTCACTGGCTTTGCTCCTCTTCCTGAGTTGTGTTTTTTTTTGTTTTGTTTTTAATTCTTTATTTTTTGCGCACAGGATAAAAGCAACATGACATGGGCCTATCCAGCCCCAGCATTATAGATATACAAGTTGACAATGGCTTTTCAATTGGGCATGCGAGGCATGAGAGCATCAGTGCACACTTTTATGTCCTGACTAGATGTCTGTGTACAAGCTGAATTAAAGGTGTTTTACATTGTTTGCTGGGAAGTTAGACCTCGCAAGGGAATTGGTTGGTGTTGAGTGGAGACTACCCAGGTTAGGATAAAAAGTATTGAGTCGTCATTTTTGAAATCCTGGGGTGAGGTTCTCTGCTATAAACTATGGCATCCTAATCCAAAGCTCCACCCTTCCCAGTGAAACATATCAGTGTTTCATATCATCTCATCTAGGTCAGAACTTAATATACACTCAGTGTGTGCTAATGCATGTATTAAGTGGAGCCCTATAAGAGAGGGCCCGAAAGAAGAGAGAGGGAAGAGAGAAGAGTGATAGAATTAGGAAGAGGAGGGAGAGGATCCTAAGAGGCCAGAGGACTGCTATCCCATGGTTCCCATGTTTTGTGGAATGTTTTAGTAGTACCCCTCACCCTAGCTGTCAGGTCGTCCATCAGCCGAGTCTCTTTGATTCTTTTCACTACATTAGCAGTGTGAGGCAGGTCCTGTTTTAGCAATGTGTGTGCTATAGCACGTTGTGCTGCTAAAGTGATTTTATGCAGTAACCGTTGTTCCTGTCTGGTCCACCTGTCTAGTGATCTATTCAGGAGGTATACCCATGGATCTAGTTCTGGTGCTCTGGAGAATACCTGCACCAATAGTTCCCCACCACATATGTAAGTAGGTCCCTTTCTCCCCACAGCCCCTCCAGCACACGTCCGTTGTGGATTTGCGCATGTGGTATAGTTTGACTGGGGTCGTGTACCATCATAACATCGTCTTAAACGACTGGTCCTGTTGGGTGACGCATACCTATGTCGTGCTGTTAGCTTCCCAGATTTCCTGCCATTCCACTCCCTCCAACTTCTATCCCAAGTCTTTTTCCCACTGGTCAGTGTAGGGTAGACCACCCCACTCCCCTGTCTCAGTGCAAAAGTGAGTGTAAAGTGTAGTGATCAGGCCCCTTGGGATTATGTCGGATATGCATATGCATTCGAAGAACGTCAGTTTTTTTCGCTGCCTCTTTTATGCGTGGTTGTCTAGCGAAGTCTCTGACCTGCAGGTATCTAAAGTAGTCGGCCGGTGTAAAAATGATATCCTTGTTTGAGCTCGTCAAATGGGATTAGCTCCTACCCTTGGTATATCTGGTATAACCTCTGTATTCCTGCCCTTTCCAGGTTTCTGAAGTCTCGTGCTGCCATACCTGGGCTAAATGCTCTATTGCGTAACACGGGTGTGAGGGGGGAGGGGGAGGTTGTGAGGCTATATTTCAGCCCACAGGAGTCCCACAATCTGATAGAGTTTAGAATCGCGGGACAGGTAGCTCGGGCTATAGTTCTATCTTCCCTAGGGACACATATTATGAATTGGGGTAGGTCTGCGCCCATCATGAGCGATTCTATTTGCACCCATTTTCTCTCGTCTGGGGGAGAATGTCACATCACGACCTGTGTCCTTTGTGCTGCTAGGTAGTAAAACAAAAAGTTAGGGAGGCCCAGTCCAACTCTCTTTTTGGGGCGGTAGTGGACGTATCTGGATATTCTATGCCTTTTGTTATGCCATATGAATTTTCCTGTAATCTGTTGTATGGGTTCAAGTTGAGCTTTAGTTAGGGGGACTGGCAGTGCTTCAAATAAGAAAATAATTCTTGGCAGAATATTCATTTTAACTGAGTGGATCCGCCCTATCCAGGATAGGGGCTTATCAAGCCACTGGTCCATATCTCGGTTTAGTGTTTTCCACAGGGGTATATAATTGCATTTGTAGAAAGATTCCGGATCCACAGTGAAGTGTATCCCCAAGTACTTTAGGGAGGTCAGCTCTATATGGATATCGTGTGCGCTGTGTATTGTTGCTATGTCAGTCGCCGTCATAGCTATTGGTAGTGCGCTTGATTTGGACATGTTAGCTTTATACCCTGATATATCCCCATATGTGGTGAGGATCCCTCTGTGGGCTGCCATAGATTCCGCAGGCCTCGTGAACGTCAAGAGCACATCGTCCGTGTATGCTACCCCTACGAAGTCTCATCCCCCCACTTTGACTCCGTGTATGTTAGGATGCTGTCTGATCGCCTGTAAAAGGGGTTCTAGTGCCAGGACAAACAGCAGAGGGGACATTGGGCATCCCTGTCTAGTGCCGTTATGTAATCGGAAGGGTGTCGGAGGGGCACCAGTAATCTGCACTTGTGCCCTTTGTTACGGTTACCCCCAGGCTTGATGGACGCTGGACCGCTTGGATGATCTGGATCCCGGTGTGGAGAGAGGGAGAAGCCACTTCGACTAGTCGACCAAAAGGATCCTGTAAATGTAGAACAATCCCACTAGCTATAGTACAGCTAGGATACTCTTTTCCCCACAAAACGAGTCGAGGCTGCGATTTGAAGGTCAAACAAGAACTGGCTTTAATGGCACACAGGGGTCGGTATTTATGCAAAATCTCAGGTCCAGGGACAGCCCCCTCTGGACCTGATGGGATACAGGAATAATACAGTGGATCAACCAATCAGAATGCAATGCATCGTTTGAATTTGTTACCGCCCAGCTTGGAGATAATTAACCCAACGGCTATGCCAATACAATTATCTCCAAGCGCCCAAAATACCATGTTTTTATTACACATAAAAAACAGGTTAAAAATATATAACTTCAACATTTTCAGCTATACTTCGGGACTTCTACCATTCATTCTGTAGCCCAGGTCCGTGTACAATATTTCACCGAATAGAGCTTCAAACCCACAAACCATATGCTTGGTTTCTTCGATGCAAAGTCTGTTTGCATATTTGGTCCCGAGCTTGAGATGGCGGCCATGTTTTTGAGTGAGTCAATAGGCAGCGGGACCTCAGCATCAAACTTGTGGAACAATTAACGGCCAGAGTTGTGCACGAATCCCGTCTCTCTGGCTGGATGTTTCAGCTGTTCGGGAGACGAACGTAGACCGCCGTGAAGGGGGTACTTAACCTGTGGTTAACCGCAACATTCAACATTCTAATTGGGGCCACACGGCAGGCTGTAGGTGGTCCCCGTTCGGTAGTTTCGGTAGTTAGACCATCGGGAGATAAGGCACGAACGCGGATGCCTGGGACCGTCAATTAACCTGCAGATAACCGCAGACCGCAACTCCCTGGGCGATCAAGTGGTAACACACTCCCCTCGCAGGGTGGTCGGGGTTAAGTGGCGGCACACGCCAGGGACCGGGTGGTCCATTATTCGTGCAACAAATTGGTGTGAGTAATCCGTTCGTGAGTTGGGTACAGGATTCACGTACCGAAGCAATAGTATAACAACGAAACAACATAACGCTGGTCTGTAATGAGTTTGAAACACCCTTATATTGCTGTACATAGCCTTTACCGTTGCGATGTATTCTTTTGGGAAGCCTAAGTGTGTCAGTAGGGTGAATAGGTATGGCCACTTAACTCTATCAAATACCTTCTCTGCGTCTATAGAGACGATTAGTGTTGGCGTATGAGTGGTCACCTGTTTCCATATGAGGTCGATGTTTCTACGTGTGTTCTCGAAGAGTTGCCGCCTCGGTATGAACCCTACTTGATCCGAGTCTATTAGGGACTTCAGGTATGGGTTGAGCCTATCCGCCTGAATTTTAGCTAGTTACAGGCCTGATTTATCAGCGATATAGGCCTGTAACTCCAAGGCAGTAGGTGGTCTTTGGCTGGTTTGGGTAATAGTACTATATTTGCTATTGACATTTCAGGATTTGGTACCCCGGTCCCCCAAAAGTCGTTAAAAAGTTTGCATAGTTGGGGGGTGAGGACGTCCCGGAAGGTCTTATAGTAGGTCCCATCGAACCCGTCAGAGCCAGGGGCTTTGTTACCTTTCAGTCCAGTGATGGCCCTGTCAATCTCTTCCTCTGAAATTTCAGTTGCCAGGTGGACTATAACCTCTTGTGGCAGCTTGGGTAGACGTAAGTCTGTAAGGAAGTTGTGTGTTAGCTCAGTGTCTCTGTTCCCATCATTTCTATCGCCCGGAGAATGGTCCTATAGTGCTCTATAGAAGTTTGTGAAAACTTCTGCTATGTCTCTGGGGTTGGATTTTATAGTTCCATCATTATGTCTTATGGACGTAATGTGCGATCGTCTCTGTCTAGGCTTAAGAGTCCTAGCTAGCAGTGTGTCCATCTTGTTCCCTTTTTCATAGAAGGTCCTTTTGGATCATGTAAGGGATTGGGCTGTGTCGTCTAGGAGTAGCTCTTTTATGGCATGTCTCCCTTCTTCCACCTGTCGTAGGGTGTCTCCATCTGGGTGAGATTTATGTCTCTGCTCTAGTGTTTTAAGGTTTGTCAGGAGGCTTTCTAGAGTTTGTGTTTTCCGTTTTTTCCGTACTGTCGCTGTGCGGATAAGGGATCCCCCATGGTGCGTGAGATACAGTTGCTATTTGCTAAAAAGAATTCAATCCTGGAATACGTGCCAGGCAGGGCTGAATAGTATGTACAATCGACCTCGCTTGGGTGATGCGCTCTCCAGACATCCACGAGGCCAGTGTCTCTCATAAAGCTATGTAATAGTTTGTCCTGTGATCTGGGAACCCCTTTATGTGACCTTCTGTCCACTGCAGGGCTCGGTGTTGCGTTGAAGTCTCCGCCCACTAGGATCATGCCGTGTGGCAATGTTTGTATTTTAGTTTGTAAGGTTTCCCAAAACCCAGGCTCTGGTCAGTTAGGGGCATAGACATTAATCAGGTGAATTGTATGGGAGTGTAGTGTGCCTGATACTATTAGGAAACGCCCCTCCTCGTCCATATCAGTCGATGTCATTTGCAGTGGGCAACTGTTCTATATCAGGATCGCTACCCTGCTATGTTTGCGATGTGCGCGAGCTTCATGTGTCACCGTAAAGGTTTGATCCTTTAGTGCAAACTTTGCTTGTTTGGGTAGGTGCGTTTCCTGAAGGAAAGCAATATCTGCCTTCATTCTTTTTAATTCACGGAACATAAGGCGTCTTTTTGAGGGTGCATTCAGCCCCTTTACATTCAAGGAAATAACCTTCACAGCCATGGGTCATTTTGTGTGTCAGTCTGCTCAGCGGTCTCGCCATATTTTGCGTGTTGGTCTGGTCTCTCGGCCCCCACGCCCCCAAGGTAAGGGACAGGTTAAGAAGAACAATAGAGGAAAGAGAGGAAAAGGTATGTTTTGTTCATACCAAGGAGAAAAGATGAGACATCTGGTCTTAGTACCTGCCAGACCTAAATGTGGGACAGGTTCCACCACCTCCATCGTGCTTCGCGCTTGTGGGAGATGAAGGTCCATGTGTCATTGCCGTTAAACGCTATGTTGCTCTTGTACAGCATTAGTGGTTAGCTTGTGTGGGATACTTATTCTAATGTGGTGTTTTCTAAACCAGAGAAGCAAAACTATCGGTAACTTGGTCTTGTTGAACTTATTATTGGCAATAACCAGAAAAAAGAGTAACATTTTCGCTCATTAGGCATCGCATGGCTTGTGGGGGATCTCCCTTCCGATCTATGACCGGTGTCAGTGTGGGCCCTGTTGTCTCCGTTCCTCTATGTGGGGGGGCGTATAAGCTGCAGTAAGGGAGGGGCTCCCCATTAGGGGTGCACGGTCACTCGTGTCCATCCTATGATGTCGGGAGGCTTATTGGGTGGTTTAGTTTGAGGCTAGACCAGATAGACCGTGTGTCCATAAGGGCACGTAAGGGGTGTTGAAGTAGTCTCCAGGATGCGGCCGGGGAGCACAGGCTAGAGGGCCAGTGGCGGCGGTCCATGATGTGATAAAGATGCGTCAGGTTGGGTGGTCTCGTTGTGAAGTCTTCGTCTAATCGTCTCCCCAGAGGCTTTCTACATGGAGAGGGTCCGGGGGAGAGTTACAGTGTTCTAATGGCATCTATATGCATCTTTCCTTATATTTCCTGGGGGGGGGATCCCGGAAGGGTGGCTTTTTTGTAGTGTCCCCTGACGTGTGCACTTAGCCGATGCAGGCTGTACCCTCTTCTTATTTTCTCCGTGGCAACCTTCGCTCTTCCCCTTCTCAATTCCCAACCCGACACCTGCTCCTCTTATCTTAGGGCCCTACAGTCTGTCGGGGTGTATTCTCGTTTCCACAGTGTCTGGGTTTCCTTGGGGGAGAGTACCCCACCCGCCTCTAGGTTCCTGTGTTTGATTTATCTTAGCAGTGCTAGACCGCCTCAGAGTTGGTCAAGTCGTCCTGGGTGTTCCGGTTGTCGATGCTGGGTTGAAGGCCTAAGTGCCTACTCCTATCTCTCCGCTCACCCTGCTATTATAAGCAGGTAGGGTGCCCGCTGTGGTGGAGGACGCAAACCAGATCCAATCAGTGTGGTTGTGGGCACAGGGTTATACAAAAAAGTTTACATGGTGCATTAAACATTATGTTTTGCCATCGATCACTCTCTGCCTCCCCTGTCAAGACACCCAATTGTTCCCTCTTCCAGCCTCCCCCCATCGAGCTTCCCCTGAGTCTCCCTCTGTTTTGATGCAGAGTCTGTAGGGTCTATGGTGCTAGGGTATCACCCTGCGTTTGAATTTGCAATAGGCCCGTTCACTCGCACAGTCCGGCCTCGTCCCTCCTGTGTGTCACCTCTCCGATCCACCCAAAATCCCTAGCCCCCCCCAACCCTGCACTCCATCACTGCGGGTACATTACACAACTGTGGTCTGCACCAATTCCCCATTCCTTTCCCACCCGCCAGGCCTCCACCCAAACATTTTCTCGGGCAGCCTCTAAGGTCTTATTCTCGCTTGTACCCTGCAGACTGGGTACACCGCCCGCCACAGTCGATGGTTCACATGTACTATAGATTATCCCCAGGCCCCTCCATATACACCACAGTCCCGGAGGTCCCTCCCGTTCGGCCGGATCAGGGTCACCCCTTCATACGATACCAGTTAGTGCTTGTCGGTTCTAATGCCGTCTGGATCCAGCCTCTTGCCATTCCACCGGTAAGGCAGTTAGCTCCTCAGCTTGCAGCGGCACCGCAGGTAGATTTAGAGGGGGCTCCAGGGCCAGCTCTCCGAAGAATCGTTGTGGGTCGCCTCCTGCCGCCAGGATGTACACTCTGCTGTCACGGAAAGCCATCAGGCGGAAGGGGAAGCCTCATGCATACCGGATCCCAGCTCCGCGCAAGGCCTCGGTGATCCACTCTCTGCGTCGCTGGAGGGTGCTTGGTGCAAGATCTTGGCATAGGGTAATCTCCACTCCTTAGTGTTTAATGGGAGTCTCCCTGCTTTTCTGGAGTAGGGATTCCTTAGTCATGAAGTGCAGGAACTTGATTATTATATCTCTCGGGGAGTTGGTATCTGGCCGCCTTGTCCGCAGGGCCCTATGGGCTCTTTCCATGTTCCACAGGCTGTCTGGCATGTCAGGGAGTAATGGCTTGAAGATGGCCAGCAGGAGGTCTTGTAGTGGCCCTTCTCCATCCCTCTCTGGTAGGCCTCGAACCCGCAAGTTGTTTCTTCTTGACCGATTGGCCATATCCTTGATTGCGAGCTCGGCTTCGGCCATGCGGGCTGTGAGTGTGTTGACTTGGGCTAACACCTCATTGTGAGCTTTGGTGGTGCCCTCCAGACACTCCACCAGGTGACCGGTCCTCTCCGCCAGGGCATGAATCTCCGCCTGCAGGACCGAAGTGGATTTGCCAATTTCGCCTGCCAGGAAGGTCCTCACTTCAGCTAGGTTGGCCAGTATTTGTGTGGTTGCACCCGGTTATCCCCTTCGACAGCTGCTACACATGGCGTGCTTGGTGTTTGGCCGATAAGTAGGGGTGGATGTGCGCAATGGTTTTGAGATGGAAGCGGCAGGATTTGGCAATTGACTGGATATGAGGGGTGAAGAGAGGTCAGAGTCAAAGAGAACACCTAGGCAGCGAGCCTGCATGGTGGAGCTGATGGTAGCACCATTAATGTGGAGGGAGACAGAAATGGGAGTAGCAACACTTGAGGGAGGAAAGACCAGAAGTTCTGTTTTGGACAAGTTGAGCTTAAGGAAGTGGGCAGCCATCCAGTTAGAAATAGCAGAGAGGCAATCAGAGACACTAGTCAAGAGGGGCGGGGAGAGATCAAGGCAAGAGAGATAGATTTGCATGTCATGTGCATAGAAGTGATATTGGAAGCCAAAGGAGCTGATGAGTTTACCAAGGGAGGCAGTATAGATCGAGAACATTAGGGGACCAAGGACAGAACCTTGGGGGACAACAGCAGAGAGAGTTTGGGAGAAAGAGGCAAAGCCAGAGAAAGAGACACTAAAAGAGCGCTGGGTAAGGTAGGAGGAGCACCAGGAGAGAGCAATATCTCGTAAACCGAGATTACGGAGGATGAGAAGAAGCTGTTGATGATCAACAGTATCAAAAGCAGCAGAAAGGTCAAGGAGAATTAGGATAGAGTAGTGACCATGAGATTTTTGCAGGAGGAAAGAGAGAGGAGCTTGCAGGACCAGTTAAGTGCATGGAATGAGGGAAGGGGTGAAATCTTTATCATGAACTCACTAGTACTACTATCCCAAGGTTAGGGGTAATTACTTCACATGAGCCCTCTCCATACCAAGGAGAATGGCTATCATGTCTTCTGTGGGTAAACTCACGCTTTTTAAGTGGAACCTCCTATACCCCTGTATACATAAGGTCAACTCAACTTGCTCATTTATACTAACCAGTTACATTTTAATACCTCAAGTTGATGAGCAGGTATACCTCTTTCAGTTAGGAGTTTAATTATCGACACATAAATTTGTCTCTCCTTCATAGTCTGAGGTTTTTATGTACATGTGTTACCTGATCCTATATTTTATTCTTGCAGCTATAATTGACTCTTTCCTTCCCAAGTATCTTCTGTCTGATCACACAATTAAACAATGTTTATTAACTGCATGGTTTCTTCGATTCACAAAAAAAAAAGCGCATTACTTCTTGACATACACCGTCACTCTGTTTTATCATTCATGTATTTGCATGACTGTATTACTCTTTCTGCACTGGAAAGATAAAAACTGTCACAGGAGACAATTTTAGAAACAATATGAAAGAGAGAAAGAAGGAGAGGGCATTGTGGAAGGTAAAGTCATAATGAAAAAATGGTTTTAAAAGATGGTAGTAGAATGGTAGTTAGGATACATGAGAAATTATAACAAAAGCATTGATGTGAAAAATATCCTACAGTCACAAACACAAAAGGGGCAGGTGGTTTTAATAATTCTATGTTTTGTTTGTTTCTTTTATCTTGAAAACATTTCAGGATCTCTCCTTTTAAACTGCTTTATATGAACTATTGAAATGCCTACATACTTCTGTTATGAGTTATTTTCTATTATATCCCACACCAAGAGACTTTGTTGACTTAGAGAGAACAGTGTTTAACCATTAATTTAACAATAACGGTTCTTTATGATTTTTCTTTCCTTACACAATCACTTATTATTCTTACAAACATATGCAACAGGCATGGCAGTGCCATAGACAGTGAAGGAAAGGAATTCTTTTAGTCAAAATAATCATATTGAAGACTTGGAGATGTAATGATCTCTAATTTACCATATTGAGTTAGTTTTCTTACTTTCGAAAATTGTATAACCGGATTGATTTTTACTTTTGATTATAAAGGAAAATACAAACATCGCACTCCAACTGTGATTCTGAAGACAAATTGATTTTGAGTATTTCATTATTTTTTATTTCTTATCCAACATGTAAGTAAATACAGAAAATGCAAAGAGAATATAGCCATTTATTTTATCTATAATCAGATGTTTAGTCACCTTCAAAAGTAAAAGTCCCTTTATATAAATCATGACAAAAATCTGTAAAATATACACAGGCAATTTGCTATAATTCATTTAACATTTAGCAACTTTTGGAATATGTACTTTTTTATTTAGGATAAACAACAAAAATTATAAATTGTATTAAAACAATGAAAAGATTATTGGCATCTAATTGTTCCTATAAAACCAACAAAACCAAATCTTGATTTACACTGCACTCTTTGAAATATTTTTCAATCTTAAAGGAAAACTTCAAGCACTGCAGCTCACTATAGTGATTATGGTGCCAGGAGTGCCCTGGTGTCCCCTATAGTAAAGGGTCAAACCTGGGATCTACATGGAAATGCTCACCACCTCTACTACTAATGCTGGAGAGCCAGGTGTTCCAAAGCAGGAACTTCTGTTAGCTCTCCTTACGGTGCACTGAAGGCACAATAAACACTACAGTGAGCTGCAGTGGTTCTGGTGCTTGAAGTGATCCTTCTGTTCACCAGGATCTTGTCAGAAAACATCTTTCCAAGATATATAGGTAATAACTGGGATTATTCTAGAACATACTAGAATGCTATTTGTAATGTAGGCAACATAGGGTAGTACTTCAATGCCCAGGAGTCTATAGATGATACAAGACTCCCACGGTACAGTGCGCTACCTGCCACCATTAACGAAGCTGGTCTTTGTTACACCTGGTCTCTATTTTTGTGCTTTAGTTCACATTGTTTCAGACTCTCTTTGCCTCTCCTTATTTGTTTACAGCTTATTCACATTTGCAGCTAGTTTATTACTTTCTCCTCTAGTGCCATATTTTGGTTTTCATGGGTTTCTGCTCATCTGTTAAAGGACCACTATAGTGCCAGGAAAACATACTCGTTTTCCTGGCACTATAGTGCCCTGAGGGTGCCCCCACCCTCAAGGTCCCCCTCCCGCCCGGCTCTGGAAAGGGGAAAGGGGTTAAAACGTACCTTTTTCCAGCGCTGGTCAGGGAGCTCTCTGCCTCCTGTCCTCCTCCGTTACGCCCCGCCGGCTGAATGCGCACGCGCGGCAAGAGCTGCGCGCGCATTCAGCCGGTCTCATAGGAAAGCATTTACAATGCTTTCCTATGGACGCTGGCGTGCTCTCACTGTGAAAATCACAGTGAGAAGCACGCAAGCGCCTCTAGTGGCTGTCAATGAGACAGCCACTAGAGGGAATAGGGGAAGGCTTAACCCATTCATAAACATAGCAGTTTCTCTGAAACTGCTATGTTTATTAAAAAATGGGTTAACCCTAGCTGGACCTGGGACCCAGACCACTTCATTAAGCTGAAGTGGTCTGGGTACCTAGAGTGGTCCTTTAAACGTAAGTTTTCCATTGTTCATGCTTCCCCAATTCAGCTGTCATGTTACTGGGTTCACCCTATCCAGCAGGTCTCTTGCTTCACGTATTCTAGTTATCTTCACTGTTGGCTGTGCCCCTGATTCAACTAAGTGCACAAATTCTGTAGTCAGAAATTCTACAAGAGCCTATCTGAGCATAGTTTCTGTGGTGTATTGTTTAATTAACATGGTGTATCTGTGTGATGACCTATAATGTTTACAGTAACATACTCACATACAATTTTATGACATGACAGGAGGCTTCATATTTGCTTAAGTCTCTCTTTACTAGAACTCCACAGCAGCACATTAACATAGAGAGAAAAATAACAGAGACAAAAAACTCATCCCAAGCAACTAATTCCTCTTTCTTTGCAGCTCCGCAGTCAGTACAGGTCAGAGTACCACTGCCTCCTGTTTTATGGGTGGCTGCGTGTTTTATTATCATATTCATTGGAGTTACTTGTAACTTGTGCATTATTCCATACAGTTTATTTACTGTTTTACCACTTTTATTCTTTTTGTTTTATGCAGTTTTTTCTTAGGCAGTGTCTATTTATATGCCGTTTTATTTCCCTTGCTTGTGCATGGTTAGGTGTTTAGCTGCCTGCTAGTGATACCTGTCCTCTGTCTCCTCTAGGTATCACATTGCATCACCTCCTGCACTATGGAAACCTCTACACAGGAGCAGAATTTGCAGGCTGTGATTAATGTGGCTGTGGCCACCTCTGTGGAGAAGGCCCTGGCTAAGGTCCTCCCTCAACAACAACTGGAACGGGATGCAAGAGGAAACCCCTGTTTGGCAGATGACTCGGCGGAGTCAGACTCTCAGGAGCAAGGGCAGGCAAGTGCGCTAACGCGCAATTGGAGAGGTGAAGGCCCTGAACCATGCTCCCGGAAGGGTAAAGCCCCGGCGAAGCATCAAGGCTCGAGGTTATCTACCTCACCGGCCAGGCGCCGCCGTTTATTGGGCGCATGGGAGGAGGCCTCCTTATCCCCCCATACTATGGCTGTGCTAGATGAGTGGCAGGCGGACCAGTCCCCCTCAGAGGAGGAGGTTTATTGGGACGAGGACCATGGGGATGACCCCAAGTGGCGCTGGGAGAATGAAGATAATGGGGGATGACACCTTCCTGGATGCTACGGCAGAGCCTTTGTTTGATCCTCGATCCATCTGGCACCCCAGATCCTCAGACTGGTCATTGCCTGACCACTCGGCACAATTCGTGCACTACTGGGTACGCAGACCTCTTGAATGGGAGGTTCGCAAGAAGATGCGGGCAGAATGCCCCAGACCCGTCCTGCCAGACAAAGTGGCCACAACACCGGAATTTGACCCCCTGGTGGCCACATACATGACCTGTAAGGGTCGGGACCCAAAGAAAGGGGTGGAGCGCAGCCTCCGCTCAGCGCAAGATAAACAGCTGCATATGTTGGGTTCCCAGTGCAGGATGCTGGCGCTGGCTAACGAGGCCTACTCGGAAAGTACGGCCCTGGACCTAGCCACCATGCGAGACTGGGCACTACGCTCCATTTGCCTGCTGGGGAATGCTAATGTGGCCCTCTCCACGGAACACAGGAAGACAGTCCTGCTCCGTATGGACAGCAAACTGTCGGAGATGGGGTCAAAAGAAGTGGGACCCCGGCTAAAGGCCTGCTGTTCGGGGGAGCTGCACAAACCCGTTAACCTGTTCACCTCCCTGGACAAGGCCCAGTCTTCCGACCTCAGACATCCCGGGTATTTGGAAGGGCTGGACGACAGCAGGGTCGTGCCTCCAGCCACAGCTGGTCTTCGGGCCGCCATTGATCCTGTGACCAGCCTTCTTCCCATCATACCAGGCCAGACCCGCCTACACTCAGAGGTCGGATAGAGGCCGAGGGAATCGTGCAAGAGGACATGCAAGGTTCTCCGCAGGTGAGCACAGCTCCTGCCATTTCTCCTTTTCCTCTATTGCATGCGGGCAGACTGTTTCACTGCAGGGACAGGTGGCGGGAGGTATCTTCAGATACATGGGTCCTTCAGACTGTTCAGGGATATGTCATAGACTTTCACTCCCCTCCAACAGAGGTCGGACCCCCAAGGGTTCCCGTCATCTCAAGAGAACAACAGATCCTGATAGATACGGAAATCCGGACTCTGTTCGACAAGGGCGTGGTCCAATGGGCCCCGGACACAGGGGGTTTCTTCAGCTCGATCTTTCTTGTGAGGAAGAAGTCCACCCAGTAAGCAACTTGCAGGAACTGAACGCCTTCATGGTCTACCACCACTTCAAGATGGAGGGCATCCATCTTCTACGGGACCTTCTCCGGCCAGGAGACTGGTTCACAAGACTGGACCTGAAGGACGCTTACCTCTCCGTCCCGGTAGACGACGAATGTCGCAGATTCCTCCGTTTCCTCTGGAAGGGCAGTCCATGCCAATTCATTTGTCTTCCCTTCGGCCTCAGCTCGGCTCCGTGGTGCTTCACCAAGCTCCTGAAGCCGGTGGTCTCTCGGCTCACATCAGAGGGCGTCCATTGTATAGTATAGCTAGACGACATGCTGATCTTCTGCGAGGACCCGTCCAGGCTCAAGTGTCAGACACGCTCTGCGGTCTCCTTATTCAAAAGCCTGGGGTTCGTAGTCAATCGGGAGAAATCAACTCTCAACTCTTCCCAGACAGTGGAGTTCTTGGGTTTTGAGGTGGATGCGAAAGACTGCGTTCTGGCCTCTGGCCAAGATAGCGACCATTCGGAAGGAGATAAGGAGGATCCTACGGCAAGACCGGATCTCCCTTCGAATGCTAGCTCGCGTGGTGGGCCTCCTCTCGGCCTCAATTCAGGCAATCTACCCAGGCCCGCTCCACTACAGGGCTATGCAACAGCTGAAGGCCATTTTTTTACGCAAGAGCCTCTTACGACCAGTTGATTCCACTGTCTCCGGACGTGAAGACCGAACTGCGCTGGTGGCTCCTGCACATGTCAGCCTGGAACGGCAAGGCGATATTCAGACCAACACCGGATTTCGTACTGGAATCGGATGCGAGTCTGTGGGGCTGGGGTGCCACCTGCGCGACCGGGTCCACGGGTGGCCCGTGGTCGAACAAGGAATCGGAGTTCCACATCAATTGCTTGGAATTGATTGCGGGTTCATTTGCGATTCGGAGCCTGGCAAACCATCTCTCAGACTGCTGCGTCCTCCTTCGGATGGACAATGTATCAGCGGTACAGTACATCAACCGCTTGGGGGGCACGCGGTCTCGAACACTGTCGGAGATTTACAGCTTCTGTTTCCAACGCAACATCACCCTGCAGGCGGAATAGCTTCCGAGGGAATCGAATCTGACAGCGGACTGGTTCTCCAGATATTGGAGAGACGCCAGCGATTGGAAGCTCCTTCGGCCCATCTTCCTCGAACTCACGAATCAGAGGGGCCTATTCACGGTGGATCTATTCTCCTCCAGGATGAACTGCCAGATCCAGACTTACTACAGCTGGCTTCCGGACCCAGAGTGCTCGACGGTGGACGCCTTTCTCCAGGTATGGCCTTCGCAGGGAGCGTATGCTTTTCCTCCGTACGCTATGATTCCCAGGGTATTTCTACAAGTTCGACGTCAGCGTGTGTCCTTGGTATTACTGACTCCGCTATGGCAGAGTCAAGCCTGGTTTCTGGAGCTCTTGGACCTCTCCCATCGTGATCCTCTACTCTTACCGTCCCCTCGAATGCTCCTCTCGTACTCCAGGGACAACCCACATCCCCTAGTGAGGGACGACCACCTGCACTTGGTGGCCTGGACTCTTTCAGGGGTACCTGGAATGTCGAGGCATTTCTGGTGTCGTTGGTGCCTGGAATAGGATACCGATCCCATTACAGGCTCTGTACCTAGCGTGTTGAACCTTTTGTCTCACCTCTTCGACTTCGGACAGTTGTATGGCTCGGTTAACCTGGCTAGGTCGGCTATCTCGGCGGTGCATGTCCCGCTTCGAGGTTTTCCCATCGGCCAGGATCCACTAGTCTGCAGACTCCTTCGTGGGATGAGGCTGGCGCGTCCACCGGTGCCCAAGTACTCCTCCCTCTGGGACGTACGTGCAGTTTTAGCTTTCCTTTGGGATTGGCCGCATAACCAGGACCTTTCCTTTCGCCAGCTTTCACCCAAACTTGCCCTCTTACTATGTCTAGTCTCGTTCAGGCGTGTTTCTGATGTCCGGGCCTTCAATGTCAACGCTTTTTCATTCTCTCCGGAGGGGGTCACCTTCAAGGTGGTTAGACGTACCAAGTCGGAGTCAACGACTGTGTGGCAAAGACGCTGGCTCGTTATGTAGCGGTTACCGTTCCACTTCGCTCTTCTCATTCTGGCCAGTTGTTGATCTCGTATGTCAGACCACACAAACCGTTCTCGTCTCCGACCCTGGCTCGATGCATAAGATGTTTTTTGACACTGCCGGGGGTGAATTCGACCTTCAGAGCGCATTCAGTTAGAGGTGCCACAGCTTCAGGAGCTTTCATGGCGGGCGCTTCCCTTCAGGACATTTTGCGCTTGGCGGACTGGTCCTGTGAAGATACTTTTCGTCAAATCTACTTTAGACCTTCAGACCATGCTTCTTTTGCTTTGCTGTCGAAGCGTTAAAAAAGCAAATATGAAGCCTCCTGTCATGTCATAAGGCAAAGGAAAGGTTTTTTTTTACTGTAAGAACAATCAGGATGTGGAATTCTCTGCCTGAAGAAGTGGTTTTATTAGAGTCCATACAGATGTTCAAACAGCTACTAGATGCATACTTGCAAAAACAGAATATTCAAGGATATAATCTTTCAATGTAGGGTAATAACTACTTGATACAAGGATAAATCTGACTGCCATTCTGGGGTCAAGAAGGAATTCTTTTCCTAGCTTGTTGCAAAATTGTGCTTCAAACTGGGTTTTTTGCATTCTTTTGGATCAACAGCAAAAAACAAATGTGAGGAAGGATGAACTTGATGGACGCAAGTCTCTTTTCAGCTATGTTACTATGTAACTATGTAGATTATACTAGCTTTAGTGTTACTATAATCTTAATTTTATTAATGACAGGCTATTTCCCGCCCAGTTTTCCTTCCCCCCCTTATTTTGGTTGGTTGTTTTGACTGATTTTCTGTTTAGTTGCCTGGTCTCCTAGGCTAGGCTTGTTAGTCTAGGGAGATATCTTGGGAAGTTGGGGGAGGTATTTGGTATATTATATAGTCAGTAGTTGATGATTGAATTCATGTTTTGTACTGTCAGTACTGGATGATGGGATTCATGTTTCCTCAGTACATTTCGTTCCCTAATCAGTGTTTTCGACTCTGTTTATCTTGTTTCAGTTTGATGGTTCGACTGCAGTTCATAGAACCGACTGTCTTACAGGATAAGGATCAAGATTCCATCCATTCTTCCAAGTTCTTCCGGATTGCATTCATCATTATGTTATGTTTGTTCTTCCTTATATTTGTTTATTGGCATTGTTATGTACCTTATTTTGTCGCAGCATGAAAGAGGAAATAGTTGGTTGGGAGGAGCCTCTTATGGATTCCTTATGTTTTTGTCTTTGGTGTTTTTCTCTCTATGTTAATGTGCTGCTGTGGAGTTCTAGTAAAGAGAGACTTAAGCAAATATGAAGCCTCCTGTCATGTCATAAAATTAAGATTATAGTAACACTAAAGCTAGTATAATCTACAATTATTGTGAACTCATGTGAATGTGGACAAATGTTTACTGACCGTTAAACATAAGTGAATAGCAACAAAGTATAGCAATAAAAAACACAAGAAAAAAACAGAGAATGAGAACTGAGAACAGACAAAAGCTTAGAAAAACTCAGTAGTTTGCCCCTCAGTAAATCTCCACTTAGGTCTCAAAATAGTTTTTACTCACTCGTGCCATTACAGAAAGAACATATTCCAAGGCATACCAGATAGATCACACCCATAAGGGCAGTCCAAAACCGGTTTAGCTGATATCCCTCTAGGCACAGTAAGCTCATGGTCCATGTCTGGATTATCCTTTTAACTTGGGGAAAATACCACTTCCTGATCTCTTATGGTAAATATGAAAAAAATATCTCTATTTTATTTATAACCCTGTAAGAGCCAGACATATTCCTAGCTCATTGCAAAGCAATGTGTATAGTGCACCTCTGGCAATGGAAGTGCTAAAAACATATTGCAAACTCTAATGAGTTTTAGTACTATGACAAAATGAATTATCCCAAAGCATGAAACTTTCAGCCCCCAAAAATCCAGTTTAGGCAAAAACAATTGGATACAGGGCAAGATAATAACGGTGAGCATTATACCTGTATATCAGAGATTGCTGACAGCATGTTTCAAGAGACACTCACAGTGCCGATATCGGAGAACAAATTGTATAAGATATAAAGAAAACATACATACATGGCATTAACAGTATAAAATTGTAAATTACAATAAAAATTACAATAAAAACAGAGAAATTAAATATGAAGTATGGGGGACCACCATGCTAGCTGGACATATGTCACAGCAGCTACCGAGGGTTCTGGCCTTTATCTGACAATACTGCATTTCTTTACTTACTTTATGCCTGAAAACTGCAACATATTGCACTGATGACTACTGGTTATGCAGCTAAGCCAGAGAATGGGAGATTTTGAGCTCACGAGGGAGAATCAATTTCCTTGAGACTGCAGCATACCTGTTTGGGGAGTGAAGTGGACGGCCGCAGCGTCGCACTCCGACCTGACTGCTGTACATCAGTTCATTGATCTCACACCTTCCTGGACCAGTTTTTACCAATCTTTAAGAATTAACAGCCCGTTAGACAGGCCCTGTGAATGTTATTATCTGGTGAGGCCTTGCTCTAATTGCCCCTATGGATGAGCCTCCACAACTTTCATTGTCGTCTTTAAATGACTTGAGCCCTGAAACAAACGTTAATGTAAGCCACATTCATGACAATGGTGTTCCCTGATGACAGTAGCCTCTTTCAGTAGGATAATATACCCTGCTACACTATAAAAATGGTTCAGGAGTGGTTTGAGTAACATGTCAAAAAGTTCAAGGTGTTGCCCTGGCCTCCAAATTCCCCAGATCTCAATTCAATTGTACATCTTTGCAACCTTCATGACAATGGTGTTCCCTGATGACAGTAGCCTCTTTCAGTAGGATAATATACCCTGCTACACTATAAAAATGGTTCAGGAGTGGTTTGAGGAACATGTCAAAAAGTTCAAGGTGTTGCCTTGGCCTCCAAATTCCCCAGATCTCAATTCAATTGAACATCTTTTGCATCGCAACTTGCAGGATTTAGATCTGCTGCTATTGTTTTCGTGCCAAATATCACAGAAGACGTTGAGAGGTTTTGTGGAGTCCGTGCGCTGGCGCATCAGAGCTGTGTTGGCAGCATGAGGCATACCTACACGATATTAGGTAGCTGGTGTTAATGTTGTCAGTCACTGATCAGTGTATGTCGAATGCAAGATTAGGGGCTTCAAGGGCCTGAACCTACAAATTACGGTGAAACAAATAACAAAATGATTTTAAAAAGTATGCGACTGACTTCGGTCTGCAGCTAGTCTTTGCAACCATCCCCATATTCCTTTATAAACTGGAAATGTCGAGCAAAAGAAAAATCTTCACAAGCAGACAGAGGCACAAACGATTCCATAGGGCAAGCAAGGGGTACAAGGGATTACTGCCTAAACTATCGGACAAGGGGCACGAAGAATCTGTAAGTCCTATAAATCACAGAATGCAGAGGGCCATGTGCAATAGGCCATGTGGCCAGTGAGGAGCCCTTTCTATGTACAATGGGCCTAGAGCTATTAATCAGGGCAAAGATCTGATAGAGATTAACACAAACAGTGCCGAAGCTACCTTTAGCATTTTAATTGTTATGGACATTGTTTCTCATGATGCTCAGGCTGTTTGGTCACATGCTATACAATCGCACTTAGCATTTTATTTTTATGTATTTACATACAGTCTCTTGTAATACTTAGCTTTTCATATAAATAGGTTTAGAACATATTTTTAATCCCACCGATTTATTATTGTTTGTATGCTTGTTTAATTTGTTTAGTTTTTACTTCTAAAATTCTTTCCATGACCCATTGATTTTGCTATTGCAATACAGATAGGCCTCCAGCATATACTGTTCTGCTTGTTCGATAGGCACACAAAGGTTATTAAAACAATAATTTGGTAGCTTTCTTTTTTTAACTTTAAAAATCAAAAATGTGGAATTCATTTGTGGTTATGAAGTAAAAGTCAATTTGACAAAAAAGCAATTTGAGACTATAAACACGGAGACCTGTTTTTATTAAGGAAGAAAGTCTATGCCAACAAAATCGGCTCTGAAACTATTAAAACAAATGCAGTGGTGAACCATCCACTGCAAAGTTTCAGTAGTGAAGGTCTGTCAGGCCACCTGGGGCCATATAGTAGATATATATATATATATATATATATATACTATATATACACACATTTATTATCTATATACACCTCATTCTCATGTCTTCTCAGAGGCGGATCCAGGGGAGGGCAACAGGGCAATTGCCCCGCCAGAGAAAATAGTGAGGCCGAGGCTCTCCCCTGCCGGCCCAAGCAGGGCTGGCAATATCCAAGCGCCATCCCTGCTGTGTGTGCCTTGACGGACCGGAGTGGAGATCAGTGATCTCCTTCCCCGGCCCACAGGCACATTGCTGGATGGCTGGCAGGGGAGGGAGAGAGAACCCAGGGGAGCTCTTATCTGCAGCTCCGCCGGGTTCACCTCTCGCGAGCACAGAGTGTTGCCGCGGTTACCATGGCAACGCTCTGTTCTCGCGAGAGTGAACTCTAGTCTGAGCTGCAGGTTAGCGTTCACTCTCACCACTAGAGCCACCAGGGATGGAAAGAAAGCAATGTCTCGCCCTCCCTCAGCAAAGGTAAGAAGGGAGGGGGGACATTAACTATATTTTACACACACTGCCCCCCTTACACACATAGCCCCCAATACACACACTTCCCCCCTCTTACACACATAGCCGCCCCTTACACACACTGTCCCCCTTTACACACATAGCCCCTGTGAAGGATCTCTTGTACTTACCTGTGTGCCTTCAGTTATATCCTCTCCCTGCTGTTTAAATGCTTGTATTCAGTTTGTTTGATTATGTATGTGAAAACTTGTATTCGTCTACCGAACGAGAGACCACCTACCCTGGGTAGCAATCAGCATTAGAACGGGGATAAAACCGCAACTTAATTGCTCCTGTGTGGCCGCCATTCGGCATACGAACACGTGGCGAGAACAAAGGATGGCGGCCATCTTAAAACTCACGAACGCGGTCAGCGGGCATACGCATGAAATGCCTGGAACTATTTTCGGCAAGGCAAACATGCGAACGCCCGGTCTTCATGGAAGTCCTGGATGTATACGTTCCCCTCCACGAATCAAACTGGCATTCGGTAGATAGAATCTACCGAACGAGGGGAACATTCGTATGTAACCAGCTGCACCATACGAACGGTGGTTTTCGTGTAGTTAGATGCGAATAGAGACCGGCTCCTGCTACTGATTCTATGGAACTCTAGCTCGGATACCTCCACACGGCGAGCCGGTCAAACTTCTACACGATGCGACACGGAAACTACCGAACGGAAATTCGAGTGGTAGTGACTACCAGTATCCTCAGCTACCCAGGGATGTTAAAATTATAGTTGTATGTATTATAATAAGTACTTTTCTGAAATTGTTAAAAATTGTAATGTTTCTGGCCAGCAGCTAATTGAGCTTTGTGTATTGTTGAAACTCAATTATCTAGCCTGGCCCAGAGGAGGAGTTTTGTATTGCATAAATTGTGAGTCCTGTGTGCCAGTAAATCAGTCTTGTTCCAGCATTAAGCTTTGGCTCATGTGTGGATTATTCGGCGATTCCAGGGATATTTCTACTTGTGGAGTATTGGGTGATTTTCTTTTATGGGAAGAAGGGAATGTTTGACGGGGATACCGTATACTACCGTCACAGCCCCCAATACACATACTGCACCCCTCACACAAAAACACACTGCTCCCAATACACACACTGACCCTCCATACACACACTGCTCCCAATATACACATTGCTACCCCATAAATACACTGCACCCCTCTCACATACGCACTGCCTCCCCATACAGACACTGCCCCTCCATACACATACTGCGACCCTCACACACACTGCACCCCTCACACACATACACACTACTGCACCTATCCCGGCAGACCCCGGGTAAGTTCTCAAAATGTTTTTTTAATGGTTTGACTACTTACTTTGGGAGGGTGCCACAGCACTCCTGGCACCAAAACCACTACAGAGAGCTGTAGTAGTTATTGTGCCTGGATTGTTTCTTTAAATGATCTGCCAGTGCCCCTCCCGAGATTAGGTTCTTGATCCGCCACTGTGTCTTCTATCATAGACCTGGGAGTCTAAGGATTCTGCACAGTATTTTAGCTGTTGCTAGAACTGCCCTCTTCTAGACACAGATCTTAGATGTCCCGCTTTAACTCTGCCCCGGGTGCTCCTATTACAACTGGGACTACTATGATGATAGTTGTTCAGTATTTGCTTGTCTGTGTGGATATGGAGGTCCCAAATCTTAGCCCTAGTATTCTCAACTTCCGTTTGTGGTAATTCCCATCCGGACCTATATTCAGTGCAGTTGTTTCTGTACACACAACTTGCATGTGTATGCTGTCCCTGCTAACATCTCACACCCTATTTCACAGTTTGCACCTTGGCACTATGGGCCCCTGCTTCTATTGATCTGGTGCTGGGTGCCTATTCCTGTGCTGCAGTGCTGTCTTTCAGTTTTCCCAGCCACTGGTAGGATTTCATATTGTGAGCCACATCTACTATCTGTTGATGGTACATCCCATGGAAAGTTTTGTCTTGCCACAAAACCTCCTCCTTATCGGTATCCTCTGTCTTTTATTGTTTCAGGCATTCCTTTAGCAGTTCATCTTTGGAAGCCATCTTCATGCTGGACTTGTGGATGCTCTGTGTATTATCCAGGTCTGAACGGGGTAGGCCTAAAAAAAGAGGCCAAACATATTAAAACCACCTGAACTCGTAATAACATAACAAAAGCCCTTCATAGCATAGGCTTAAGCCACAGAGTACAGCAGCACACTGTATCACAGTATGCAGTAGTTGGCATGTGAGCAGCGTACCACAGGGAAGGGTCCGCCCGCTGCTCCCCAAACACCCTGGTGAATGAACCCCAAACCAGCAGCTCTGCCAGCTACACAACCCCCCGGACCCTTGGGAGGCACAGGAAAAACTTCCCCGGGCACCGTCAGCAGCCAGATGAGAATCGATAGAGCGGTTGTCAGGTGGAGGTGGAGGACATGCTGGAGCCAGGACAGCAGGCTGGCTGAGGCAAAGGGCAGCCAGGCCGGTAGGATGGGCACGAGCCACAAGAACCGCAGGGTAGTCGATGGACAATTCCTGGTGCTGGCCGAAAGAGTACCAGGAATCGAGGTGCAGCAAAATCCGCCAGGCGGGCGAGGAACTGGAGAAGGCCGCAGTCATGTCCCTCGGTCTCCAGGAGAGAGGAGACTGGGACAGCCAGGAGTGAGGGGAACCCGTGGGGCCCCCACCAGCTCAGGAACAATGGGGTCCTTCCCATCCGGGGACCGCTTTGTGTGGTGTGCTAAAAACCAAAGTATGGCTAGGCCTGTAAATAAAGAGGGCCCCTTAAGGTAGTGATATGAGAAAGAGGGGAGCAGTGGGTGGGATGGATTGAATGGTAAAGGCCCATGTAAAGCGGTTTCCTGAGTTTAAATAGCCCGCCTACCTCTTCCATATATATTATATGTATATATTATATGTATAATGTATATATTGCCACTTTACCATGACATTACTTATACCATATGAACCTCACATTGCAGCCATGTTGCCACTTTGGACACGCAGACAAAGCTACACGCACATATACACACTTGATACAAGCATACACACACACACACTCTGATACCCGCTCATACACATACAAACACACTGATGTACAGAGATACACAATGACACACAGACACACACATTTACATTGACAGATATAGTCACACAATCACAGTGTGTGTCTGGCAGGATGTATTGGTACCTGTGTGTGCATGTCTGGCATTGTGTAGCATGTATGAGCCTGAGAGTGTGTGTCTGGCAGTAAGTAACTATGTACATCTCTGTGCATGTGTATCCTTGACTGTGCTTGCAATGCATATCTGTGTTTGTGTATAATAGAGTATGTGTGGATGGAGCTGCTTGCAGTGTGTTATGTGTATGGGTATGCTTGTTGTCTTGCTCTGTACATTGTTTACAGTGGGGCTGTGTTGTGTGTGTGAAGGATGGTTGTGTGATTATTACAGTTACTGTCTGTGGGCTGGTGCCTGTGCCTAAGGGTGCCTGTGTGTTTATGAGGATGACTGTGACCGGGTGGTTGTGACAGAGTGAGTGTGACAGGGTAATTTTGGTAATTTGACTGTGTGTGAAAGGGTAAGTGTGATAGACTATGGAGGAAAGGTTATGTGACAGGGTGTGTGTGTGTGTGTGTGCGTGCAATTAAAACTGCAATAATTACATTGCAAGTCTAAGACTGTATTTAGTGGTTATCAATCAGACAGCCACTAGAGGGACTTCCAGGTATATAACTGACTTTTGGTCACCTAACTGACGCTGAACATCCTCACGCTTTGCTTGAGGACATCCAGCATCAGATAAATACCCCCAGGAAAGCACTGATGCAATGCTTTCCTATGAGGAAAGGCCTAATGCACTCTCAGAGCTGGCTGTGCATGCGCATTAGCCCCCCCATCGGATGATGACTGAGGAGAGGAAGGAGCGCCGACCCAGCACTGAAAGACATCGGCATTGGAATCAGGTGAGTAAATTAAGGGTTTCTTAACCTTTTAGCTGCCAGGGGGGGTCAGGGGTGGGGGGAAGGGGGTTACATGGGGGACCAGGGCGCTCTATAGTGTACAGAATACACTTTTTTATTCCTTACACTATGGAATCCCTTTAAAATCACACTATTGTACATCAGTCTTAACAGTTTTTAAAGAATATAATTAAAAGGAGGGAGGCAAACACACGGCGATAATTGAATAACAAATGAACATTTAAAATTGCATGGACGATTTTTTTGTCCAACTGACAACTAAATTATCATTAATTTTGATAGAAAAGCAATTCGTTCAATTGGGATTCAGCCACATTAACGAATTGGCAAAAAATCAGATGAATTTGCATTTGTCCAAAAATTAATGCACAAGTCTAACTTGTAGCTGTTCTCTATGTCTCATGTAAAAAGAAATGCAAAGGCCACATAAAAAGATACTTTTATAGTTTATGTTGTATTATTTATTCATAATTAATCTGTAACTACATTCAGGGTCCCTGGGCAACAAATATTTGTGGGCCCCTTACCTCCAACATAATTACACATCGCCTTCTATAAAGGGACACTATAGTCACCAGAACAACTAAAGCTTATTGTATTTGTTCTGGTGAGTAGAATCTTTCCCTTCAGGCTTTTTGCAGTAAACACTGTCTTTTCAGAGAAAATGCTGTTTTTTTTACATAACAGCCTAAGGATAACTCCTGAGATGGCTGCTAGAGGTGCTTCCTGTCGCAATGCTGCACACTGTGCAGCACTGCCATTCAGTGTCTCTACCCTATGCCTGCAGACACTGAACTTTGCTCATAGAGATGCATTGACTCAATGCATCTCTATAAGAGATGCTGATTGGCCAGGTTTGTGTTTGACTTGTGCAGTCTCAGCCAATCCTATGGGAAAGCATTGTAAGTAGCTCACATAGTCACTTCTGATGATGTCAGCTGTCAGCAGGCAAATCAGGGGCAGAGGAAGTAGCTGCAGACTTGAATACAAGTAAGATTTTACCATATTTAGGGAGGCGGGGGGGGGGGGAGTGATTCAGGGTGAGGGGTGATTGGGGGGAGGGCTAGATGGTGATTTTAACACTGTAGGATCAAAAATACATGTTTGTGTTCCTGACGTGATAGTGTTCCTTTAAATACCCTTTTCCTTGGAAGGCGCTATTGCATCTCTGGTGGTCGTCAAGGTGCTGCAATAGGAGAGGATGCTCAGAATTCTTTCTTAATGTTCCCATGCCAACACAGAGCACGTCAGATTTATGTGAGTGTTGATATCATGTTATACCAGTATGTTTTTGGCCAAGGCAATGAGAAATAGTTTTTGTACCAGCTAAATGCACATACCTCCCCTGGCAGTCACTGTACGCCCAGGGTAATGCTCATATGTTTAGTAAATGGCGAACCAGGGCAATTTTGATTACAGCCCTTTGGTGCACCTTGTGAAGGCCAATAAATAATTATTTAAATATAGCATGGGTTGAAGACACCTTCAGTAAACATTACCCTGGGTAGGATAAGGCTGAAAGAGCTTAGAATTAAAGTTTAAATTTATACTATTTACAGTCCATTTTTTATCATCTTTTCTGTGTGACCACATTTATACTGTATATGGCACATCTGCTTTTTGTATATTATTTGAGCTCTAGTAATTTTAGCATATGATGCGCAATACATACAGGAAAAAATAGGATTTTGCTAGAAATAAGACCTAAGGGTTTTTCACATAGTTGAAGGGTATAGTAACATAAAAGGGAATTCTCCCTGGCTCCTGTGGGTCTGAGCCTGTCATAATGTTTATTGCCAGAAGCTTTTGCAATACAATTCAGAAAAAGGTATTGCAGTGGAGTTCTTGTGGCAATGGGATTGCAAAACAGCTTCCATTGTGACTCACACACTGGAATGGCAAAGGATTGTTTGAACACTACAGACTTTGCTGACTTGTTACTATCTGTCATAAAATATTATGGCAATATGCCCTTCTTTTAATACTGAAAAGTATTAGTTGTTGAAAAACTGAATATGTCAGAGGAAATAGTGATTATATTTCAGATGGAAAAAAATAACTACATTTATTTAGAGGCCAGATGATAACTTGTGTATTGGAGAAGTTATGTGAAATGAAAATTCATTTAGGACAGAAAGACTGGCTTACTGACTGACTTAATTGGTTATGGGCCAATATTCTCAGCTCATAAATAAAACACAATAGCATTTGCTTATTTGTAAAATGGGCCTCTTGGTACCAAGTAAGTATTGATGAGATCATACTGGGAATATAAACATCAACTCCAAGATTCACATAAATACAATAGTCATGGTGTTTACCATGAACTCAACAAATATCATAGAAGATTTTTTTACACATGTAGTTAATTTAAACCTTCATATTTTCATTTTAGTTTGATTACCTAGAAAGAATTGCATAATATGTAAACATGCTAAAAGCCAGAAGAAGGGTTAGTAACTATGCCAGGAAGACAACAAAGTGTTGGATTAATCTTATTCCTTTTCATTTCCAGTTCCATGTCATCCTGAAGAATATTATACGGGATTGATGGAATAGTGTTACTTTAGTAAGAAACCAGTCTGCCTTGTTTCCATATGTTCAATAGCATCTGGCAAACTACCCATGTCAAAACCTTAAAAATTCAAAATAAAATGAGCCGGGAGGCAGGGCCTGACCGCGATTAAAGACAGCCACTTAACTTCCCTCTCCTCAACCTACCCATGTTGTTAAGGCAAAAATCCTGTCCTAACTTACCACATGGGTAAGACACATAGTGCATTGGACTCCCAGAAGGCTACCGATCCCAAAAAGGGGTATCTTACCTCCTCTCTACGCCAGTACATCTCCAAGCCAGTGGACCTAGCCTCCCAACCTCCATCGGAGGAAACCTCAGACAGCGCACGGGTTCACTCCCTTGCCTTCTCCCCTGAAGAAATGTCGCCTGCCACAGACGACAGATTGGGGTAGACTTCTTCAAGCCCTGACGACCGCCAACAGCACGCTGCAGGCCTCTGTCCGGCTGGATATTCAGGCCCCCCGAGACAACATCCAGGACCTTGGTGACCACGTGTGGAGGCCCCATACGACCAACTCCGGTTGGCCCGTGCAGGTACGGCACGATGGGATACTCAGAGGCATGGCACTGCACATGGTGGATGTGAATATCCAGGGGAGACTAAACAACCTCAGGCTTTGCGGCCTCCCTGAGGTTGAAACCGACCCTCCACATCTCTAGACCATCCTAACAGATTTTTTAAATGGCCTCCTGAACAGAGACCCTGCTTCCCCGCTGGGACTTGTGAGGGCCAAAATCGCACTCTGTGCCCGAGGGGACATATGCTGCCTGGAAGTATTCGCCAAAAAAGAATCCACTCTGCGGGCTGCAAGGGAGACAGACGTACAGACAAGCTGATCTTCAACTGTACCACAACCTCTCATTAGCCACTTTACAATATCGGAGACTGCTCAGGCCCCTAACCCGTGCCCTACAAGCCGCAGGTACCAGGTACCGCAGGCTATTACCATTTGGGCTATCGGTGACCACACCAGGGGGGCCCGTAGTGGTGAGCACCCATGCAGACTTTGTTCACCTGGGGACTCTTATTTCCATCCCTCCACTGAGCATGAAGTGGCCATATCTCTCAGAATTCTACCTGCCAGACACCCTGTGGCCTCCAGCTTTACCCAGAGGGACCACGACCTCACCAGGCGACCACCAGCACAGCTGGGGCTCCATCCTAGCCGGAACCTACTACTGACATTTTACCTGCCTGCCCTCACCCACCATGATGACTACCTAGAACGCCAGCCCTAACAAGCTGATGACACGGACCTGAGAATGTACAACACCACCCCTCCAACTTCCTTCCTCTCCACCCCCTTCTCTACCCTTCCCTTCCTCTTCCCCATCCCACCCCACCCATATGGGACCAAGCTGATCACTTAACGCTAGAGGTCTTAACACCCCTGAGAAATGCTCTCTTGCACTGAAAGATTTTAAAGCTCAAAAGGCCCATATAGTCTATATCCAGGAAACCCACTTTTGGGAAGGTACCAATCATATCTTCACACAAGGCTACTATGAGAACAACTCTGAGAACAAATCAAAGGGCACCGTGATCCTTATACACAAATCAATTCCATTCTTGCATACCGCAACTAAAGCTGATAGAGATGGTCGCTATGTATTTGTTAAGAGATCATTGCTGGGACAGACTATCACCTTAGCCAACATTTATGTCCAGAACACCAAACAAGGAAATTCCTAAAGTCCACACTTAAAACACTAAATGACATTCACAGAAGGATTCCTGATCTTAGGGTTGACCTCAACATTGCTCTAGAACCACGGGTTGACACCTCAACAGGCACATCAGCGATACCGGAGCAGATTCTCACTACCTTATTGCCTGCCGGAGGGCCATGCACCCAACCGACAGAGACTACTCACGCTACCCCATACCCCACTCTAGATACTCCCACTCCCTGGACTACTTTTTCATACCATATTACCACCTCTCCCGGGTCTGTGTGGTAAAAATAGGTATAATGACATGGACAGACCACGCACCGTTGGCAATGACTGTAAACTCTTTAAAGCCCGTACCACTCATTAGCGCCTCAATGAAACACTCTTCTCAGACACGACCTTGGTCAAAGACGCACACAAAACGTTGACGCAATACTTTACTGAAAACACGATGGCCGACACACCAGCACCAAGCATTCGGGAAGCCCATAAATGCATGATACAGGGATTTTTCCTAACCAGGGGTGCCGTGCTGAAGAAAAGCAGAGAGGCCATAATCAGGGACAGACAAAATCTAAGACTTAGAAGCCTGACAAATCCGGCCAAAATCTGGACACATATCAAGAACTGACCAACATGACAGGGCAGTTATCCTCCTCTCCTCCGACATCGCCTTCAATGCTCCCTCCAGCATACCAAAGCATTCTTCTATGTAAACAGCGATAAGTGTGGTAAACTTCTTGCCACTATCATAAACAAGAAATGGAACACATCTTACATAACCAGCCTACATGATACCCAGGGACAGCGTCAGAGAGTGCCGACATGCATCAGCGACGTAGCACGTGACTATCTCAAAAGACTGTTCTCAAAGAAGTTGCCCGTGGATACCTCACAGAACATGCAGAACACCGAATCCATACAAGCATATCTGGCCAATAGAGTGGACAAACAGTTGTTGGATCAGCGCTTAGTGACCAGTAGACAGCTAAGATAAGTGGACGGTAGGCCGCAACCTAAGGGTATGATCTTCCCTCACAGACCATCAAAAGAAAATACAAATGTAAAAACAGAAATTATAAGTCACGCCACAATAAAAATGATATAATGTAATAAAACCATTGTATACTTACATAGAATTCATAAATAAAAAATAGTCCTAATTATAAGGCATATGGATAAAATAGTCCAAGTTGATTGAAGAGTTTGGGTAAGGTAGGTTGGTCGCAGAGGTTCTGAGATAGTAAGATATCCAAATTCCTTAGAAGCATGCAAATGAGAATAAGATTCCAATAGTGTAAAACTGTTTCCGGTAGTGAAAAAAGGAGTATAATAACGATAGTATTACTCCTACTCACCTTTTAAAGAGCTAGTCCAAGCTCAGGTATAGACCGCATTCAGTGGTGTTGATCCCCCACTGGTAGGATATAGGTGTTGGTAGGTGGCGAAGGTCCTCGGTATGGGGAAAGTAATAAAACTAAAATAGTGCTCTCTGTATGGGGACTTGGATATCCCAGGACCTCACCCAACTATACCAACTCAACTTCACTCCGATGCTCAACAACTTCAAGAAAAACCTAGAAGCATGGAAGCTGCCTCACTTGTCCTGGCCTGGATGCATTGCTGTTTTAAAAATTAGCCTGTACCTGTTCAAAACACTTCCCATACAGATCCCAACAGCATACTTTACGTCTCTGAGGTCATTGGTGATTAAGTACATATGGGGTCAGAGCACACCGAGATTAAAATACCAAACGCTAACGTGACCTAAACTTAAAGGTGGCCTGGCAGTCCATGACTTCCAACTTTAATACCGGGCTTTCCACTTACAACGAACATTAGAATGGGTTAAGGATGGCGTAGTTAAGCCATGGAAGGAGATCGATCAAGATCAAACTGGTGGCTCCCTGAAAGCATTGACATGGATGAATCCAACAATAGGAAGACATATCTCGCACTATCAACCACTTATGAAGGCCATCCTGGAAGTATGGCACAGATGGGAATGGGCCTCCCTTCCTTCTCCTCTCCCCTATAGCCAATCACGAACAAACCAGAATTTACCCTGGGCTTGGAACCACGCGCATTCACATGCCTGACTCCACTGACACACATTCAAGTTAGACACATGATGACAGAGGACAAAATCAAACCCATCATTGACTTTCTGGATGGCCCACACACTACCTTCCTACACAGACTGAAATACGAACAAATCCGACAATTCCTGAACAGCATTCCACAGAAACCCGACTTAAGCAGGACACTGACCTCATTTGAACGCCTGGGTACAGACCTGGAACCACTCATACATGCCGTCTTCCACTTATATACTTTGCTCCTAGACAATAGGAACCTCCCACCACCTCCCTACATGGGCAAATGGGAAACGATGATGGGTGACACTTTAACGGAGCAATAATGGGACAAAATATGCAACCTTACCCTCCACTGAGCATTGGCGAGCAAGACCTAAGAGACGGCATACAAAGTTTTAACCCTGTGGTATAGAACATCACAAATCTTGCAGAAAATTAACCCAGACCTGAGTGATGTGGGCACATTTCTGCATATATGGTGGGAATGCCCTACTGGTGTTACAAAAGCTCTCCGACAACCTCCCCCCCCCTTCAAGCCTACCTCATACCTCCTGCACCGCACTACAATCCTAACAGCCAAATATAAAAAATCCTTAACTATACGGATACTGAACACAGCAAAATATATCCTACTCTTGTACTGAAAGACTGAGACGTTCCCTCCGCTAACTACCTGACCACTCTTGCAGTAGGATTTCCCCATAGGAAAGCATTATTCAATGCTTTCCTATGGGGGAAAATCTGACGCTGGAGATCCTTATGTAGAGCGTGAGGACGTCCAGTGTCAGATACTGGACCAAAGGTCTGTTTCAAACCAGGAAACCCTCTAGTGACTCTCTGGTAGACAGCCACTAGAGGTGGAGTTAACCCTGGATAGTAATTATTGCAGTTTCTCAATAACTGCAATAATTACTATTGCAGGGTTAAGGGACATGAGACATGGTACCCAGACCACTTCAATGAGCTGAAGTGGTCTGGGTGCCTACAGTATCCTTTTAAATTTCTCTGATAATAATGCATTGCTCTTTTCTGAATTGGTGATTACAACTGTTTATTTATTATGAAGTTTCAAAAGATATTCAACTTTTTCCAGTGTTACGTGATCGTGATGAATGTTATTTCTGATCAGATTTTATTAGCAAATCTCCTTACTAAACCTTGTGATTCAAAAAACTGGCAATACTTCACCCGTCAATAGAATAACCATTTTTTTTAAAACTGAAATATTGAGCGAGCAGAGCTAAATAAATATCACTTCATTTATCATGGGCAATATATAAAGTTAAAAAATATTTAACAACTTTTGCTTTGACATTGACTTTAATAAATTTTGGAGTCACGCCTCGTGATAGGAAAAAAAGCTTTTCTAAATCAGCCTCTCAAGTGCACATTTAAAAATAAATCTGTTGCAATACTGCGAATTATCCTTCGTTTCAACTGAAAACTAACAATCTCACTGAATGACTTTCCCTTGCTGGGTTTTTTTATTAGTTCATTGCTGGCCAATTGATTAAAGCTTAAGCTTGCTGTGTTATACATTGAGCATCTTTCCGTAGCTCTGCATATATAAAAACTGTAGAAAAATTGAATATCTTTGCAATTTTAAAAACAAATGGTTTATACTCTAACAGAATTATATTGTTTAGACTGAGTTTTAACTCTTGAATGGCGAAATATAGAAAAATAGTTTCTGCCACTTCTGGTTTAATCCATGTGGCATTTCACTCTCATTTTTCATTTCAGGAAAAATGAAAGCGAAAATGACATGAAAACTTGCCAGTCTGCTTCGAAATTTATACATGATATAAATATTATGTGTATATTTTGCAGCAGACTTATGGGTGCCTTTTTGCCTTATTTGGTTCATAGATGAAGTAACCAACAGAGGGAAAAGCGTGGAGAAGTAAGTATATGTGATGGACCGCTGGCACTCCGACCGAGTACCTCCACCAATCGATGCTCCTAGCCCTTGCCGAGGACTCCGAGCACTCCAACCGTCACCATCAGCACTGCGGACCCCACTTCCAGTGATGCAGCTGCGCAAGGGTCTCACCGTCTCTCACCCACCCTGTATCCAGGACCAGGATCCAGCTCCCAGTGGGTGAACCTCTCCTAAATCCAGAGACCATAGCAGGAACAAATCAAGCTCAAGAGCTTACTCTGGGGAGTAAGTGATTATAGCAATCCCGAGAGTGTAGGTATCCCTTCCCCCAAGCATGAGCCAAGGCTTCAAGAAAGGTGCAAGTAGGTCTGGTTTATTGAGGGCTACCTGCCTGGTATTTATGTAAGTGTCCACCAGGTGGACACTCCCCTAGGGGACCTGATGGAACAATGGGACACATATTGGATATTAGCCAATTACAGACAATACAAACAAAACACTCCCACCTTGACATCACTATCCCTCCTCTCTATCCTGGAGATAATTGGGAAGTAATCAAATTATCTCCCAGGACAGAGGCAAGACTCCATTAACCACATGGTTGCAAAAAGACATAAAATTACACAATGTTACAATTACTACATAAAACATATACATGCAACATATCCCCAGATAGCTTAGATCTGAGCGCACATTATTACCAAATGGCGCTCAGATCACCTACATCCAGTTCAATCGCCATGGAGCCAAAGTCTTTTCCATAGTCTTTTGTTACACAAATAGGCTCCATGGCATAGCTATCTGGGGTAGCAATACTCACATACTGAAAGTCCCGAACGCCCCAGCAGAAATACACAAATAAACCTTTCTGCAGGAGAAAATACAGCTATCAGCACAGGGGCCATAGTCGGAAGGCAGGAGGCTAGCCAGTAGTCCCCTCCAGGCACAAGAGGTGAAGGGCACTGCGTCACAGTATATTTTATATTTTATATATATATATATATATATATATATATGTAACATTGGATAGAAAAAAGTGCGCTGTGCCTTTTAAGATAATGCTTCATATATACATCTGTATATGTGTACTTATATACATGTGACAAACTGCCATTGTCCACTGGGCATTGGAGAGGACTGATTGCCAGCCTCCTGCCACATGACTATGGCCCTGGAAAATATATGGCATTTGAAAACACTATTTGTGTGACAAAACTGGAGATTGTGCACAAATATGACTATTGTCCATATGTTTTATGATTCCCTTCGTTTGTTGCACTGTTCCCCATGTGTTTCATCTGTTGGTTCAGCTGGATAGACTATCAGACAAACTGTGGAGTTACTGGGTGGCCACCATTTCATGTATCAGAGGCACATGGTGAGAACAATGGATGAAGCACATGGTGAGAACAATGGATGACGGCCTTTGTGTTTTTATTTCTCCCACCAGTCCCTTTGTGTGTCTCTTACTACCACTCCCTTGCGTGTCTGCTTACCTCCTGTAATAGGTCTTCTTTATCCTCTATCTGGTGTAACAGGAAGCTAAATAAGAGCTTCTACATTGGCCCGCAAAGCCACGCTACATGGAGTGACCAATGCCCCCTAAAGCAGACACCTGTAAAGCAATACATTAGCGTCAGACCTGTATAAAATACACCTAAACCCATAGGGATAGCTTATAAATTGTGCCTATTATGCAATCCTGTTTTCAACAGAAGAACGCATCTCATGCCTCCTAAGTATTGGAAGGTTGACTAGCCACAATATTGCACTCTTTTAACACAAAGGAAACAGGTAAGTCTTTTTTAATTTATTCAGGGGTTAATCATTTTTTTTTTGCAAAATCCATAATCGTTACCATTAAAAATAAAGCTCAACCATCACTGCCTAGCCTGAAAAAAAGAAACATATGGTATTAGGTTAGCAACACCAAAAAGTATAATTACACTTACAACATTTTATAAATGAATAAATGTTTTTTTTTATTTTATATTCCTGTTTTTAAAGCCTCTGTTTATAGCATCTTATTGGTATTGCTACCCTGTTACTGTTACTATATTTATGGTACTCTAACTATAAGAGAAGCATAGTGGTTTAGCACTTTAATAGCTTTAAATTATTATTAATATTATTATTATTATTGTTATTATTATTGCCATTTATATAGCGCCAACAGATTCCGTAGCACTTTACAATACCTGGGTACCTCCGTTGAAGGATGCTCCTAGCGCTTCCTGAGGACTCCAAGCACTGCAGCAGACACCACAACCACCGAACCGGAGAAGCATACGAATGCTCTCAAGCATTAGAATGCTGTAAGCAGCTGAACAGGAAAAGCATACAATCAGCTTACACTCCTGGCAATCAGCATACAATCCAATTCCCCCAATAACGAGACGACACTTCATTTTGAGGTCAAGCAGAACTGACTGTACTGGCACATACAGCCTCTTTTATTCCCAATCCACAAACTTTACAGAACAACCAATAACACACGTACATTACAGAAAACACTCCCAGCAATTATACACAAAATCCTCCCCTCTGCCTGTGATATAATTATGTTACACAATGGGTTAACATAATTATCACAAGCAGGAAAAATACAGTTTTTATACATGTGCTATAACTTAAAAAATATGTCCAACCTTCATAAAAATTACATATTCAGAATCCACATGCTTGATACACATATTCAAAAATCAGGGCAATCGGTTCAGGGGTTAAAAAGTTAAGGGAAAGTCCTATTTGACCAAATGAAGCATGGTTTTTCTGCCCAAAGTCTTCTATCCTGGAGATAATTGGTAAGTAATCCAATTATCTCCAAGGACAGAGGCAAAGCTCCATTAACCACATGGCAGTACAAGACAGTAAAATACAATAAAATACACAAGGTTACATTTAGTACATAAAATACAGACATGCAACATATCCCCAGATAGCTTAGATCTGAGCGCAAATTATTACTGAATGGCGCTCAGATCACATACATACAGTTCAATTGCCATGGAGCCAAAGTCTTTCACATAGTCTTTCGTTATACGAATGGGCTCCATGGCATAGCTATCTGGGGTAACACTGCTCACATAGGGAAAGTACCGAATGACCCGGTTTTCGGGTCTTTGCAGGGGAAAATCCAGCATTTCAACATGGGGCCATAGTCACAGGGCAGGAGGCTGGCAATCAGTCTTCTCCAATGCCCAGTGGCTAGGTCAGTTTCGCCACAATAGGTAACCAGCCAAACCCTCTTAAAAAATGGTTACCAGTGCGTCGTTGTTCCATACCACCTCTGCCATCAGAGTAAGGAACTCTATAGCATAATCTGCCACGCATCTAGAACCCTGTTTGATTCTTAACAAGGCTTTCCCAGTGGAGGTAACTCTTCCTGGCATGTCAAATGTCCTTTTGAATTCAGACAAGAAGTCAGCATAGGACATAGTAGGACCCGATTCCCATATGGGATTGGCCCAGGTCAGAGCCCTACCGGACAAATGGTAATGAGGAAGGCTATTTTAGCTCTGTCATTGGGATATGAGAGTGGGTTCATAACCAGGTGTATATCAATTTGGTTCAGAAACCAGCAACATAGAATAGGATCGCCACTACAGCGCTGAGGCGGTGTCATATGTACAGTATGGGCTGGAACAATGGGTACAGTCTCAAGAGCAGGAGTCTGAGGGGCAGCCGTAGCTTGCTCTGCCTCTGGTTGGAGGTGAGCAGTACGCTGCAAGATGGTCTGTAGCGCCTGGGCAAACTGATCCATGCGATGGTCGAGACCATCCATCCTGGAATTCTGAGTAGCTAGTTGCTGTGATATATCTGCAGCATCAGAACCAGTGCCTGCAGGACTCAATGCATCTGCGAGCAGCGAGCAGGCTACAGAAACTGCTGCTCGTGGTGAGGGGAGAAGTGCGAGCAGCACGCAGGACCCGGAAACCGCCGTGAGTGGTGAGGAGGAGGGTGAAGCCACTGCGATATGCACATGGGACGCGGAAGCCGCAGCGAGTGGTGAGGCGTAAAGTAAAGCCGCCGCGAACACCGCGCGGGACTCGAAAGCCACCGCTTGCGGTGAAGAACTGGTTAGGGACCTGACATCAATATTGGAAGTAACACCTGGACTATCATATTGATTAGATAATGTTTGTTTGGTTTGTTTTTGGGCCTTTGGTGTGGGCTTTGTCTTACCAGTAGAGCAGTGTGTTGTAAACATCAATTTTCCATTTTTTTTTCTCACTATTTTTGGAATTATAAAGACTATTTTAACTAGGTTTAGTCATTCATTGCTGGTAAACAGACTTATAGGTCATGGAAAGGTGTCTAGATAGGGTTTATTCTAAAACTGGACATTTTAAAATGTTTTGCTTGAACATTTCATTAAAATTTTATTGTTTAGGTAAAGTAAAATTAAATTGATAATAAAAGAGTAACACAGTTCATTAAATGTGTGACCAGAAGTGAATCAATGTTATAGTTTGGATATATATAGGTAGACCTACATCACAATCCAGTGTTTGCTAACAATTTATAACATTTTCTGACTTCTGCCATTATTTTGCAGTTATCAAAGCAATCACAATCCAAAAGTCAGAAAACATTATCGAGCCTAAAAATGATTTAATCATTAATCTTGTGGTGTAGATTAGGCAGATTAAGCAATAGGCAGGTACTGTAACGTTAACAAGAATAAAAAGCACTTCCAATGGGTTTTCATTTAGATCACAAGTTGCACGTTATGGAGGGGAGCCACAGAGACCATTATACAACCACCACCCACAAAAAGCCATCTTAAATGTGCACAAAAATAACAGCCCAACAGACCAAGTGTGAAAAGTGAACTGAAAATGGCTTGAGAATGACAGAGGGTGTGTGAGGGAGAGGTTGGTGGTTGTAAGTACCGTATTTATCGGCGTATAACACGCACCGGCGTATAACACGCACCTCATTTTAAGAAAGAAATTTCAGGAAAAAAAAAACCTTAAATTTCAAATAAAGAACTTCTTACTCCCCCCTCCCCCTCTTCTTACCCCCCTTTCTTACTCCCCCCTCCCCCTCTTCTTACTTCCCCCTCTTACCCCCTTCTTACTTCTTACTCCCTTTCTTACCCTCTTACCCCCTTCTTACTCCCCCTCTTCTTACCCCCCCTGCCCCTGCCCCTTCTTACCCCCCCTTTCTTACTCCCCCTCTTCTTGCTCTTACCTCTTCTTACCCTCTACCCCCTTTCTACCTCTTCTTACCTTACCCCCTTTTCTTACTCCCCCGTCCCTCTTCCTCCTCCCTCTATTTACCCTTTGTACCCTCCCTCTTCTTCTTACCCCCTTTCTTACTCCTCTCTTCTTACCCCTCTCCCCTCTTCCCCTCTTCTTCCCTCCCTGGCTGGCCGAGCTGCTCTGCTGTCCGCGGTGGCCGGCCGGAGTGATAGGAAGGTGCACGCTCAGTGTGCACCTTCCTGTCAGTCCGACTGGGTACAGGAAACAGAAACTCCTGTTCCGCGCTACAGGAGAGGTGAGAACCAACTGTAGCCGCCTGACCGCTCTTGACAGAGCGGTCAGGCGGCTGCAGTATTTAAAGAGCCAGCGTATAACACGCACCCATAATTTCCCCCCTATTTTCAGGGAGAATACGGTAGCTGTTATACGCCGATAAATACGGTAGCTTTGTAAGTCTTGCCGGGGTTAATGAGGTTGTGTGTGCTTGAATGAGGGGGTATGTGAGTGCTGGTTGACCGATGCATTAAAAAGACAGAATGAAAAATAAATAAGAAAAAGCTTTTGCGTCAGAAGGAAAATAAAGTGAAGGTTAGGGAGAGGGGGGCTCAATGGGTGGCCAGTGATAGGCAGACAGCATCAACTGATGCTCTGAGCCCATCACTGCCAACCAAGCAGAAGCAGAATTGCAGGGTGGGCCACAGGAGACAGGGCACATGGGCATAAGGAGCCCACCTTTGGGGTTAATCCATTCAAAAACAGTTTAACCTCTTGAGGTAAGGTGGGACCCAGTGACTCTTCATGTCAAAACAACTTCCTTAAGATGAAGTTGTTTTAAAGAAAGAGAGTTTGTTTAACCATTTAAGGATGGAGGCAATTGTTCAAATTTTGAACCAAAACAAACCCTAGAATGTGTGATTTGTTTGTTACACCGTAATCTAAGGGTCTCTCTTTAATCCCTTAAGGACCAAACTTCTGGAATAAAAGGCACACTCCGGACCCCTAATGTACTTTAGCTTGCTGAAATGCTTCATGTAAAAAAGTGTGTCCTCTTTTTCCATTTTACAAAAAGTGCAGGTTTCAATGGAAATAAAATAGTTGCACCCCCCCGGCTTTCAAACAGACAGCCTTGAGGGTCTGATTCCAGTGGTAGATAATCTATTGTACAGCAGGCTATAGTTCTAACAATGCACACCATCTCATCTGATTTCTTGGAGAATTGATGCAGACAAATGGATATTTTGTGCTATCATATATGTGGGTTTATTCACTAACCAGCAAATTGTAGTGAGTTGAAATCCGAATTGTACACTTTAGGAGAAATAGTTGATCTGCAAATATTATCCAAAACTGGCATGATCACAGATTGTGTATTTTCGGTTTTAATTTTGTCATTCATATTTTAACTCAATATAATTAGACCTTTAGTGAATAACCTTATAATCTGATTATTTGCTAAACTTCAAATGATAGCACATTAAAATTGGAATTACAAGATTTGGGCTAAAATAGCTTATTTTGAGAAATTATCAAACTTTTTAAAAATTTCAGTTAGGTTTTGCCAAGCAAATTTCAATTAGAGCACTAACCTCTCACAGCGCTTATTCTCTAAAGTGAAATTTGTCAGGTAATCAAAGTGACATTCTAATTTGAAAGTAAAGTAGTTGAACTGTAAGCATAGTTAAAGGGAGAGTTTAGGCTGCTAAAGGCACCATACCAACTTCATGTCAATGAAATTGCTATGGTGCTAGGAGGCCCCGGGTGCACTCATCTTCAGGGGCCAGGTTTAACCCCAAAGTTGCCTCCAGCGCTGATCTCCACTACCCCACCAGGTGGCACCAGGCCGCTGGGCATGGGTGCCATTGATTGGCTGAGAGCATTGAAAACAGGCTTGTAAAGAAACGTACCTTTTCCAAGACAGTTTTGTAAATGGAGAATCACTGATTGTCTGAGCGTGTCAGCTGACTGCTCTTAGTGGCACCACTGCCAGGCGGCATTCCACGCTTCCTGAAAGTCAAATTTCAGAAGCTGGATGCCGCCTGGGGGAGATGAGATTGGTGCTGAATGCAACTTTGGGGTGTAAGTGCATCTGGGGGCCTCCTGGCACCAGGGGCATACCTAGAGCATTTGCACCCGTGGCGGATCCTGTGTTTGGCATCTCCCTCCCCCCAATTAAAGTGTAAACAATTTTTTTTATGTTTTCTAATTTTTTTTTTTTAATTGTCTTCTACAAAACCCTGCCCAGTCCTCCTTCTACCAACCCCCTGAATTCCCTGCTACAAAATCCCTGCCCAGTGCCCAGTCTACAAAAGCCCCACTTCTACAAAACCCCTGCACCCCACTGTCACGAGATCCATGACTTCTAATTGAGGATATTCTGTGTGACGGACCGCTGGCACTCTGACCGAGTACCTCCGCCAATCGATGCTCCTAGTGCTTGCCGAGGACTCCAAGCACTCCAACTGACACCATGAGCACTGCAGACCCCACTTCCAGAGATGCAGCTGCGCCGGGGTCTCGCCGTCCTTCACCCACCCTGGAACCAAGGCCAGGATCCAGCTTCCCGTGGGCAGATCTCTCTTCTTCCAGAGCGCGTAACAGGAAGTATACTGCTTACAGTTTAGCTTTCAAATTAGAATGTCACTTTGAATACCCGACACTTTTCACTTTAGAGAATAAGCGCTGTGAGAGGTTAGTGCTCTAATTGAACCCTGGGGAGTATAGTGTGATTAGAGCAATCCCCGGAGTGTAATTATCCCATCCCCTAAGCATGAGCCAAGGCTTCAAGAAAGGGTCAAGCAGGTCTGTTTAATGAGCACCGGGCTTAAGCCTGGGGGAGGTAAGATTTACTTAACTCCGCTGCGATCCTCTTCTGGAGGGCTGCCTGACAGCCCAGGCAGCCCTCCCCCAGCAAATGAGGCCCCCGGGGGCCATGTGATTGCTCTATAGCTGGCTGTGGATCTGCCAGCAGGGGGACTGTCTGAAATATCAGACAGTCCCCCTGCTGGTGGAAAGTGTAAAAAAATAAAAAATAAAAATAATTTAAATTAAAAATAAATTAAAAGTATTTATATATATATATATATATATATATATATATATATATATATAATATATGTATATATATTATATATATAATATATATACATATTATATATATGTAACGTCATACGTAATGTATTTTAATACTAATATTAGTATATATATTAGTATTAAAATACACTTAGAATGACGTTACATATATATATATAATATATATATATATTATATATATAATAGATATATACACATATATATATATATACGTATAATTACAATAATAAATAAATAAAATAATAAAATAAATAAATAAAATATTGAAACAAAATTTAATATAAATTATATATTCATATGTAATTTCATTCTAACTGTATTTTGTTATTAATATATATATATATATATATATATATATTGGTAACAAAATACACTTAGAATGACATTCTATATATATCTATCTATATATAAAATACAAATAACCGCAAATATAGATAAATACATATAATTACATAAAAGATTACATTAGTATACATGTAGAATATAAATACCTATAAATGCATGTATATTAAAATTCTATGTGTATATTTAAGTAATCTTTTAACATAATTGTGTGATTTGATTAATTAAAATTTGATTGACATGCCTGACAACACAGGGAGAAAGTGCAGATAATTTAATTCGCAAGCACTATATTTGACCCTGTAACTCTCCAAGACACCATAAAACCCGTACATAGGGGGTACTGTTTTACTCGGGAGACTTTGCTGAACTCAAATATTAGTGTTTCAAACTGGTCAATTGTATTACAACGATGATATTTTAAGTAAAAGTGACGTTTTTTGCATTTCTTACAAACAAACTGCACTTTTATGGACTATATTATTGTTGTAATATGTTTTACTGTTTTAAAACACTAATATTTGTGTTTAGTGAAGTCTCCCGAGAATAACAATACCCCCCATGTACAGGTTGTATGGTGTTTTGGAAAGTTAGAGAGTCACATATAAGGCTTGCATTTCATTTTTTTGACATTGAAATTTGCCAGATTGGTTATGTTGCCTTTGAGACCGTATGGTAGCCCAGGAATAAGAATTACCCCCATGATGGCAAACCATTTGCAAAAGTAGACAACCCAAGGTATTGCAAATGGGATATTTCCAGTCATTTTTAGTAGCCACTTAGTCACAAACACTGGCCAAATATTAGTTTTTTGCTTTTTCCATACAAAAACAAATATGAACGCTAACTTTGGCCAGTGTTTGTGACTACTAAAAAAGACTAAACATACCCCACGTTCAATACCTTGGGTTGTCTACTTTTTCAAATGGTATGCCATTATGGGGGTAATTCTCATTCCTGGGCTAACACACCGTCTCAAAGGTAACATTACTAATCTGGCAAATTTCAATTTGAAAATGGAATGTTCTATATTTGACCCTGTAACTTTCCAAAACACCATAAAACCTGTTAATGGGGGGTACTGTACTCGTGAGACATCGCTGATTACAAATATGTGCATTTTTTTGCAGTAAAACATAACAGTATTATGACATTCACAGCTACAATGTAAGGCCGAACTACAAATTTTCTCACAGTTTTTTAAATTTTATTCATAATAAATTATGTTTCATATATAAATATTTGATATGAAATGAAAGCCCTGTTTCTCCTGAACAAAATGATATATAATAAGTGTGGGTGCATATAATGTGACAGCGGTGAATTACGGTTGGACAGACATATAGCGCAAATTCCAGTTTTTGTTTACGTTTTGTTTTGATCAGAACGTGCACTATTGACTCCGTCCTGAAGGGGTTAATTTAGAGGAGTTTGCCAATTTTGGCCGTAGATTTGAAATTCCCTTTAGTGCATAATTGTCCCTGTGTATGTAAATAGCCTGAGAGGTGTATATACCGTAAGACACCACCACCAGAACCATTCAGATAGATACAGCACTCATATAAAGGATTATACATAGAGAGCTCCAGCAGTTCTCCTGATGCTTTCTATAGGCTCGGGCTGGCTAAGCTTCCTGGGAGTTGTATTCCCCAGGGATGTATTTTGTCCTGTGTGCTCCCCCCCTGCTCCTTACAGTGAGTGTGCAGGGCGAGCTCCAGCATCCCCCGGGGCAGCGTTCTACGTGTCCCAATCCCCCAGCTCCTGCCGCTCACATAGCGGGGCTCTGCGGGCTGACAGCTGCCGCTCTCTCATTGGACAGAAAGCAGGGATAGCGGTTCCATCGCACCAATGGGAAGCGGCGGAGTGACGTCACGCACTGAGAGTCTGGCACAGCAGGAGGGGTACCCGGAAGCGCGTGTGTGGCTGTGGTTGGAGAAAGTGCCTGGAAAGGAGCATCCTCTGCAACGGGACATGATAGCGGGAGCAGCTGGCACTCACAGAGCTGTGCAGGCTCCGGGACCGACCGCTACCCGCACTCATACAGGGATTCCCTCTGGAAACCAGTGCTAGAGCTGCTGGTCCCCCTCCAATCTCTCACTAAGTAGATACAATGCCTCCCTGGCAGCTTGTGTGCTGCTTCTCTTACCTGACTCTCACCAGCTTTGTGACCCAGGCAGCAGCCAAAGGAGTGACTGCAAGCTTAGCTGCCAAATGGCCAGAGACCCCACTATTGCTGGAGGCCAGGTGTGGTACAGGGAGGGACAGTCATGGTGGAGGGTGGGAGTGAGTGGGGGTGAAAGTAATGCTGAATGAAGGGAAATCCCTGTTCAATTCATTGCTCTTCATGGGCAATGGAGGTTGAGGGTCTGGATTTACTTATCTGGCATGTCTAATACATAAGAGGGTTTATTCCATGTCTGCAGATAAATGGGTATAGTATGACATAATGATCTATGTTTAGACTGTTTTCCCATTAGAGATGTAACAAAATTACACTTATCATGTATTTACAATACCCTGTGAATTATTTCTGCAATAAGGCTTTTTTCCCCCGTAATTTTGCACTTTTTATTTTAAAGCAAGTCTTGTCTAAACAGCAATATTATTTCAATATTGTATGTCGATTCACAATAAAATGACATATTTATAGTGTTCACACTGAATTGGTCTGATCAACCTCTACAATGCTTTAACTACATAACTTGCTAGATTATTGACCTCACATAATGGTTGTTCTGCTTTCACACTGAAAATGAATATTGATCTCACTACAAAATACAAAACATCAGAGATGATTACTTTTGTGCTTAACAAGTTATGGTATACTTTTCGGTGACTTTCAGTTTATTTTAAAAAAATTGTACCCATCTGACAAGACACTGCATGGTATCAGTCTAGCAATGTAAACAATACATAAATTACGTAAAGGGGGAAAAATCTGTTTGTTTAGATACTGGGCTAAATGTAAATGCTCACACGTCACATCAAATTTTTTTATGTTCACAATATAATAGGGCACAATTCCTTAGAATATGGACAATCACTCAAGGCTAAAAAAAAAAACAGAAAGAGATAAATCAGCGCTAGATTGCCACACAAGAAAGTAATAATAATAAGGCTGCACTCCTCAAAGGGGAGTCACCTATAATCCCCTGGTGGTAAGAAGAAATACAAAAACAGAACAGTAAAATAAGGTTGCGCCTAAAATATACAATAAAACATGTAAAAAATATAAAATTTTATATAAAATATTAATGTAAAATAAATTGTTGGCAGTAGTCCAAAACACTTATCATAAGTCCGTAATGGTAGGTGCCACGTATGGAAACAGGGCTTCTGAGGCGTAAAGTGTAGTGGGTCTTCACAATTGTGTGCTTGAGATCCAGTAGAGCATATGTAGAAAAAATACAGAAACAGGACTCCAATGGCACAGTATATAGATGAATAGAATAGTATAATAAAATAAAAATAGTCTTACTCACACTTTTCAGAGCTAAAACCTAGCTCTGATATTGCGCACGTGAAGTGGAATAATCCCCACTCAAGGATATGCGGAGTAATATTGGATTGGCGAATATCTGGCTCAAATTCCTAAGGTATCCCCACCTATGGATTCTTTAGGCTTCTCATAAAATATGCAGTATGTGTATAGTCAGGTGAAAAAAGAAAGAAAATGGCAATAAAGTGTTTTATGCCAAAATAATTTCTTTATTATAAAGTAATAAATAGTATCTAAACGCGTTTCGCCTCAAGGGCTTCTTCAAGTAGATAATAAAAAATCACTCAAGGCTACCATGAAATAAGCCCTTTAACCCCTTAAGGACACATGACATGTGTGACATGTCATGATTCCCTTTTATTCCAGAAGTTTGGTCCTTAAGGGGTTAAAGGAACACTATAGTCACCTAAACTACTTTAGCTAAATAAAGCAGTTTTAGTGTATAGATCATTCCCCTGCAATTTCACTGCTCAATTCACTGCCATTTAGGAGTTAAATCACTTTGTTTCTGTTTATGCAGCCCTAGTCACACCTGCCCTGGCTATGATTGACAGAGCCTGCATGAAAAAAAAACTGGTTTCACTTTCAAACAGATGTAATTTACTTTAAATAATTGTATCTCAATCTCTAAATTGAATTTTAATCACATACAGGATGCTCTTGCAGGGTCTAGCAAGCTATTAACATAGCAAGGGATTAGAAAATCTTACTTAAACAGAACTTACAATAAAGAAAGCCTAAATAGGGCTCTCTTTACAGGAAGTGTTTATGGAAGGCTGTGCAAGTCACATGCAGGGAGGTGTGACTAAGGTTCACAAACAAAGGGATTAACTCCTAAATGGCAGAGGATTGAGCAGTGAGGCTGCAGGGGCATGTTCTATACACCAAAACTGCTTCATTAAGCTAAAGTTGTTCAAGTGACTATAGTGTCCCTTTAATATCTTTATCTATATATTACCTGCTAGAGGGCTGTACACACCACTGGTTAAAAAAATTAAAATGGATTTCTCTAGTTTAGTTTATAAATCATGTTTGAGTATTGTAACCAGAATGTTTCATATTGCCAATATTGTGAAGATTTGAATGTTTTCTTTATTTTGCAGTGAGTTTATTGCAGAAGAAGGAAATGAAAGATTTTGGCAGTTTTTGGGAACTGTTCAAGAGATCACATTATACAAAAACAAAGGTAACAATTGACAATCGTGATTTTCTTTTACCAGTGAAAATAGTTGTGTGCGTTTACTCCAATGCTAACTTGCTTTTAGAAGAACTTAAAGCTTTTGAAGTCATTAAAGGAACACTGCCGGCATCCTAACCACTACATTGCCCTGGCATCACGCCTCCCCTATCCCATGTAAGTAGTTAAACCATTAGCTAACTGTTTGACAACTTACTTGGGGTAGCGACTCACCTCCTCCATTGAGAGCCTGCCCTGAGTTTTCATTAGCTCTCCTGAACTAGTCCTTGCCATGCAGGGCCAGCTCATTGGCTGAGAGCGTCATCTGGTCGTTCTTAGCCAATGAACTAAACCTTGCACTACTGAGTGAAGAGCACTTCTACCTCTCAAATGAGGAGGTAACCAGTGCCTGGCAGACCCAGCTAGGCTGCTGTAGTGGTTATAGTGCTTGAATTGGTCCTATAAAAATATGTGTAAAGATGCTTTTTTAAGTGTATTAGGGCTATAAAAATATAAAGAGTACAAATGATACAATCATGCCGCATGAGGTTTAAGGATATTAAATTGATAGGTTTGTTTAAATGGACACTATAGTCTCCAGAACAGGTACAGCTTAATGTAGTGTTTCTGATGTCTATAGCATGTGCCTGCAGGCTTTTCAATGTAAACGCTGCTTTTTCCTGAGAAAAGGCAGTGTTTACGTTGCAAAAACAAGAAAGGAGGTTAGCGCTTATAATACAAAGGTGGATGGGCAGCGGCCTAGCAGAGGGTAACCCTCTATAGTAAGAATGGAAAACAACAACAGTAATGCGAGGCTGTGCCAAAATGTATCAATGTGGACTACAAATAGTAAAAAGACAATTAAATAAAACTTTTAAAATTAAAATAAAATATCGAAAATAGTCCAATAAGATTTTAGAAGTTGCACTGTTGCAATAGGTGTCTTATAAGGTGCTTTTGGTGATGGGGTCTCTTCTCTGTTTATAGTAGTCCAGTCGGTCTCGTGATATGGAAGACACAATATAAGAGACGAATCGTATAGAGTGTAAAGGTCAATATATGTGAGATAAAGATATAAATATACCACTCACATTTAAATGAGCTATAGCCAGCTCAGGTATAACAGGCGTACAGCGGTACAATCCCCGCTTATGGGATATATGGATGATTGTCCTCCGGGGGGAATGGTGTCCAATTCTCAGGAAAAGGGATATATAAAAACAACTAATAGTGCTTACTGTTTAACACGGTGTAAAAGTTGTTTAAATAAATAGAAATGTACTTACAAGTGTAGTGCAGGCCAACTGCACTATGGTAACAGTGTTGGTGGTATGATCCCCACCTCGGATAGGCTTGTAATCACGTAGTAAAATCAATTAGATGCCAGGTAAAAATAAATAAAATAGTATGTAAAAAGATAGTTGGCACAGATAGCAACTAAAAAATCTTCTTTAATTATATAAAATACACAATTAATATAACCATTTACGCATTTCACCACTAGGGCTTTTTCAAAATGGGATAACATTTAAAACCTGGCTGATAGGAGTATATATAGGTACATAATAAGTTAAAAATTGGCGCCAAAAAAAGTCATTTATCAGTAGCCAATAGAATCAGAGTTGTATATCACATATATTGTAAGTGAAAATAAAAAGGTTTACATTAAAAGTAATATTATATAGGGTCTCATGCCTTTAAAAATTTTTAAAATCGAGGTCTACAGACTTAGGAATATTTGGTTTAAGCGCGTCACGTGACTCGCGTGAACCATGCTATGCATGTTGGGAGATGTAGTGCGCGAGTCACGTGACCGGCGCATTCATTAGTGGCAGTGTAAGGTGAGCGATATAGCTCGCGGCATTATGGGGAAGTGGGTCCGCTAGACCGGAAGTGGTCGTGCGGTTCGCGGCACTTTGCTGCTTGGGATATGTAGTGCTGAGTGAATCAGCAAGTGCGGCCGCCGCTCTGGTGGGCGGTGCGCACGTGGTGAGGGGCGGGCTTTGTTTGGTGGCTATGATGGGCACTTTGCCTCATGGGACATGTAGTGCTAAATACATCAGCATGTGTGGCCGCCATTATAATGGGCACATATTAAGGGGCAGGGCTCTATTTTATGAAAAGCAGCAAATATAATAAATGTGGGCAGAGAGATGGTAGTAGCCATATTAACTATGGTCATACATGCTATTTTAATATATAATATATACTGACATATAAAAGTAAGGGAGATGGTAAGGGAGATGGTTAAAAGTAGAGTTAGGGACATATATTTAAAGGTAAAGTGCTAGCCTTTTGACAAATCATTTAAAGTATGTAGGAAATTGACCCATACCCCTTGAGTATATACTTATAGATAAGTTGTTAAGAGATAGGGAATAGGATTTAAAGTAAAGATTAGTTGCAGGGTTAACCCTAGATGGACCTGTCACCCAGACCACTTCATTGAGCTGAAGTGGTCTAGGTGCCTATAGTGGTCCTTTAATAAAATATTTTGCAGAGATGGCTCTACAAATTATTCAGAAACAAAAAAAATATAAAACCTCACATATGGCTAGAGCCAAATAAAAAGTTTAATCCCTTCAATAAAAAAAAATAAAAAAATCCAATGATGGGTTCTGCGGCCATAAACCACTTCACCATTATGTATCCCATGCAGACATACATAGGTAGATATTGTTCTTACTTTACATGTGGTATGCTAAAAAGATACTGTAATATTGATGTCCTTTCAGCAACTGTATTTTATCTAATGGAATCCACACATCTATGTTTTATTTGTACTTTGCATTAAGCACGTGTAAAGTGTAGTTTGCAATATATATATTTTACTGAAATATTAAGTCACAGTGAATTTTCTTGTCTGTCATTATGCTTTAGGTACAGAATCTTCATACTACAACTTAATTTTAAAGAAAGCTGGTCAGTTTCTAACAGATCTGCAGCTCACCTTGCTAAAATTTGCCTTCTCAATAAGGGCATACTCTCCTACAGTTCAAATGTTTCAACAGGTAAGCTTATAATGAAACTTTAACATTTTGGCCAGGTTCTACAACCAATCAGTAAAATACTTTACTGTCTTATTTATTATTACAAATAATAGCATTTCTATTCAGTTCAAGATTTGTTTTCCATGCTTACAGGTAACTCCAAGCATTATAACTACTACAGTCATTTGAAGTGGTCACAGTGCTGCTTGCAGTCTGTATGTGCAGTGTTTCAGTTGGAACTACATTGCTGTACAAAAGGTTTCATTTTAACATTCATTTCGCATTTTACAGTTTTATAATTTCTTTGATAAAATTCTCAAAAACCTGAATGGGCTTAAAGGGACCCTCCACTACCCAAATACAAAATAAATAGAAATCACTGTTTAGTAGATATACCCCAAATTAAAACTTGCATGCATTTAATAATGTATTTTTCATTGGAGTTACATCTAAAAACACCTCGCAAAACCTGCATTTATTTTGTCTACTGCCTTTGCAATCCCTCCCCTTCTATTAACCCCGCCCAAACTTTATGTGACTGTCCAATCACAGACTTCCCAATGCAGCTTAATGAGATGTCTTTGCAAGTCAGGTGCTCTGGGCAATTGCTGTCTCTTGAGTTAGTGCAAATCAGCTAACCAACCCAGGAAGTAGCATTACCTGTTGTCCCATTGAAAAGCCAGGTGATGTAACCAGTCTAATAAAAGTGTAATTTTCTATTAGAAATCTGCACTTTTTCCAAAATGAAAAAAAAAGAGGACACACTCTTCACACAGAAATATTTTTGGCAAGCTAAAGTGCTTCAGAGGGCTGCAATGTCCATTTAACAAATGTTCCTAGAATTTATAGCCAGGCAGTCTCTATCTGCTACCAGGCAGTTCCATCCCAAGCACTGTATAGCCTCAGGAGGACTGGAGCTTTAGGTGTGACTTTACACTTGCCCGGTGCCTTTGAGGACATCCTGTGCTCAAATTGCAACATATCCTGCATTCATATAAGCAGTGTATTTCAGTTCGTTAAGATTACCAACAAATTTATTAAAGAGTTAATTAGTTTTTTTGGGATATTGTGAAAAGTCTACTTTAAATGGAGTTGGTAGATGCAACTAACGACTTTCTTATAACAGAATACATTTCAGTAGAAGATTTTAATTGTAACAGTGAATGAATTAGTGCTCATATTATATCACTATACTAAGTGTTGAGAAATGTTGTTCTTTTTGTTTTCTTTTGTACTTTATTTCGCAGACTTGACATTTTATAAAGTTTTATATATATGTGTTGTTGTTTTTCTAGGCCATGATAACCTATAAACATCCTTCTTGCTCATTCGAATAAACTATTTTATAGCTGAGCAGCATAGATGAGCAGTTGTGTTTTCTATTTCTTTTTCAGCTCTCTATGCCATTATGATTAACGGTTGTAAACCATTTATTAACTTTTGGATGCACTACACACTCCTTCCAGCACAAAAATTTTAATCTGTTATGAAACGTAAACTTTTATTGTTCGTTGTAAAGTTATGATCAATACCAAGCTGTATGTTTCCTGCTAACATTGTATAATATTTCAAATATTTGAAAACCCTGTATTTGAATGCATTACAAAGTATGCTTGTGTATGTATGAAATATTCCATATTAAAGGACCACTATAGTGCCAGGAAAACATACTTGTTTTCCTGGCACTATAGTGCCCTGAGGGTGCCCCCACCCTCAGTGACCCCCTCCTGCCCGGCTCTGGAAAGGGGAAAGGGGTTAAAACTTACCTTTTTCCAGCGCTGGGCGGAGAGCTCTCCTCCGATCCTCCTCTTCGCCTCCCCGTCGGCTGAATGCGCACGCGCGGCAAGAGCTGCGCGCGCATTCAGCCGGTCACATAGGAAAGCATTCATAATGCTTTCCTATGGACGCTGGCGTGCTCTCACCGTGAAAATCACAGTGAGAAGCACGCAAGCGCCTCTAGCGGCTGTCAATGAGACAGCCGCTAGAGGAAATAGGGGAAGGCTTAACCCATTCATAAACATAGCAGTTTCTATGAAACTGCTATGTTTATGAAAAAATGGGTTAACCCCAGCTGGACCTGGCACCCAGACCACTTCATTAAGCTGAAGTGGTCTGGGTGCCTAGAGTGGTCCTTTAATAAAACACCTATTCATTCATAGGATGCCCTCTTGCCTCTTGAACAGCCAGGATCAAGAACATCCCATAAGGCTTTTGATATTTTGGTTCATACTCCTGTCTCGGCAAAACAATTGGCAGATGTTCTGTGTGCATTAGCATGAATATGTGCACATGCATGCATACATACAGTAATTTACAATAATTTTATGGCCAGTGACACCATTCAGCAATTTAAACATAGTCAAATATACTTTCAACATACAAAATATTTGCTTTAAAACCCTTTGCACCTAGCCTCTTCATTCAGTGTTTACTAATGGTCATGGGCAAGTTTATTTTTATTTTCTATTTATCCCCTTCTCACTTTTTGATTTTATAATGCCTTTACTTTCTATTGTTATATCAATGTGCATTTAAACACACCACTGTTGGGGCATTAAATGAGTAAAGTGCATGTACTGAACTCTAATGCCTAGATTCTTCATGTGCCAGCCATTGATTTCCTTTCTTCTCAAAGACACTGTTATTTACAAAGACCATGTAGACACCATAATAACTTAATTTCAGTGACGTTATAGTCTCTAGAGTCCCCTGGCACTATCCTTCCATTTGGTATTAAACCGTTTAATGATAATCAAGAGTCTCCAGTATCCTATCCCCTCCGTGCTGTTTGGGTATTAGCCTGAGCAGCCATGGGCATCTGTGATTGGCCAAGAGTGTCAGCTAACTGTATTCAGCCGGAAACATATTTACCCTCTTTGCTGCCCCAAAGCCAGTTTCCTCAATGCACCTACCCTGCACTAATACATGTACACTAGTAATCAAAAGTTTGGGTCTAAGATATGTCCTTGTTTTTGGAAAGAAGCTGAATTTTTTTCAGCAAGTCACACTTGCTGATGATCAGTTAATCATGGGCATTTGATTAGCAGCACCGGTCTGCTGCTTAGCTTCTTAATTCTTATGGAAGCAGTAAGAATGTACTTTCACACATTGTTTCTCCACTTTGGCATTATTTTTGTTAAATAATTCATGACACTGTGTAATGTGTCATGTGCTAATGTTCATCTGAGATTGCATTTACCTAATTTTAAGACCTGCTTATGACCAGATGATTGTTATTGTGTCCTGATATGTAAAATCATAGACTTCAAAGAGGCTGCACTTTCTTTTTCCTGTGTGTGTGTATGTATATATACACATATATTAATATACACACGTATGTTCCCATACATAATACTCCCCCACAATTTAAAAAGTGTTTATTTTTTTAATTTTTTTTTGTTCTTTGTGCAGATCCATTCATGTGCAAATACACACACACACACACACACACTCTGTGACCTATAGACTCTAACTTTCTGACACAAGCGCGCGCACACACACACACACATACACACACACACACGTTGACTCATGCATTCTGACACAGACAGTACTATGGTACTACAACTCCCAGGATGCCTTGCCAGCTTTAAGGTTTGGAAAAGCACCACAGTACCTTAAAGGCATCATAGGAGTTGTAGAAGTGCTGAAGCATCTGTGGACTCAGAGGTGTCCACAATGCTGGTGGAGCCTAGACATAGAGACAGAGCAGGTGTGCAGAGCAGGCCTGAGACCAAGGGAGCTGCTGGTGGAACCATGGAGGAGGAGGAGGTTTGTTGATCAACAGCAGCATGACATAAAGGGAGCACTGGCTGCAGGATGTACCCTCTCTTTATGCACAGTGTTGGACACCCACACCGCCACAGGAGAATGGGTTGGCTCACGAAAAAGATCTTTAATCTCTCCACTCGCTTTTCTGACCTTCTTCTGCCTGCCACTTGAGGCTGAGGCTTCACAGTCCTTGTGGGAATTCTGGTCCAGCATTCAACCTACCATATTGCCATTGCAGGTATAAATATGTATGATTTCAAGGAAGGAAGGAAGTAATCTCTGCCTTAGCAATACCCCCAGTGGGGGCAGAGCTGTAGGATGCCAAGTACTCTCATTCAATGTTAAACTGCTCGAAAATGGTTTAACACTGAATGGAGAGATTTTGCCAGGCACTATTACCAATTCAATGAAATGGTTAGAGTGGCTACAGTGTCTTTTTAAAGGAATACTCAGGGCACAGTTACGACTTTATCTTTCAAGTCATTATGGTACCTGAAGGTCCTGGGCAGTGAACAAATGTCCGCTTCTGATGCATTTTTCTCAATGGAAGGCCATTAATGCTCTGTCTATCACAAGCGCTCAATTAAAGATTTAAGTTGTCAACCCCGCAGTTGGAAGAGAAGGCAGAATAGCCCAGAGGACGGGCACTATGTACAGTACTTTCAGATGAATCCGTTTTCAAATATCCATTACCTCCAGGCACCATAACAACGTCAAATACACTATTCCTAGTTTTATTTGTGGGGAGAAAGGGGGGATATTACAGTGTGGGGGGTGTTAATTTCCAAAGAAAAGGGGCACAGTCTATGCTTTCAAACTGGTTGATTAGGATCAAGTGATTTTTGTGCTTAGTGCCTCTTTAAATTGCTTGCAAATCTCTTGCTCATTTTTAGTAACTATTTTTCCTAACCAAGTCTCACTCTTCTTTAACATGGCTCTAATCTTAAAATGTCAGCTTTGATTACTACCCTGTACGTTTGTGTGAGACGGACAAGAGCACCATGTTATTATAACTTGTTCTTCCTGCTTTCAGCTATTCCTATATTAAGAATATATTGTGATAGTAGTTGATGGGTTATTTGAATAATAAAAAAAAAAACTATGGCTGTATTGAAGTTTGAGCTTAATTCAGAATGATAATTACTGTTTTAGATTGCGGCTGATGAGTCCCCTCCAGAAGGTTGTGAAGCATTTGTCTCTATCCATGGGAAGCACACCTGCAAAACAAGTCAGATTAAAAAAATCCTAAAGGAAGCTTCTGAAAGGTAAAATAGTATTGTATAGGTCAAATTGTGTTCTATTCTAAAACGGGCTTACACTGTCATCTTATAAGAGCTATTAAAAGTAACTTTGGCAAAGTAATGTAACGGTTTACTGTAAACAATACAGCTGAAAGAGAAGTTAACAAAGGGGTGCAAGGTGCAGTGCACATTATTATTTTATTATTTATATAGCGCCATCAAATTCCGTAGTGCTGTACAATGGGTGGACTAACATGTAATTGTAACCAGACAACTGGACGTACAGGAACAGAGAGGGGGAGGGCCCTGCTCAATGAGGGAGTGGGGTATGGTGACACAGATGGTAGAAGTAGGTAGTTAGAAAAGTATTAATTGAGGGCTTAGTAGGTAATTTTTTACAGTTGCAGGAGAGGAGTCATGGAGGGTGGGGGATGAAAAACCTGCTTACAGTTTAATTGATATGCTTTCTTGAATAAGTGAGTTTTCAATGATTTTTTTTTGAATGAATGGAGATTGGGTGAAAGTCTTACGGAGAAGGGAAGGGAGTTCCACAGAAGAGGTGCAGCCCTCTTATTAAAGCAGATTTGTCTGCAACTGTCTGGATGTTCTAAACAATTGCCCACTGCACAAGCGTGTTACCAGCATGAGCAGCTGTAATCTGAACCCACCTTGTCTCCCACAGCTGCATCTCTCACCAACCTCTATTTAGCTGCATTCTCCTAACATGCAGCATTGTATATTCCTAACCTGTAACGTACCACAGGCAACCTAGTCAGATTCACCACACCTACTGAATTACATATAACCATGTACCAATGCAGGCAAATTCACCTACCCACCAAAAAAGCTATTCCTAAATACATTACATTATGCACAAGCTCACATGCACACGTGATATACAGGCACTCATAAACACATTGCACATGTGCATTTGAATCACGCACATACAATTGTGGGCATTTTGCACTTCTAGGCTTGTTTAGGGTGTTTGGAATGAAAAGTGTATTAAACCAACATCTACAGTGTAATGGTTAATTTTCATTACTTGGTTTTCTTTTTTCTCCTTTATTTATGAGGACACTATTTATTAGATACCCTTTATTGGGAAAGGGTACGCTGTATAAAGGGATGGAAACTAGATGTATTAAGGGAAAAGCAATTTGGATACATCAGTATATAGCACTGAAAAGTCCTAAATTCAGGTGTCGGTGACCTTATGCTCACTCGTGTTAATGATTAGTAAAGTCAAGCTCAGCTAATGGTAAAAGTGCAATTTACAAAAGCCAAGATAATCTGCTAGAGTGTGGTGTATTACCAAGATTTATACAGGGGAATTTGGTGTCAAGAAACTTGGTTTACATACTGCAAGGGAGGGTAAAATGTTTTATTGACACTAATCTCTATATAATTTGATATACAGTGCCACAAGTCCCTCTCATCCAATATTCACTAGGACACTTGGATGCAATTTGGGGATCCAGATGCCACTGCACCACTAAAAAAAATTTTCTTTGGTGTAGCATGTGATATTTTTAATAAAATATTTCTGAATTTTGGAGAAATCACACTAGATGATCTGTAAGTGCATAAGAGCAAAAATATATCTGTTTTTTCCTTTTTTTTTTTTTTTTCAGGCCAAGTCCTTATTTATACAAAGTCGATCACATATTTCCAACTATTGCCAAGAGTGTTCCAGTGGTCATTCTTTATGCTGAAATTGGTACAAAACATTTTGCAGATTTTCATAAACCCCTGTCTGAAAAAGCAGAGATTGGAGAGATAATTTATGTATTAAGGCATTATGTGCAGGTATGTGATAGAGCTTTACTGAGAAAATTGTCCTTTCTGACGTTTTATTTGTATTGTTTGTTATTCTTTTAAATTAAAATGTGAGCAAAGATTAATTGACCGTCTGTTCTTTCAGAGTGGCTTGTTTAAACTGAAAAATAAAACGGTCTCAAAACTCCGTCATGTGTTTAATATGTTTAATATTTAAATTGCCATGTGTTAATAAACTGTAGATGTACTGTTTCACAAAGAGAAATTTTTAACAAACTGTAAACCTGCCTTTTTTGTTTTATACGTTTTTACTACGCTTCAGGCTAAAGCACAATTCAAAGTACAATTTATGTCATCCTTAAAGGAAACTCCATGCCCATATTGCACTTTAGCTTGCTGAAGTTCATTATGGGTGAGGAGTATTTTAACCCCGGTTTATAATAGTGCCGATTTCTACAAGAAATCAGAATATGTATAACTAATAAATAAAAAACCTTCAGCTATTAATCAAACATCCAGGGAGGGTTGCTTCCTACTTGAGCATTCCTGCCTTTCCCTACATACCTCCTTCTCAGACCTCAGATCACAATGCTGTGCAACGTGTACACATTTGAACAATGGGATATCTTCATAGGTAGTTATTTTCTTGTAAGGAGACTGAAATTTTTTCCTAGTGAATAAAAGGGGAGGGCTTGCAAAGGCTTCCATTTGTAAAAAACTGCAGCTTTTGCGAGCTCTTTTTAGTATTGCTTGCATGTAGTCATACTGGGGTATAGCTACTAAACACTTAATTATTATTTTTTTGCCCATTTGGGTAGTGAATTGTCTCTTTAAATTAATGTAATTTTTTTTCATTATCTTATTAAATATAAAATTCTATTAGCATGTTGTGTTTCTATTATATGTCCTTTTTAAGTAGACTTTAATGTTTTATGCATCGCAATTAGTTGATGTTGAGGTATATGCATTTTACATCCAGTTACAGCAGAGCCTCTGTTTTCCATCATTTCAGTATTATGTATTAAAGTAAGAATTCAAATTTTAAAGTATCCAAACTGGAATGTTGGAATGTTTCCAGTTCAGCTATTTTGGTTTTAAGTTTGAAATTCACTTTGCATTCACACTTTAGTGAATAATCCTGTTTATATTGCATACATTATACACCAGTAAGTGTGCTCATTATTTTACCTATTCAGCACAAACAGTCTTGTATATGACAATGAATTTGGAGTCTCATACACAACTTGTTCTCATTTATGCTTCAGAAAATACGTTTGGATAGAACTGTTTAAAAGGACACTCCTTAAAGGACCACTATAGGCACCCAGACCACTTCAGCTAAATGAAGTGGTCTGGGTGCCAGGTCCAGCTAGGGTTAACCCTTTTTTCTATAAACATAGCAGTTTCAGAGAAACTGCTATGTTTACATTAGGGTTAATCCAGCCTCTAGTGGCTGTCTCATTGACAGCTGCTAGAGGCGCTTGTGTGCTTCTCACTGTGATTTTCACAGTGAGAAGACGCCAGCGTCCATAGGAAAGCATTGTGAATGCTTTCCTATGGGACTGGCTGAATGCGCGCGCGGCTCTTGCCGCGCATGCGCATTCAGCCGAGGAGGAGGAGAGCTCCCCGCCCGGCGCTGGAGAAAGAGGTAAGTTTAACCCCTTCCACCCCGTAGAGCCCGGCGGGAGGGGGACCCTGAGGGTGGGGGCACCCTCGGCGCTATAGTGCCAGGAAAACAAGTATGTGTTTTCCTGGCACTGTAGTGGTCCTTTAAAGACCACTCTTCAAAACCTTAAAGAAACACTCCGGACACCATAACAGCTGTTGTTATGGTGCATAGGGGTCCCTGGTGCTATCTTATGAGAAACGAAAACAGTTAACCACAAAGGTTGCCTCCAGTTCCCCAGCAGCATCCGGTTTCAATTGACTTTCGTGAAGCACAAAGTGCCGTCCGGCAGGGGCACAGATCATTGGTTAGAGCGGTCAGCTGATGCTGTAAGCAAATCAGTAGCCCCCCATTCATTAAGAAGAAAAAGATACATACAATGTGTATCAATTCTACATTATCCAGGTTCTAAAGACGTAAGCGTCTATGAGTACCAAGAAGAGAGACAGAGTGCCACTTTAAGTTGTCCACAAGATTCCAATTTCTGTGGTTTTTAAACTAATGTACAATATTTTTTTTCTTAGGTTTTTTTTTTTTCTTGCATAACATTTTTTTATTTTCATGACTACATTTACATACCAATCGCATTCTAACATATGTGTTGCATTTTGTTTGAATCACAGCGGCCAAGTCCCCGGAAGATACAGTTATCTGGATATGGGGTAGAACTTGCTATTAAAAGCACAGAATATAAGGCAATGGATGACACCCAAGTTGAAGGTATGCTTAAACCTACAGCACGAATTATGTACTTTTGACTGCGTGTTTTGACTATATATTCTGATTGGAGAAGTACATATTCTCGTTTTGCTTTTATTTTGTATTTTATTTTGCCTTTATAATGTTTATACTATACTGTTTATACGATACAGTCCATTAAAATGTTTTGAATATTGTGTTTTACTTATCTCTACATTTAATAGTTGTGTTCGGGGCATTCTCATATGATATAGAATAAGATGGGTTGTAGAGATGTAGCTTTAGGAATAATCGGTTGAGGTGTGCCGAAACCGACGTATGCTGTAGGCCGGTAAAAAGTGGGCAAAAAGAGACATATTAATGAAAAACATTATACAGGATCGTAGTGCATTTGTTAACCATCAGTTAGACATTTTAATGAAAGCTTCCTAATTCCTGAATCGGCTGTGGTATGTAAATCGCATAAGCCTATGATTCCCAACGGCCCCGTGTCTTAACGTGTGCGGTTATGTCTTGGCTATAGGCTGTGTAAGCTGCTCCTATCCTAAAGTAGTCGCTAGGGTTTAGTTCGAGCCTGGTGAATGAGTAGGTGGACATAGTGCATGAACTGTGGTAAGGACAGTATCGTACAGCGACCGTAATGGTTCAGTGGTGTGTATGGTGGCGTGCCCAAGAACGTAATCAGTACCTTAACCGGGCACCCAGCATTGCTTGTAAGGTAGTAGGTTATATGCACTGGCTCGGCCCTCTGACTCATCTTAGTTTTAGGAAGGGACCGGACATAGTGGTCTGTGTGTTTTAGAAGATAAGAGGTCAACAGGCACTCTTGTTTATGATGTTGGCTGCTGATAGTGATTTATTGTTTTGGCCTGAGAAAGCCATTAAAGGCTAGATAGGTAGCAGTTTTGATAACTGCATTGGTGTGTGGCTCGGAAGTGCATGGTCGAGTGGTTCTGACATGGTTTGAAAATTGTATGTCTATGGCCAGTATTTAGTGTTTGCGGGAACGTCCGCTTGGCCATGTCTCTAAGTAAGGTATGGATGGGGTAGGAGGATAGGAACCCTTGTTGTTTGGGAAAGAGAAATACGTATAGTGTTGAATGCCCGTGAGATAAAGTTTAACCGTGTTGTGCGAGAATTATTAATTTAAGGTGGCAAAAATAGGCGAAGGCCATACGTGGTGAAACCTCAAACCAGCTATCTAAGTGATAGTCTGACATGAAACATATTGTATAAATGGAAAACCCTGTAGCAAGCGTGTTGAGTGCTGGTGGACAAGGCCAGTTTAGTCATAGCCCGGCTATGTTGGCGAGGTTCATGTAATCCATGACCTTGACCATAAATGACCCCCCTGCCATGGCGGCTGTCACGGCAGCTGCCACAATAGTTTGCCATTACGTGTGGTTAAGAAAGTCCACCATATGTGTAGGTCTGCCATGGCTTGGTTGTCTAGGGACAGCCCCTGATCATCATTCGGGAGGGAGGAAAAAGCAGAGTGGTCTGAGATGAAAGCGCGGCCTGCGGTATGATGCGCATGGCAAAATTTAAGGAACCTGGTAGGGATTGTAGTTCCATGTGGTTGCAAGTACCAAGCAGGAGGTGGTAATTGGTGTTGTTGCGACTGTTCCTATTTCTCGCGTGGTAACTTGTTGGCATGGATGCCGAGTCAAGTTGTTTGCCCAGGAATGTAACGGTAGTGTCTGGGTCTTCTGTGACCTTATGGAATACTGGGACACCCAAGTGTTCAGACATACTAATGGCTTCCTTGAAGCTTCTAGAGGGAAAGGCATTCCCTTTGACCAACAAGAAATCATCTCAGGAGTGTATGACTGTGGGGCATCTGGATATGTTTAACCACAACCAGTAAAGAGTACAACAAATATATTGAAGATTGTGGGCTGCTCTTGACCCGAAAGTTAAGCGGGATAAGAAATATATAACTGCTGCCCATAAATGCCCTGTAAGTGCCAGTGCAGGGTGGATGGTAGCAGTCTGAAATGCGTTAGTGATATCAGTTTTACTTAACCAGGCTTCCCCTCCCTGCTTGAGTGATAGTTGTAATGGTATGAACAATGGTGGCATACTGTAATGAAAACTCCTCGGAGGGTATGAGGGACTATGGGGGTAGCCAAGGCGTGAGGTGCAGATAAGTCTATGATCAGTTACAGTGTGAGGGAAGATTTCCTGTGACAATCCCAATGGGATTGCGCCACACTGTAAATGGTGTAGATCGGAGAGGCCCAGGTAGAAATCTTTCTGCCATTTCTTGGGCCATGAGTGTAATGCCAGCTGTTGGATGCTGCTGTGATGACTGCAAGTTAGGGCATTCTAGATTCCCCCAAAAGTATATGGCAATACCTGAACAGAAGGCCTTTAAAATCGGAGATTAGGAAATAAACTAAATGTCTGGAAGGGTGATGAGTTAGAAAGTACTGGAAATGCATAATGTTTATGGACGTGAAGTAAGGTTCAGGGTACATTTATTGGGACACATGGTTTTGCATGTGCCCTGACACATTGGGAACATATTTGCAACAGTCTGCATGCACTGAAACTACATGTGCCAACTTGGAAATTGTAGCAAATCTGGGATTTGCCAAAGAGAATGAGATGACCCAATTTGTCTCTGGTAGTTCTCTATGTACTACCAGAGGTGCTAGAGCCTGGAGCCTGAAACGTGATCGTCCGCTGTGTTAGGACAAAGTTGTCCTGTGGGACTAGCAACATCTCCAAGTGAAAGTGTGTTGACTCTAGCTGGAGTGTTAGGTAGAGATAAATCCTTACCACCTGCTTGATACATACTAAAAACATGAAGATAGCCATTATTATATGAACCCACAGTGTGCTAGTACTGGCTTACTAGCTAAAGCCGCATGGCGAAACAATTAATCCTTTGTTTGGTGACAGGTGAGGCCCTGCTAGTTGCCAAGTGGCTTGAGAGGCTCTATCTATGCAATGGCGCAAGGGGATTTTTGTGGCCACCAAACGTAGTGGCAGGATGTTGGCCTCTCGGTGACTGTAATCATAAAAAAGGGGAAGGTAGTGACAGGTGAGGCCCTCTCTATATACCATGCGAGGCGGCTAGCTCACGAGTGGCCCGATGGGTGTTTGCCTCCGAGCGTTGAGGCGGGGTGTTGGCCTCGCGGGACCACTATACGACAGGCTTAGATGCCAAGAAAGGAAAATACCTATTGGAAACCTATAGTCCCTAATTGCCAGTACGCTATATACACGAAATGCAAAAACGTCTAAGAAGCCTGTAGTACACAGAATGACCGATAGGGGTCAGTGTGTAGGCACAAATGCAGTGGTTGGTTGGTTTGTACATGAAATGCAATAATGTCTGAGATGCCTGTACTACACCGAATGACCGGTAGGGGTCAGTGTCTAGGTGAAAATGCAGCGATTCGTTGGTTTGTACATGAAATGCAATAATGTCTGAGATGCCTGTAGTACACCGAATGACCGGTAGGGGTCAGTGTCTAGGTGAAAATGCAGCGATTCGTTGGTTTGTACATGAAATGCAATATATCTGAGAAGCCTGTAGTACACCGAATGACCGATAGGGGTCAGTGTGTAGGTGAAAAATGTTATTTCGTTTGTAGTTTTAACCCAACAGATTTTAACCAACAGATTTTACATAAACAGCTAGGTGAGTATAAGGTAACAAAATAACCATGCAAAACGAAAGGAAACCGTAAAGTGAGGACCCGTGCTGTGTTGAACGCCGTGGGAACTAATCCTGGCGCGACAGGTGGGTCAACTTACGGTTTGAGAGTCCCTGAGACACCAAATGCGATGCTGACCAGAGAGAAAGCCATTGGATTAACGGAAATCCCTACTGCATGATTCCTGGACACAGCATGGAGTAGGAGACCTCATGGAGCAAAGGTGAAACCAAAATGGCGTCTTGTATGACCTGGAAGTGGATCTCATGCAAATGCTGACCTTGAACAGTCTATTCATCTGACCAACAAAGGTAAGTAGGGAAAGGGGGGAGTCCCTTTTATAGGTCTATAGCCCCTCCCACAACTTCAGGCCATGCCTTCCAATATATGTATTTATTATGAGGAAAAAGAAGAAATTCTGACCTCTTGCGGCTGAGCACCTCAATTTTTGCAGTCATTGTTACAAACTCTGTTGTTTGTACTTGGCAATCTGCATATAGAGAGCATACAGAGAAGAGGAAATATTAAACAACATTTCTAATTCTCCTCATGGTTAGAAATGTTTCAACAGTCCCCAACAAGCTTAGTGAGAGCGTATCATTAGATGCACTTATGCAATGTTCATGGCACTAAAACCCTGCAGGGAGCACTTAAACAGTACTCCCTGCAGGGTCTGCCATGTGTGGGCTGGTCTGGCTGATTAGACCACCTTACCAGTAAGTGTCCATGGGCAAGATTCGTGAAGGTATGTATCTGCCAACCTTAGAGCATCATACATTGTAACCTTCTTCACCTCTAATATCCTATTTCTATAATTGTAATGAAATATGTTGACACAATATAAATGCTAATAATAATAGTCAAAGCTCTACAAAATAGGGTGGGCGTGGCCAACAGTGTGCAGCACCATACGTGTTAATGTGGAGCTCCGATACAGCCCCACGAAAAACCCCAAATTGCCACGGTTATCAGTCACAAACCGAGACTATTTTATACTACCCCTCAGAAGACAGTATGGGGCGAAAACACAAAAAGTCCCGTCGCCCAGAGCACTCCGGTTTGCCTGACTTCAGACTCTCTATTGAGAGGCCTGCGGAGCGACTACCACCTAAGATGGCGCCCGAGGCATAAAGCGAGGCCGAGATCTCTGAAGACTCCCACAAGGATGAAGACTCAAATGCTTCACACAGATCTAGCGGAGTATACAAAGAGTCAGATTCGGATGAAGACTCTTCCCCATCCACTAGAGGGGATATAAAAGGCTGTTGCAGGAATTAAGGAAGGTATGAAAAACTGACCTGAAGAAAGAGCAGACCGAAGTGGGTATCCATCATGACAGGCTAGATGCAGCTAAAGTGAGAGACAAGGCAAAAGATAGCCAGATGCAAGCAATACACAGCAAAGTGGAAAGCCTTACACACCAAATACAAAAGCTGAATAGAACAGTAGCTGTGCTACAGTCCAGGCATAGAAGACGAAATATCAGCGGAATCCCTTAAAGAGTTGGTGGAGAGGATTTACTGATCCCTCACTGGTGATGTCCGCGTTCATAGTCGGCAAGGCGGCTGCTGCCCCGAGGGAGCATCCTTTTCTCATAGTCTCCAAAGTGGATACATCCCTCACCTTAACCTCAGCTGACAACTCAGAAGAGCCACCTTCAACAATCAAGAACCGGCCGGTAGTGACAGAATCGCAGAATGACCCTGTGGAGGGAGCTTCACGGTCTCGACACACTCAATCTGTGGCGGGTATCCGCCGGCTGCAGTTTAAGCTGCAAAGTCCAAGATAGCATATGCAGGCATAGCACAACCCCAGAGTTGAAGCGCGACAGCAGTGGCCTAATAACCACCATAAACACCTATGTCTACCTGTGTGCTCAGCACACCTCAGAATCTTATCATACATTTTATTATATTATTATATTATTATTTTTATTCTATTAGCCTCACCATTAAGTCTTAACCTTATATACCCTGTTCCAAATTTTTATGCAAATTCTATTTGTGTCACAAAGATTAAATATTTTTTTTTTTCAGTTTAACTCATGGATGGCATTGTGTCTCAGGGCTCTTTTGATCTCTGAAAACAATCTCAGACACCTGTGATAGTGAGCCCAATTTAAGGAAAAACTACTAAAGGAGGGTGTTCTACATTATTAAGCAGAGCAACATTTTCATGCAATATGGTGATGAAAAAGGATCTCTCTGCTGCCGAAAAGAGTGAAATAGTTCAATGGTTTGGACCAGGTATGAAAACATTAGATATTTCACGAAAACTTAAGCGTGATCATCACACTATTAAGAGATTTGTGGCTGATTCAGAGCACAGACGGGTTCATGCAGATAAAGGCACATTGAGGAAGATTTCTGCCAGATCCATGCATCAGATCAAGAGAGCAACTGCTAAAATACCATTACATCGCAGCAAACAGATATTTGAGTCCTCCAGAGTCTTGCAACTGTGTATAAACCTTCTATTTGGCCACCAATAACCAATGCTCACAAGCAGAAATGGCTGCATTGGGCAGAAAAATACAAGAAGACAAATTTTCAAACAGTCCTGATGAGTGCCGTGCTACCCTGGATGGTTCAGATGAATGGAGTAGTGGATGGTTGATGGACGGCCACCCTGTTCCAACAAGGCTGCGACATCAGCAAGGCGGTGGTGGAGTCATATTTTTGGGCCGGAATCATGGGAAGAGAGCTAGTCGGCCCCTTTAGGGTCCCCGAAGGTGTAAAGATGACCTCTGCAAAGTGTGTGGAGTTTCTGACTGACCACTTTCTTCCCTGGTACAGAAGGAAGAACTATGCTTTCCGTAATAAAATCATCTTCATGCATGACAATGCACCATCTCATGCTGCAAAGAATACCTCTGCATCAATGGCTGCTATGGGGATAAAAGGAGAGAAAGTCATGGTGTGGCCTCCATCCTCCCCTGACCTCAATCCTATTGAGAACCTTTGGAGCATCCTCAAGCAAAAGATCTATGAGGGTGGGAGGCAGTTTACATCCAAACAGCAGCTCTGGGAGGCTATTCTGACATCTTGCAAACAAATTCAAGCAGAAACTGTCCAAAAACTCACAAGTTCAATGGATGCAAGACTTGTGAAGCTGCTATCAAATAAGGGGTCCTTTAAAATGTAACGTGACCTGTTAAAATGTTTAAAAAGTTAAAATGTTGTTATAAGTTTGATTTCAGTAAATATGCTGCAAACACAACAAATGCCAATTTTCAGTTCTTTACAACATATAAAGTGTTTTGAAACTTACTATGCGTAATAATTTGGAACAGTGCATTGTAAGTTTTTTTTTTTTATGTTTAAAAAAAAATACTGTTATCATTTAGGAGGTTTGTTCAATAAAATTTGAATTGTACTCTTAATAGTTGATAACATGAGAATTATGCTGACTGTTATTTACATCAATTATTTAGGTAAATTAGAAAAATATCATTTGCATAATAATTTGGAACAGGGTGTAAAGATGGGAGCCTAATAGCACAAGTACCCTTGGACGCACAATAGAAATTTTCCTTTAGCTCTTGTTAAAATACGCATAGGCAAGGCATGTGTTGTACTGCAATATGATCTCATCCCACTTGTACCCTTTCTCATATATTGTTATGAATTGTATACCTTGCATACTAAAATCCGATAAAATACAAATTGGAAAAAAAAAAGTTCTACAAAATAATAGAGGATGCAAAACATACGCAAGTACGGAGCACATCTAACTCTGTGTATTGCTCAGACCAAATAAAAAGTAATAGACCATGTTCAAATCACAAACCTACAGATTATTTATTATTGGTTTCTTCATTATATAAAACAATGTTGATTCCTACTAATGATATGGTTGTTCTTAAATGAATTCTTGAATATTATCCCTTAACAGCCCTTTAAATAATTTCTCAACCACAGATGTTAAGCTCACATTTCTGAACTTAGGCACTGACTTCTGAAAGAAAAGAATCCTGAAAGATTAAAAAGAGTGGTATGGATATTGCTCCACTAAGCTACCTAAGTACTTGTAGTTGAATACCTATTTAATTGCTGTAGCACTTTATCCTGTGTTAATCAATTGCCTGTTTGCCGTAAGGGTTTTGTAACAGGGATTTGCAAATCTACAGCCATAGATTCTTTTTGCTTTATACTAATTTTTTTTTTAGAATTTCTTGTCCTGATCTGCTCTTGATTAACACATACTTCTCAGATTCCAGTGGGGGGAAAAAAAAGCTTGCTCTTGCTCTCTTTGGCTATGCGATTTTCATATTCTAGTTTAGCTAATCTATTTATCCTTTTGTAAGACCTGTTTTCATGCTTAAATTCCATTCCTTTCCTTTCTTGAGACCATGCCTGTGGCGCAATTGTGTCACTGGTCTGCCCCTTATACACCCTCCCACTGACATCTCGATTCTTTGGACGCTGGAGTTGGAAGGCATGGAATTCCTTTTGGGTGTATTCATGGGGTTGGACATCATGAGATGCAATTGTCTGCTTGCCGTTCATGCATTTTTCTCTCTTTTTTTTTTTTGGTTTGTTTTACTCTTTAATTTCAGGATGGTAACTACCACTTTCAAAAACTGTGATAATTCATAACAGCTAAAATTACTATAGCTAGAATAAATTCTGTACAGCTGTAAACTGGTCTATGTAATGAAAAAGTCAGAAAAAAGGCATCAATATTTATTGGTCAGATCTATGCAAGATATTTGATGCAATTTTCATTCCCTTGGTTCTGAAAAGTTTAATTGCCATTTTTTATGTAGGTGTCACATACTGAGGACTTTTTTGTTTTTGGGTTTAGGTTTCAGTTAGGTTTGAAGGAAGGCCTCCAGACAACAAAAAAATCTTTCAAGTCAGACGTTCCTTCTATTCTTTCAAAGATTAGTACAAATTGTCACAAGAAAAAGGTGCTTCTATCAAAATTTTGACTGAAGGACATACGATTCTTGACATGTGTGCCATAGTAGCTCCTCCACTTTCCTATGCTCAGGTTTTCTTACAAAATGTACTCCATACGTTGCGCTTTTCACATACAGCATGCCACATTTCTTATTTATTTTTGTAAACAATAAGCTATTGCTTTGTTTCTCATTTACTCTTTTATAACTGATTTTGTTTCTGAGATTTGTATTTTTTTTACTTTAGTTTAAACAAGCTTTTGTTTACTCTCTATTCCTAATGCTGTAGAGGAAGCATGTTAAACTCAAAGGCTAGCACGGGCCAAATAAACAAGGTTTAAGTTTATGTGGGGTGAAAAATAACCCTTAAATTTTCATAGGGTATGTTTTGAAAAGTACAGTATAAAAAAAACAAACAAAAAAAAAAGACAGCATCCCTCTCTACTAAACCCCAGTCCTCCCCCCCGTACTAAATCCCAGTCCCCTCTCTGTACTAAATCACAGTCCCCCCTTCTGTACTAAACAAGGAGCACAGGTTGGGCAAACTGTGATTCTCTGAAAGAGTGGAATATTGTAGGTTTAGAGGCAAAAGGCAACATGCCTAGGCTAAAAGACAGATTCCCCACCCGGACAAGTTGGCCCTGTGTGAGTAGGTCGCTCAATCTATGCCGGTAACGGCCAGGCTGAGTCCAGACAGGCATAGGTGATTCGAGTCTCCCAAGGTGCCGCAATGAGCGGTGACACCACACCACCAGATGTTGTCAGGAACCAGCTCCCAATGTCCACCGGTCCCTCCCGACAGCCACGAAATTCCAGGAGATGTTGTTACACTGTGGACCGTGGTTACACTAACCTTCTTGGTTCCCCACCTAGGAGATAAGCCCTGAATCAGAGCTCTGATCGGAGGTTGTTCTTTAGGCATGGGTAGTGTAAGCGGTTGTCGCCTAGTCTACCAGCTCTCCCAAAATCGCAGGCTTATGGCATTGAACTTGTGCTGAAATTCTGCTTTTCCCAGTTCCCAAGGATCGCTCATTCAGCATGTGTGTCGCTGCCATCGGCCATTTTGGTAAAGGTTGCATGTCTGCTGACTATAGGGAAGTCACCCAAGAGCGGTGTGGAGTTAAGTGCTTACTTGGTTGGAGCCAGGATAATCCCCACCAACTCATTGGGTCCGGGCTCTGTGTGACCACAAGAGAGAAAGCCCGGGCTGTCCTAAACAAAGATCGGCCACTTCTCAAGCTACAGACTACAGCTGCCTGCTAACTGCGATATCGATGCAGGAAATCACTGCAAAGTTGCCCCAACAGTGGTAACTCAGGGTACCAACATAAGGAAGTCCAATACCAGCGTTTTTTTGTGTTATAAATCGCATTTAAATAGAGTTTAGTCAACTCGTGTCATCTGCAACTTTTCAGCATGGCTGCCAAGCCCCATCCCCTGCCAGCAAATATTTTAGGTGTAATTTTTCTTTAGATAGATTCTTATGCATATTAAGATAATATTATATTAAGATAATATTTCATATATTTATGGCACATTTATTCCCGCTTCAAAAATATAAACTTATTAAAGAAACAATTTTTTTTGTAAAAGATATACTTCCTGTTGCTATGACAACATTGCCTTCCAGCCTATCATCGCCCTCTTACTAGTCTAGGGCCACAAGATTATATACTAGTATTATTCACAGCCAAAGCAACTATAAATTGTACAAAATTTGATAGAAGTAAAAACTTTTGTGGGTGCAGTTTGGTCACTCACAGGTAATATGAAGGATATTCTCAGTTCTATATTCAGTCTATGTACTATATTCAGCAGAAAAAGTACTATACCACCGTCACCTCATTATAAAATGCAGCCTATATCTCTGTGTAACCTTTTAACCGCTTCACACTTTTTGAAGCTATTTTATTTTTCTTATATGATGACATTTTCGCATTGAGATCTTGTTGATGTAAAGAACCGCTATGTACTTTTTAACTTGGATGCATTTTTTCCCCCAGTTGTATTATATTAATGGGAGGATGAAACTGGTGTTAGAAAAATACAGAAAATATTCTATTTTTTTTATTTTTTTTTTATTACAGCTGACAACTCCACCCTAAAGAATGAAGATGGAATTAGTGAAGATGTCCAAGGATTTTACTTTGATAAATTGATGTAAGTTTGTAAAGGGTACTTCAAAACTATTTCTGTATATATGATATATTGATGGGAACTTTGATAAATTAGTGACATGGAGAGAAGTAGAAATGGGTTTGGTTATAACTATTATCAATGGAACCATGGATGGTCAGAAGTAGAATTATTTTGATAGTATTATGTGTGTAGTTGTTTGAACTATATGTTGCAGTTACACAATAAAAAATATCTAGCAATGTCCAGGAATCTATTGTTAGCCATTGAACTTCTGGGTATGGTATTGTGGTAATAATTTTTTATGGAAACTGAAAATATTGCATCTGTAGTATAAGAAATGGTGCAAGTCACACTGCAAACATGCCCACCACCATACGCTGCGCCTCGATCAATGCCAAAGGGTCAAACGCACCCACTAAGAGGCATGGCATACTACAATGGGCCCACAGACAACTTATAGATATCCTCCTTATACAAGAAACTCCTTTCACGAACAACCGCTCATTTTCCCTCTTACCGTTACTACAAACAAAGCGACATAGCCCCCTCCCCAGACACCAAGACGAAAGGGGTAGCGATCGTGTTAAAAACCACATGCCCCCTAACAAACATCACATGCACCAAAGACCCACAGAGCCGATTTGTCACGATAAATGGGAAAATAGAGACTATGGATTACGCATTCTCTTCTATCTACTCCCCAACAACACCAGAAAAATCATTCTGGCAACGACACATCTCGGAACCTACTCCAACATGCGCCTAACAGTGGGGGGTGACTGCAATGCAGTACACACACCCACAGTTGACAGCACCACATAACCTCGCCAGCAACAGACCCACCAAAAATGACACCCTGTTCGCTCAATTCCTGGCTTCCCAAAAACAGATTGAAATCTGGAGAGCACAACACCCATCAACAAAAGTCTACACCTTTTACTCACACCCACACGGATCATACTCGCGCATAGACTATTTTTAAATCTCCCCAAACCTAATACCCCAGATAGCCAAATCGGACATAGGAATGATCTCCTGGTCTGAATACGCAGAGATAGCCATAATCCTGACCCTACCCACCATACATAGGCCATGGTCCTGGCGCCTAAACCCGCTCCTTTTACATGACAAAAGATGCAGTAGCCAAAGCGATAACAGACTACTTCGACCTAAATGCACCCACAGCAGCCACGCCAATGTCCCTATGGGCCGCACACAAGACACTCATCAGGGACACCCTCATCAGCCTCACCACACACAAGAAAAAACAAACACAGCAGCATATAACAGATGCAATGGTGGAACTGCGTAGATTGGAAACGATACATAAAAGAAACCCTCACCCGACCACTCTAACCAAACTAAACGCAACTCTGGACCACCTTAAAACACTCACCCACTCCGACACATCCAAAGCGCTAATGTGGTTAAAACAAAAATAGTACGAAAAGGGGAACAAAGCGGACACCATGATGGCCCGGAGACTCAAAACACAAATAGAATCCAAATGGATTTCTTCAATCTGCACCAGAGATGGAACCATTAACAACTACCCTGACCACATTGGGAAAACGTTCCAAGACTGCTATACGGCATTATATAACCATGCCCAACAAACACACACTAACGCAGACACCCACAGTACCCAATTAGTCAAGTTTCTGCAAAATGCTCCCATCCATCCAAGGTCTCGGATTTTTGGCTGGGATCACCCGTCCCTATACATGTGGGCCCCCAAACCACACAGGCCACTGCCCCCTCCCACATCACGTAAACTACATGATAAATATGAACTCTCATCCTTCCTATCCCCCATGACCCGATTTGGAGGAATAAACTATTCCCACCAGGCCTTACGCCCACACACTTTGCCCACTTTGAACAGAGGGACATCTCAAGACTAGGCCATCTATACCATGACGATGAAATCATCCAGTTTGCAGATATCAAAGACTCAGCCACCCTCACGACCTTCGATCATTTCAGGTATATCCGGCTATGCAGCTTCACCTCTACCCCTATCATAAAACAGGTTGGCACTTCCCCGCTCACCTGCTTCGAGCAAGACTGCATAGCGTAGCCATCCAGGAAGGGACAAATTTCAGAAATATACATGGCCATAGCAAGCAACCCACTCTACCCAACTCTCACTCCCGTACATCGCAGCGTGGGAGGCAGACTTGGGACCTCCAGACGAGACATCCGACTGGGCGGACATATGGGAGGCCACAGTATTTACTTACCTATTTCCAGTGCTGAAGCTTTCTCTGCGCACCTTACCACTCCTCCTCCTGCAGCGTCACGGAGAAGGAATGGCTTCTCCGTAGTCTGTCCAATACAGTGCGCATCAATATTACCAATAATACCATTGGAGGAGTGTTTAACCCTGCCATGTAAACATTGCAGTCTAAAAAAAATAAAAAAAACTGCAATGTTGTATATTTTACTTCCTATGAACTGGTTAAATTAAACAATTTTTCATTATTAGCAACCTTCATAAGGTCTTACTTTTATCTTGAACAATATATAATGTATTGGTTTTATTTCCCTTTGGTCCTTTTCAACAATCTTAATGTGTTAAAGCAGCATATTTTTTTTTCTTTCGTGTTCCTTTGCTTATGCCTTTGTATTTTGAAGGGCTACTCCAATTACATCTGCATTTACAAGTGGTCATGGTGGTATGAGTCTGTATGTGCAGAGTTTCTGATTGGAACACTTCCCATAAAAAGACATTTGCATTTATGTTCTGGGCGCTAGTTGCACTCCAGGCACACGTCAATTAGGCATCCGGGCTGTTTGTTAGTTCTGTGTAAAAATTACGTCTGACATGTGCGCACTGCAATAGACACAATACGTTTCTCCCTTATTGGCACTGCTAGCAGGGGGAAGCATTGTATGTTGTTTCCCTTCTTGCTATAATTCAAGTTCCTTTGCCATCTCTTAATGGTTTTAGGGTATTTTTCCCTCCCTCTGCCCACCCACAATCCCTTCCTCTCAGCCAGTCAAACGTCCAATTAAATGCTTCTTCATGAGAAGCATTTAAAGGAACACTTAGGCCACCATAACAACTTAATCTAAATGAAGTTATGGTGCCAGGAATTACCGATGTGCTCTCTTATCTTAAAGAGATGTAACTGTTCTCGAAAGGTTTAACCCCAAAAGTTGCCTCAGAGCTGATCTCCAGGTCCCCCAGGCCACATCAGGCTTCTGAGACAGAGTTCAAGAACGGTTCAAACCTAAAGTAAAAGAGCACCTGGCGGCCTCCTGGCACCATAAAAAGTTTGTTTAGATGAAGTTGTCATGTGCCTAAACTGTTCATTTAAATGGACCGTGGAGAGAAAGGGAGTAGTGCGAGCAGACCTCAGACCAATATGGGGGTTTGGACTTATTAAATTGAGGGAGTGGTGTCAAATAGTTGGCATAACCCTTTAATAAATACACTTCCCCATTACCATTTGCCTTTATTTATATTTATTATTGATTCTGCCCTGTGCCAAATGTCATTGCCTGGGCTCCTCCTTTTTTTTTCCCTCTATCTGTGATTTCTGCAATTTGCCCTTCTGTAGAATTCTTTTGACTAATACATTGTGGGTAAATCAGCTTAGCAGCTGAAATTGAACTTTGCTCAAGCTTTACCCATTAACAGCAATTGCCTACTTTATCTCGTGTATAGATATAGGAACAAAACATTTATTCATTTAAAAGCCTCTTCAAGTATAGTTTTTGTTTCCCTACTTTTCACCACTTTGCATCTGATTTACTAAAAACACAAATATCATAGAAATAATTATTTTCTTTCCTTGCAGACAAATGTATCCAGATCTTAAGAATAATTTAGTGGAGTTTCGTAAGCATCTTATTGAAAGCACAAATGAAATGGTACCTCTGAAAGTTTGGGAGTTGCAAGGTAATGCTTCTTTCTGTATTAGCTTTTTGAAAGTTCAGCTATATGAATTAAAATAAATTTTAAAAAGTTAATTGAGCCATATTTCACATTCTTACCATAATGAAACATGCTGAGAATGATTTGATTTCTGATTTAGTCCATGCATTTTTGACAATGGTCCTTGACGAACCTTATAGAAATTATATATATATATATATATATATATATATATATATATATATATATATATGTGTGTGTAATACAATGTTAAACAAAAATCTGCACACCAGTCCAGCTGTAAGACTTTTCCCACCAAAATCACAAATCTTCAGTGATGTTACTACCGCAAAGGATTCTGGGTGGGCATATGCAAAATAGGTTAACAATGAATCATATTTTTGCCTCATTCCATTTTAAACATGGATTCCTTTGAGTCTGTGTTTGCTATATACAACAGCTTTGAAACACAACTTAGGAAAAGATGCAAAGCCAGTAAACCACTCATGGACAGCTGTTTCATTGTTAATGCAAATCATCAGCATGAGGTTGGTTACTGGTAGCAAAATCCAAAAAGGTTATGTTAGGGAAAAAAGTGTGATTGAAAACTATATCTAATATATATATATATATGTGTGTATATATATATATATATATAATGTGTGTGTGTGTGTGTGTGTGTGTGTATGTGTGTATATATATATATATATATATATATATATATATATATATATTATAATATTGCATGCATCCATATGTGCTGGAGCTGAAGAACACCAACATCATCAATAGGTGTTCCTTGGGACCTTCTGATGGAGCGCATCCTAAGGGAATTTAAAATGTGCTCTTTTTAATTACTAATCATGGAGATTCTGTGAAGGGGAACATTTCATTTACTGTTGCCAAATGATTAAATAGAAAATGTATTTCTTTAAATTCTGTCCTTAGCCAATTCATCTGAATTAAGGTACAGTGTAATATGTGTATATGTAAGTTCCAACCAATCACATAGCAATATTCAAATTGTTCGATGACTGTTTACCCCATCTAGTTTTGTTTTCTTTTGCCTTCTTTTGGATCAACAGCAAAAAACAAATGTGAGGAAGGCTGAACTTGATGGACGCTAGTTTCAGTTGAGTCAATGTGAATTATGCAGCCTCTCTGTGAGGAACAGTTATTTTCACCTCTCTGCTGTATGTAATAAAGCGACACACATTTACTCACAACTGTCATCCAAGCTTTAGTGGTACATATGCTTCATTAACACAACAGCAAAACATTAAATACAGCTGTTAAATATTTGTAGGCAATGGTGAGCAAATGATAAGCAGCCAGCACCCCTACGTAAAATTTACTAAACTTGATCTTTATTCAAGTGTCCTGGTTAAACCAAAGGTCCTGGTTGAACCAACAGTAGTACTTTGCTTCAGTGCTCAGCCAGTCTTTAAATTTGTTGAGCTTAATAGAAGCAATGTTCTCAAAATTATACCCCATCTGATTGTAAAACAAATACCCACTGCACAACCACTTAGAAAAAAATAAGATAATAATTTTTTTAATGAAAAAAAAAATAATCAAATAATCGTATGTTGAGAAACAATCAATAGTCTATGCATATCTCACTATAGCATCAAAGCTCTTAGTAATAACATGATCGTAATTTGAATACAAAGCAAAAGTTTGCGATATGTACATAAACAAATAACAGAAACTATATCAGTTCTGCATACAAAATAATATGTGTGATGGGTATCATTAAACAAGGGCGCTGCACCTTTTTAAGAATGTGACCAGGCCACTGTAGTATTGGCCAGCTGGGAAGAATTTCTTATAGCTATAAGTAGTTGCAATGTTGGAGAGAGGTAATACAGCACAGGCAGCAGTGGATAGGAGAGAGGTAGGAATGAACTACTGCAGACTCCCAAAACATCAGCCTTAACCAGCAGCACCACAAGTCACCCTTCTGCACCCAAAAGGTGTGCTAACAGGAGGGTGGCTGCAAATATAAAAATTTCAATGTGTATGGGTATCTGTGTGTGGATGTGCCAGTTTGTGTATCTGTGTGTCAGTATATGTAATTGTGTGTGTGTGTGTGTGTATGGAAATGTCATTGTATGTATCTGTTTGTGTGTGAATGTGCCAGTGTGTGTATCTCTGTGTGTCATTGTGTGTGGATGTGCCATTGTGTATATCTCTGTTTGTTATTGTGTGTGTGTGTGGATGTGCCAGTGTGTGTATCTCTGTGTGTCAGTGTGTGCATGTGTATGTATAGCTGTGTAAATATGTTCAGATTGGTTCATGTCATCTCTGCGACTCCAAAATGATTGATAATGGGGTTGCCTGGACGATGTGGTCACATTAAGGTTGGACATGACGCCACATCGTTTGAACGAATAAGACTCAAGCGGGCAGCGTCTTTGACTATGCAGGCAAGCCACTGCTGTGTGGATATCTGCCTGCGCAAACCAGGAGGATGAGTGGTTCGCTGGGCAAAATCTTAAGTGATGTAGTTCCCTGCTCATGTCGCTCAGCCGAAGCAGAAATCAACACAGCTCGGGGAATGGAGAAGTTTTGCTACAATCATCAACTAACTTTTTGGCTTTTAATAAGAAATTGTCCTCTCTTGAGATGATAGGTGTAATCCTCACAAATTGTGAGTATGTGAGTCCCTTTTTAGGTAAAGGGTGAAAAGAATCAAAGAAAAGAATTCCAGTGGGTTTAGAGAAAAGGTCAAAGCCATTATCGACAGTGGTTACTTGTGCATCCAGAAAATGGACCGATAAGATCTTGTAATCAATGAAATCGTAGGTAGGAAAGAATCCAGATGTGTTTTGAAGATAAGTAAGTTACCCTGAGTACCTTTCCAAAGAAAGAAAACATCATCACTGTAGCGATACCACAACGCGACAAATTCCCTAAAAAGGTCTGAAGTAAACACTAACTTATTTTTAAATGAGTCCATGAATAGGTTAGCATAAGCCAATGTCACATTTGACCCCATCGCAATACCACAGCTATTTTACCATAACTGAAGTTCTTGTCATGTAAAACGACCTATTAATAATATAAAAGTTCGTCAGATGCTCCACCACAGTCTGCACAACCCCCATCATGTGGGATGGAGGTGTACAGTCTGTTAATATCCATTTTGCAATGCAAACATGCCACCTAGGTCATCAAAAAAAAAATCACCAGTTTGTTCAAAAAGTGTCACATAAAAAAGATTTGGTTGACATTAGTGGTTGCAAGACGCAGTTCAAAAATTGTGAGAGTGGCTGTAATATGGAATTTGTGCCCACCACAGTCGGTTGCCCCGAAGAGTTCATAAGATCCCTATGGATCTTTAGGATGGACATAAAAAAATGGTGTGATAGGTAAATCACTAACCTCTTAATTTTGTCACTAATTATCCTTTTCTCACATGCACAGCCCACCAAATTTCTCAGGTAGGGAGTTAGAGGATACCTACTGGTATATGGTGTCGTCTTTAAGTTGGGCATGACTTCATAGTCATACTTACAAAAGTCCCATACCACCAAGGCACCACCTGCTCTACCATTTCAATAAAAGTTTTTACCTAATATCATTCTGCGGTGGGACAAAGGAGTTCTTAGGTTTACAGTTTAAATTCCATCTGATCAGTGTTCTCAGGCTTGGACACCTGGATCGGATTAGTGTGAAAAAGACTTAATTCAGATATTGTGAAAATAAATTATTATTAGACTATGACCATAAGACCTGAGTACGTAGCTCATACCTTTATTAAGGATGCATTCTTCTATCCAGAGTCAAAGTTCTGGATGAAATGTTCACAACCATCCTCTCGGCATCTGTGCTCTGTCCGGATGCCGTCTCTGTTATGTTGTGTGGTTGAATGGTCAACCCCTTTATTGCACCCATACTGTGTCATGTGCTCTTATACTTGTTCTCGTAACCCCAAGAATCTGCAAATTTACCTGAGACTAAATTAAAAAGAAAAATATTGACATTTTCTCAATATTAAAGGACCACTATAGTGCCAGGAAAACATACTCGTTTTCCTGGCACTATAGTGCCCTGAGGGTGCCCCCACCCTCAGGGCTCCCTTCCCGCCGGGCTCTAGGGTGAGGAAGGGGTTAAAATCGTACCTTTTTCCAGCGCCGGGCTCCCTCGGATCTGGGGAATCTCCTCCTTCTTCTGCCGTCATCGGCTGAATGCGCATTCGCCCAGTCTCATAGGAAAGCATTCTCAATGCCTTCCTATGGACGGCAGCGTCTTCTCACTGTGAAAATCACAGTGAGAAGCGCCTCTAGCGGCTGTCAATGAGACAGTCACTAGAGGCTGGATTAACCCTTTTGTAAACATAGCAGTTTCTCTGAAACTGCTATGTTTACAGCAGAAAAGGTTAATCTTAGATGGACCTGGCACCTAGACCACTTCATTAAGCTGAAGTGGTCTGGGTGCCTATAGTGGTCCTTTAACTTAAAATTTCCCAGGTGGGCTGATGTATGTTAAGCCAGCAGAAATCTCCACTACTAAATTCTGTACTTTGGGATTTAATTTGGTCTTGTTTTCGTTTTACGTCACTGCAATTATTTGCTGTTCTCTTGTTCTGAAACCTTCTATTGACACATTACACAAATTATTCTTTATTAGACCTTTCCGACACTGTTTGACATTTCCCACTGGCTTTAATGGGAGTAAATGTGAAATGACCACTTCAATCTTAAACAAATAGCACCCTAAATACATAGGAAGTTAAAATGGATGTCTCCCAAAAGCATATCGCAGCCTGGAGTTACCATGGCAACCACATATGCTGGCAATTACAGAGAAATGAATTTTTAACTGGAGGAAAACTAACATTTTCGTTTCTTTGTGAAAAGAGCATAGAATGCACTGTGGGGGGAGATGAACTTGTACTCTTAACCTTTTTATGGTATGTGGCTTTCCAACGCTGTCCTATCCATATAGGAATATGTCTAACTTCTCGTTGTGATGGGTTTATGGAAAGACTCCTGGTTTGTTGTTGATCGTTTATGTTGATGTCTCACTGGATAATCCCATATGAATATAATCATGTTGAGATGAATACAGATCTCTTTGGAACCTCACTGATATGTTCTCAGTGTATCTGCATATAAAACTTCCACAATGTTTTGCAAATGTTTTTTTCTTTCTTTCTTCAAAGAGCTTTGACTGTGTGTTTTGCTGCTAGAGTGCTCTCTGCATTATAATATTATAACAAAATGAAAAAATGAATCAGTGCTCACAATAAATAATGTATAAAGATTAGCTTCTTTTCAGAATCTTTGCCTAAAAAAAAACTCTTGCTGAGCATTAAAGTTCACGGACCCATAAATGTTTTTTTTTAATTCATTTATTTATTAGCGGCAATAAGTTTAAACATCAACTGTTTTAGTATTCCCTGCTCCTTTATATAGTTATTTCATGCCTTCTACTTACACAGTCAGAGCTTCTTAACTAGCTTGCAAGCCAGTGCCACAACTACTTTAATGCAAACATCTAGCCCTACAAGAATATATTGCATCTCTTGGTCAACATGGCGTTATTTTTCTATTTAAAAAAAAAAAAAAAAAACAGCTTACAGATATCCTACTTTTTCATCAAATCTACTGTTTTTTTAATTTTAATTTTAAAGCACTTGATCAAACCGAAGTCCGGCAGATGCTCCACCATAGCCTGCACACCCCTTATCACGTCGAGGTCATTCAGGCTGCAGAATTTATATATTTGTTTTGTTTTTCTTTTTTCTTAAAATGAATCTACAGGTTTTTGTTTTTTTAATATATAATACAGCTAGGCATCTAAGGTATCTTTCTCTTCTAATTTGACTACCATCCAACCACAGTCCTCCGATATTGCTACTCCTTAAATATAGTATTAACCACTTCACCGCTTCAATACCAAAAATAGAGCATACCCATTTTTTATTGTCATGTATTTTGTAGTACGAAATCTAGCCCATTAAGTCCTAATTACCCTCATTTATGCTCCAGTTATGATTACTAGCGCGTAGAGGGACACATTTCTCTGCCCAGAGCCACTACTCACAAATATAATGAATGTAAAGTTGCTGAAAATGTAAGCAGTCCACAGAGTGATAAAGATTGATATAGCAGTTAAGTACTTTAATTTTATTTATTTTTTAGAAATTTATCATTTTTACTGTATTTGCTGTATGTGGGAATTATGCTCAAATGCAGACACTCTTTGTACATTCTGTTGCAATATTTAGTTCAGGATCCTTACAAATCTAAGCAAGGAATTTGATCTTTTTGTCATACCAACTGTATGTGAGAAAAATCATGTTTGCTTTTATACTAACATTTCAGAACTTGGGTGACATATTGCAAGATAAAGAACACTGTATACTGTCTAAGGCTTTTCATTTTCCAAATATTTTTATAAAGGATGAGCAAAAAATAAAAATATATACATTTCCCCATTTTTTTACGTTTGCCTGCAAATCAATCTATGCATAGAATTGTTGTGTTATGATGTGTTTATAAGCTAGCTATGCACCCCTTGCTTCAAATAAATGTCATGCAAATATTTGTTTAATCAAATAGTGCTCAGTAGTGAAGAGGTTTTGTTTCCTTCTTATTTTAGAATTGCCTTATAACCTTTTCTAGTAAAACCTCTGGTCTGCTCTCATTGATCTGAATGGTTTACACTAGAAAAAGTGAGAATTCAAAGCAAATTTCAAATTTAGGGTCAAAATAGCCAAACTGGAAGAAAATTCATCCTTTTCCACTGCTGAATGAGCATTAATGGAAATGAGATTATTGTAGTTGTTATGGTGAGTATAGTATGTCCCTGCAGGCATTTTTTTTTAATTCTTTATTTTGTATGTTTTTGCATGAATTTGGGTAAGAGGGGGAAGGGGTAGAGAAGAAAAAAGGTTGGTAGGGGATAGGGTTGGGTGAATGCGATATACAATAGTGATGTTGGTACCGTCGCAGGGTACGTTTACAAACATAGTATTACATTTACATAGGAGAATTCCGTATGCATGGGTGAAATTGGTATCCTCGCTAGGTACGGTTTCACATACATTATCATTTTTACATAATTGGATGTAGTGTGCATTGATGGGGTTAATGCCATCGTAAGGTACGTTTTCAAACACGGTGTTGCATTTGTATAGGTGAATGTAGTAAGCATTGGTGTAATTGGTATCCTTACGGGGATCGTTGTCCAGCGTTGCTTCGTGTTTGTATAGATGAATGTAATTTACATTATTAAAGTTCGTAACGTTGCAAGGTTTGTTTTCAATCTTAGTGTTATATTTGCGTTTGCACTTTTTGGTGCTGTGACCTTACGTGTAGGTGAATATGGGGTGCCTACGGTTTGCTTTTGTGTTGTTGTCATGTTTCCTATGTCTGTATGGGTTTTGGTCTGTATCCTGCTTTGCGGTCATCCCTGGGAGTGGGTGGGGTAGGGTGTGGGTTTTAGGGGTTCGGGCGTGAGGGGTGGGGTCGCGGTCCGCGAGCTGCCCGGAGCGCAGCGCCACCGCTATGTGGGTATGGGACTATCTGTGTGGTGTGCGGATGGTGGTGTCATGAAGGTATGTGTGTGTGTGTGTGTGTACTGGTGTCCCAGATGTTCTTCTGGGGTAGCAAGATTTTTGTTTAGTGAGGTTACCATGGTATGGTTATATCCCCCTCTAGCCACGGGTCCCATATTTTGTGGTACTGTTTGGGTGAGTCATGTATTTGTGCAGTGAGTTTGTCCATGTGCGAGCTGTCTGTTATCTTTCTTGTGATCATTTCTTGTGTCGGGATGCGAGTTGTGGACCATAGATACTTGCAAGTTGGATTTCAATTTTCTCTTTCCATACAATGAAAATAAATTAACGGTCTTATTAAAAAGTGAAGGTGCTTATTCTATGGATGAATGCCTCCTACTAAAATCTCTGTACTTAGCATTGTGAAATATACTACTCTGCACACACATTAACAAAAAGTGCCCATTGACTCAAATTAAACGTTTATGGTATACAGACGACCTCAGATGGTCTAATAACTTTTGCACTATTTCACTGCTTTGTGTCTACATTTACATTTCAATTTGTTTTCATTTACAATTTATATCTAATTAAAAACTAACAGATTAGCTCATATTACAAAGCTGAGCATTTTAAATAAAATAAGAATAAATCAGAAGCAAAGTGTAACTACAAACTTGTTAAACAATAATAGATAGTAACAAAATGAAAGGAACTTGTATGTGTATGTGGCATACTGTGAGAGTCTCTGAAGTCATATATCCAGTTTGATTTTATTAGGGGCAGGGATAAAAGTAATACTTTTTATGTACACATACATGCATCCCCTGGTTAAGGACCAACTACCTGATATCAAGAAACATGTTACTAACCTGTATTCCTATAGCAGTGCTGTATTAACAGACCAGATATTGAGATAGTTCGATTGAAATAAATGGTGTCAATATACAGTAAACTACAGTGAAATTATCGATCCTCCTGCTGCTGAAGTGCCAGTTTCTGAACTGCCACTACATTTACCTGCTAGGGGGACACTGTTGCAAAGGTGTTTTTTTTTTTTTGTTTGTTTTTTTTTAAAAACCCACATAGCACAGGTATGCCCTTTCTGTAGTAGAGACCCCAGACTGTGAACCTTTTAGTTAATTATATGCTAGTGTGTGAATCTTTTATCAGAATTCTTGAATAATTACTTAAAGGGAAATTATAGTGCCAGGAAAACAAAGCTACAGCCACTAGAGGTGGCGTTAACCCACCAAGCTAATTATTGCAGTTTTAAAAACTGCAATGATTGGCCTTGCAGGATGGAGTGATCTCAGTGTACCTAGACCACTTCAATGAGCTGAAGTGATCTGGGTGCCTATGGTGTCCCTTTAATGTGGTCACTCTATTAAACATGTAGATCTGTTGGTTTATATGTAAAATTCCATTATTCCAAATCATGTTTCCGTGGATTTCTTTATAAAACTGGGGTTTATAGAAACTTGACTGTATAATAAACTTGACTTTGTCAATTTTCCATCAAACACCATATCTGGAAAGACTTGTCAGGACCAAATGTATTCACATATCGTGGGCTTTTAGATACTTTCACTGGAAGTTTTTTCATCATGTTTTGTAAGTGTCTTATTGATTTGTATGAACCACAGAACAGCCGCAGATGGTGTAGTAAAGAAACAATTACGTTTATGTTCTACAGTGGAGAATATGAAGTCCTCAAACTTGGCTAATACATTGCTCTCACAAGCAATGACATTAGTGGCGCAAAGGCAAATTTATCCTTTGAACTTGGAGAGACCACTTTAAATAAACTGGAGTATTAACTCTGCATAACTACATTGTTTGAAACCTGTTGCCATCAATTTCTAAAATGATGTTTAGCTTTAAGTGATCTGTATCCAATTTATAGATCATTCTATTAACAATGACTGTGGTTTGATGTTTGTGGGAAATTGTCTTTTTTTTTTTTTTTCTTCATGCACTTGATAGCTCGTACAGGTAATACAGCTTGTCACATATTTTCAATCTGTACCTCTGTGACTTCAAAAGAAGAAATTAAACGATAAACTTGTTTTAATTGAAGTCATGCGAGCTGCTGCTCCTGCTGGCAACTCTGTTTTCAGTTTGAAAAATTGTACATTCATATTAGTTTAGTACATGACAACTTTTTGTTTCCTGTTGATTGGAAGGATATGACTGTTCAACACTCGGAAGAGTTAATTTGCTCTCCATTTGAAATCCTGTTAAATATGTTTTGAGGTAACTGCCACGAGCAGTCTGTTAATTAATGCAAATAACACCACTACAATTTCCTGACAGCTTTATTGAACTACACTTTTTTGTACGTTTTTAGATCTGAGCTTTCAAGCAGCTTCTAAAATTGTCTCCACACCTGCATATGAAACATTAAAGGTTTTGCGAGACTTAAGTCAAAATTTTCCTATCAAAGCAAGGTAAGACTCTGGGGGAAAAGAATTACAAATATTTTTTTTTTTAAAACCAGTTTAATAGAAATGCTTATTAGATTAATGTATCTTCAGTGAAAAATACATGTCCATCTTGGCACCAATTTACAATGTTCTTCATAGCTCTTGATGTGCGATTTATACCTGTCGTACAATTCCTTGGAATATAGATCTCTCTCTTTTCTAACCTACTTCATTTTATTGTAAGCACATATAGAAGTATTTAAGAGAGATCCAAAACAAAAAACAGATATTAAAATGTTATAAAACAATGGTAACTATTATTGTAAATTAGTATTTGTAAGCAAAAAAAAAAAAACCTAATGAAAAAGAATTACATAAAATGGTATGGACTCGGTCTACCCTGGTCACAACACCAAAAACACAATTAAATTTGCTATTACATTTTGGAAGGTATGACTCTGAGGTGGTGACATTAAATGGTGATACTAAGAGGAAAACACAGATGAAATGTTAAAACTGCTTACTCTAGTTAGGTTTTCACTATATAGACCCTTTTCATCTCATTGATATCACTATATTACTTGCTACAGACGAGCAGTGGCAGCTGATTCTGATACTAAACTATTACACTAATAAGCCACAACATTAAAACCACTGACAGACGAAATGAATAAAACTAATTCTGTAGTTACAATGACACCTATCAAGGCATGTGATATTATAGACAAATATTCAAGTCAGTTCTTCAATTTCATGTGTTGGCAGCATGAAAAATGGGTATTTGAAAAGATCTGAAGGACTTTGACAAGGGCCAAATAGTGATGGCCAGATGACTGGGTCAGAGCATCTCCAAAACGGCAAGTCTTCTGGGGTGGTCCAGGAATGAAGTGGTTAGTACCAAAAGTGGTGCACGGATAGCACATATGGTCTGACCGCACAGTAGCAAGAGCTACTGTAACTCAAATTGCTGAAAAACGTAATGCTGTTCATGATAGAAAGGTGTCAAAACATACAGTGCATCACAGTTTCCTACATTTCGGGTTGTGTAGCCGCAGACTGGTCAGATTGCCCATCATTATACCCCCATCCACTGAAAAAAGCACCTTCAATGGGGATATGAGCATCAGAACTGGACCATGGAGAAATGGAAGAAGGTTGTGTAGTCTGATGAATCACCTTTTCTTTTAGATCAGGTGGATGACTGGGTGCGTATGCATAGTTTACTTGGGAAAGACATGGTGGCAGGATGCACTATGGAAAGAAGGCAGGCCAGCGGACGTAGTGTTATGCTCTGGGCAATGTTCTGCTGGGAAACCTTGGATTCTGGCATTTATGTGGATGTTACTTTGACACGTACCACCAACCTAGAGATTGTTGCAGACCAAGTACACCCCTTCATATCAATGGTATTCCCTGATGGCAATGGTTTCTTTCAGCAAGATAAAGCACTCTGCCACACTGCACAAATTGTTCAGGGATGGTTTGAGGAACATGACAAAGCGTTCAAGGTGTTGCCTTGGACTCCAAATTCCCCAAATCTTAATCCGATTGAGCATCTGTTGAATATGCTAAAACAACAATTCAGCGCCTCCACTCTTTTGCTGCACATGTGCAATAACCATTGGCCAGATCATGAATCTTGATATCTCAACAATGGAGGTGGGGCTAGTGGCAGGGCTGGGGGGGGGGAATGTGAGTAAAAACACTACACACACAGACACACACATTCTCTGACACACTCCCAAATTATTTGTTTTAATTCAGTTTAAGTCCACCCAGCCTCCCTACCTTTGGGAGAACTGGAGCGAATATGTTCCCTGGGGTCCAGTAGGCCAGCTGTAATCTTCAAGCTCTTCTTGCTCTGCTCTCCGTCGTGCGATGGGATGCTGTTGCCGGAGTGGTCATATTCCAGCTCCTGGCATCACTGCAGGGCACTCAAGGGAGCAGAGCAAGAAGATTCCAACTCCCTCGTCGCCTCCATTACTTACAGCCAGCCGCCCACCTGCCTCTACTCTCCCTTACCTGGCAACCTGCCGCGAAGGGAACCGTGCTGACCTGGCGTCTAGGATTTGTCTAGCCCTGCACTATAGGACATTTAGCACTTAACTCAGTGCTTATCAATATACTCCCGTATGTAACCATTTTATAGTAAGGTTTCCCTAGTAAGCATGGAATATTAACAATTACCCAACACACTTACACTCATGGATAAAGGATATCCAGTGAGATGAAGTGGTCTGGGTGCCCTCTAGCGTCCCTTTAATAGTTAAAACTAAAACCTATAACTATTATTATTATTGCCCTTTATATAGCGCCAACAGATTCTGTAGCGCTTTACAACATAGAACTATGAGTCTTTAATGTAGGGTTTGCTTCTCTGATTCTTGCAAAAATGTGCCCTAACAGGTAGACCTTGTGGCTAGAAACATGCAAACAGCAAATCAAAAATGGGGACTCCAGAGAAGGTTTGCTGCAATCACCATTTTCATCTCCCTTAGGAGAGAGCGGTTCAGTCCTACAGTCACTAAAAAGGGTTCATCCAGGTGAAACACCTTAGGGTGTATCCTGGGGCTTTGGCTATAGAGAGGTTGAACACTTCCAGTTGGGCTTTTTTAATATGGCCTTGTGAGCATAAAATAATACTTGTCCTACAAAGCATGCCCCATCACATGAAAATTGAGCCTCTATTAAAAAAAAAAAAATGAAAAGTATATTTTTTCCTGTCCTACCTGTTAAGTCAGATCTAACCACTTTTTTATATACTGTTATGGTCAGCCAGGAAACATTTACAGTCAATATATTGATTGTGTCTGATTCTATTTAAAGAGAATAGCAAAAGTGCCATACTAATATATTTGTCTAGTGAAGCCCAACACATCGTTTATGATATCTTCATATGTATTAAAACACCATAAAAAGTGATTAGGTCACATATAAACAATAAAATTAAACATGGATCCCTCGTAATACAAACACATTTGTGATAATCCTATCCTCTGTAGAATTATTAAAAGTGGTGATATTCTGTGAAAATATTTCTTAAAAGTCATCATTATGGGGGGGAGCCACACATCTAGCCCCTACCTTTGATTTTTGCATGTGAATTGTAATTGTATACATGAAGTACCATAGGTGTTTTGTAATTACTATAATAAATAGTTTGTCACTTAACAGACTCCATTTTTCAACGATTGTCAAAATACAACTATCTACCGTGAAAACAACTATACATGCATACATTCAGAGAGCTGTATCTTTGTCTTACATAAAGGCATTGGATGTATTTTCTATTCATTTGCAACCGTTGTTTTTAAAAGACAATTCATGTTTGCCATAGATGTTTTATAGACCATACACAATGACATTGGCAATTCATTCCATTAGAATCACAATTTTTATTGCCTGTATTCTCCCTGCTTTTGCAAATAATTGTTTGGGGTATAATCTGTCTGCTCTTTTCTTTACTGCTCCATATACCTCATGAGTTAACATATTTTTTTTGTAGGGCTATAAATGTAAATGTGCTTTGTGTAAGTCATCACTGATGATATTTGCCTTCTTTCTACTGACTAAACCAGGCCCTAATTGTCTGTCGACTGTCGTTTTGTGCAATCGAAATGTAAAAACAAGTGATGGATTCCTTATCCTTCCTTTTGTCTAGCGTCCGTTATATGTATTTATGCATTCTTGCTGAATCCGTAGGGAATCCTTGCTTTAAATTTACCATTTTTTTTCTGGGTAGGACGCCAAGTCTTTATAGAGTAAATTCACATTGAAATCGTTATTGTACGGAGCAAGGCAGTTTGAGATAATCTGAGGGTTATTGACAGTGATTGAGGTCTGAGGTGCAAACTGAAATGTTTCAAATTGTAGAAAGGGATGGAGAAATATAATTAGAACAAAGGCAGTGTGTGTGCATATTTGTCACACACACTTTTATTTAAAGTATATAAATCCTAATATTGTAAGCTAGTGGTTGCACAATTCACCACAAGAAGACAAACAAGATCTGACTGTCTATCTAAACACTACTCATATATACTTACCTCCGCATAGCAAAATGAAAGGTAGGTGTTAAAGGGACACTATAGTCACCAGAACAACTACGTTCTGGTGAGTATCCATTGCCTTCAGGCATTTTCATGGAAACACTGTCTTTTCGGAGAAAAGGCAGTGTTTACATTGCCCCCTAGGGACACGTCCAAGTGGCCACCCTTCAGATGATCACTGGAGGTGCTTCCTGGGGCAGTGCTGCACAGTAGGCAGCACTGCCATTCATCGTCTCCACACTCTGCATGGAAATGCTGAATTGTCCTCAGAGAGAAGCATTGATTGAATACATTTCTATGAGGAGGTGCTGTTTGGCCCAGTCCCGTCCCCCCTCCTTGCTGATGTCAGCCAATCCAATGCTTTCCCTATGTAAAAGCATTGGATTGGCTAAAAATCGGCAATTCTGACTAGGGTGCAGGGTCAGTGTCGGAGGACCTGTGCGGCGCTGGAAATAATGGGAGTTTTTTTATCTTTTCTAATGGGGCTAAATGGTGGATTAAACACTATAGGGTCAAGAATACATGTTTGTGTGCCTGACCCTATACTGTTCCTTTAATACATAGATAATTACAAGGTGCGTGAGTGTTTTGCTGTGATATGTCTTGTGAAGGTAGAGTAACTATCAGGCGGCTATTTTAAATGTCTGTTTTACAGTGGGATCGACCAATATTGATTTTTTAGAGCCTATACCGATACCGATAATCTGAGAACTTTCAGGCCCATAACCGATAACTTGCCTATATTCTGTACATTTACCATTTTGAAAAAATAAACTAATTCTAACTGTAAATGCACAAAATATACATGCCACATGTAGTGGATGAACTGTGTTTAGACAGGGGAGCTGTGTGTGTTTGTGTAGTGTGTGTATATAATGAATGCAGAGTGTTTGTGTAGTGTGTATAGTGAATGCAGAGTGTGTTTGTGCAGTGTGTATAGTGAATGCAGAGTGTGTTTGTGTAGTGTGTATAGTGAATGCAGATTGTGTTTGTGTAGTGTATATAGTGAATGCAGTGAGTGTTTGTGTAGTGTGTATAGTGAATGCAGTGAGTGTTTGTGTAGTGTGTGTATATATGGTGAATGCAGTGTGTCTGTGTGTGTGTTTGTGTAGTGTGTGTTTAGTGAATGTAGTGTGTATAGTGAATGCAGTGTGTGTATTTGTGTAGTGTGTATAGTGAATGCTGAGTGTGTGTTTGTGCAGTGTGTATAGTGAATGCAGAGTGTGTGTTTGTGTAGTGTGTATAGTGAATGTAGTGTGGGTAAAGTGAATGCATTGTGTGTATATAATGCAGTGTGTGTGTTTGTCCAGTGTGTATATAATGCAGTGTGTGTGTTTGTGTAGTGTGTGTATATAATGCAGAGTGTGTGTTTGTGTATAAAATGCAGTGTGTGTGTGTTTGTGTAGTGTGTGTGTATAATGCAGAGTGTGTGTGTGTGTAGTGTGTGTATAATGCAGAGTGTGTGTGTGTGTGTATAAAATGCAGAGTGTGTGTGTGTTTATGTAGTGTGTAGAGATGTAATTTGTGTAAAATGGGGTTTTTTATATTTAAATGTTTTTTTGTTTTTGTTTTTTTATTCCCTGGTGGTCCAGTGGCTTGTTAAGTACTGTGGGGGCCGGCAGCAAGCTGTTACTTATTACCTATTCATGCTGTGGCTGCATCTTGCAGCCGCTTAGTAGATAACTCCATAATTCCCACGGTATCAGGGAGCTATCTACTAAAAGGCTGAAAGACCTAAATTGGTCTTTCAGCCAACTTTACTAATACCAAGTAAAAATTACTTAATTACTTAGTATTAGTAAATAATATGCCCCTACTCGCTATACCGTGAGTAGGGGCGAGTAGGGGCATGTCTGGTAAACAGTGAGCAGCCTGTGGCTGCTCACTGTAAACTATTGGCCCCCACCCCTAACGGACGGGTGGGGGCCCTAAAGTAAAATATGGGGGGAGACCTAATGTCATCCCCCTCCCGGCCCCCACCCCTGCGCGGTGGGTGGGGGGTCATAACGATAATGGGAGGGGCTAGTGCCCCCCCCGGCCCCCACCCCTGGGCGGCGGGTGGGGGCCATAAAGATAATGAGGGGGGGGGACCTGGTGTCCACCCCCCCCGGCTCCCACCTCTGGGCGGCGGGTGGGGGCCATGATGATAACGAGGGGGGGACCTACTGCCCCTCCCCCGGCCCCCACCCCTGGGCGGCGGGTGGGGCTATAGAGAGAATGAGGGGGGGACCTACTGCCCCCACCCCTGGGCGGCGGGTGGGGGCCATGAAGATAATGAGGGGGGGACCTACTGTCCTCCCCACCCCTGGGCGGCGGGTGGGGGCCCTAAGTCAATTCCCCCCCCCACCAAGGTGACTAGGGGTCCCCAAGCCCCTAGTCACCCACCCCCCACCCCAAAAAAAAGTCCCTACCTACCCCCCTCACCCTAAAAAATAGTGAGGGGGAATAAAATAACTAACCTGTAAAATAAAATTAATCTTACCATTCGACGTCTTCATTTTTCAGCCCCAAAAAAGGCCAAATAAAAAAACCCATCATAACCGTCGAATTGAAAATAAAATAAAAATCCAGAGCGCAAAAAAAAAACCAGACGACAAAGAAAAAACCCGAGCGCAAAAAAATAATCCATCTTAACCCATGGAGGGGACTGAGCTCCGCAGGGCGGGGGAAGGCTTATAAAGCCTTGCCCTGCCCTGCAATTAGGCTAAGAACACTCTGATTGGTGGGTTTAAGCCAATTAGAGTGCCCTTTGTCATTTTACACAGCGTGGGAAAATTCAAATCTTTACATATGACAAGGAGGGAGCTGCGTGCCGGTAGCTCCCTCCTTGTAATAAACTGCACGAACAAACGTACACTGATACATAGTGTTTGTTTGTTCGGCTGATCTTTCTAGTCATTCATTCGTCTGTCTGATGAATGAATGAATAGGTGAAACTCCCGTTCGCATGTCCAGGTGTTTCACTGGGCATGTGCGGGAATCTCACAGTCTGTCTAGACGTGTCCCACAGGGACTTCATCTACCCACACAAAGATGGCGGCGCCCTGAATATAGATCGGGGCAGAAAATAAGGAATACAAAATAGGTAATGTGGGGGGCTTAGGGGCATTTGGGGGTGAATAGGGTGTTAGATGTAGTGGAGGCCGGAGGGGGGTTAAAAAAAACGAAACAGGATTCGGCATGACAGTGCCGCTTTAACTATTGTTAAATGGTGCTGCATGAATAATATAGTGAAAAGTGTCTCTGTAGCAGCAGTAATGTAATGAAAAGATTCCATTAGTAACATGGTCATAACTACAGCTTTAATCTCTGCACTAGCAACTCTAAAAGTGTTTTATATTTATAGGTACCTGCAGCTAAGTTATGTGTAGAATGTTGGGGCACTTACGTGTAGGTGGCACTATCCAGATAAAGTTATATATTTATATGTTACAAATAAAAGGGAGGACCTGAAGCGATCCTTGGAGACAATAACTTTTGAATGACTTCTGTAACTGCAGATATCTCCAAATCTGGCAAAAATGTATAGCTGGCTGTGTGGAGATTACCTATCTTACCGACAAGGCTGTTAATGCACCTTACTCAATGAACTAAACAGAACGACAATGGCAATCCCTGCTGAGAGACTTGAAAAGCTCATTCACACAATTGCAGGAAATTCCAGAATCTGCAGGGAGCTAAACAAAGCAGAAAGGGCAGTCTTCTAACTCTTGTAGCAAAGACCATCTTGGACTTATTGTAGCTGCAGTGCCCTAGACTTCCTTTGCTTTTATTTCAATGTTCCAGCAGGAGTAGTTAACTAAAACATATAAAGACAAGCTTTTCCTGGGGAGACCGTGAATATGGCTTCTTCTTCTTGGTACCCCGGCCCTTCCTCCTCACATGACTGGGGAAAAGGCAACGTTCAAAGCCACAGAATATAACAGTCTGTTACATGCATAATGGTATAATCTGTATAGGTGAAAATAATGCCATTTCAGAGTTTTTATAAATATTGTCTCCAGAATCCTTCAATGGCATTATTTTCGCATAGTACGTGGCCCACCATTATAGATTCTCTCTCTTTAATTTTTGATTATCCATTGATGAAGGGTGTGCTACAATCTAAGAGAAGACAAATATTCTTTCAAAGACACTAAATCTACATTGTGTAGCTTTGAAAGTAAACCTATTTATTTCGGATTCATCTAAATTATTTTTACATATCCCAAAAGAGAATCTCTTAACTTGCTAAAAGCCGTACCTGACATCTATTATTTGCATTATCTATGTGATTTGCATTGAAGTATATTTGTATATTCTACTTCATGAGTGACATTGCTAAGAAGATTCTTGTGACTGAAAGAAAAGTGATAATTTTCTATAGAATTTTATATTGTGTGCTTTCTCAGATCATCTGCTCTCTGACTTTCTATAGTTAAGCTACTTATAGAATGGGAAAATGTAACAAATGCCATTGGAGACCATTTGTACTCAACCACTTCAGTGCCGCGGAGACCTGAAGTGTATTGCTAAGTCTTTTACACTGAAGAGCATAACTGTGTATGCTAGAATCTGACATTCCTTTTTTTGTCTCTCTGGTCCCATTAGGACAAAAGGGCAAAAGTCAGTTTTAAGGTTTTATTTCTTCTTCTTTTTTTATTGTTTTTATTCTCTGGTTACTGTCGACACTTACATTGGAAGTATGCTATGTAATTGTCAGGAATGTTGGTAGATTTTAAGAAGTTAGTGACAAAAGTTAAGCAAGCATTTGGAAATGGTCTGCCTTTCGACGATGTGTTGCCTATTACACATAAGGGGTGCAGGTCCCTGTTGCATCATAACCAACACATGCAAAAGAAAAAGTATTTACCAGATAGGTCTCCAGATTAGTAGGTGAAATTTGCAGGGTCGCCATGAGAAATCTTGGGGCCGCTTACAAAGCCATCAGCTCGGCTCATCCCCACCCCCCAAAAAAACAAACTCCCAGATACACACAGCCAGATATACAAACTTCCACAAACACACATTGTCAGACACATGTACATATAGATAGCTACACACCTGTCGGACATATATTCACATAGAGAGCTAAACACAGTCAGACACATACACATGAACAAAATGTCACACACATCCAGATCCTCAACCCTTTTTACCATTTCCAGTTGTTATCAGCCAGAGCCCTTGTCCCCTCTCCTCCCCACTCTCACTTAAACTTTTTTCCCTTTAACATCTTTATTCCTATGCAATAAGACCTCCCTTCCCTTTAATTCCCCCCCCCCCCTTAAAATCATAACTGAATTCCTTGGAAGCATTTAATAGGGAAAAGGCTGCCTAACCAGGCCAGTGAAACTTGGAGTGTGGTAGACCTTTTGAGATTTCCTAGCCCCTTCACGTATGCTCCTGATTAGACACTTCGTATAAGTGTGTGGCAGGCACTCCAAAGAAAATTCAAAATTTTGGTGCTAGAAGGTAGGGTCCTTGTTCACCTGGATCCATGGTAATAAGCAACCATAAAAATAAAGTTAATCAGCAATAAATTATGGTGTGTCCAGCCTTCAAAATGAAAGGTCAACATTCCAACACGTATATGTGTCCTTCTCAATCCAGTAACTATGTATGCTGGGAGGATGTGATATGAGATCATGCCCAGCTCTACTCTCCCTGAGGAAGCCATGCACAACATATGCCTCATGCCTCATTACTGGGAAATGGAGCCAGGGTACTCCTCACATCATATCCACTAACCACACATACAGAATGCACCATATCCACATACATATTTTCACTGTTCAACTGAAATACGACTTGTATTCATGCTGAGGCTGATCATGTTGGTAACAATATCTCCCAGAGTTAAAGGAGCACTAGAGTGCCAGGAAAACAGACTTGTTTTCCTCACACCATAGGGTTATTATTTGTGTGTTTCCACCCCCCAACCCCGTCTCCCGCTGGGCTGAAGGGGTTAAAGCCCCTTCAGCCACTTACCTTAATCCAGCGCCGGGCTCCCTCAGCACTGGTGACCTCTCCTCCCCTTGCCAACGTCAGCTCTGAATGCGCATGCGTGGCCAGAACTTTGCAACTGCGCATTCAAACCACCCATAGGAAAACATTACTCAGTGGTTTCCTATGGACGTCAGCGTGTCCTTAATGCGATTTTCACATTGAGGATTGGGGAAGCGGCCTCTAGTGACTGAGGCTGAATTAACCCTCAATGTAATCAGCAGGGTTAAAACTTGGGGGACATGGCACACAGACCATTTCATTGAGCTGAAGTGGTCTGGGTGCCTATAGTGGTCCTTCAAGTGAATAATATATATATATTAGTATCTTCCCAGGTAAAACACATTTTAAATAAAAATTACTTTTCCAAACAAAATAATTTTTGACAAAGTAAGATTGATGCCTCGATTAATGTCTGTTCAAATCTAATGGATAATTATTAAGCAAAATAAATATCTTCTGTTATTTATAATGTTCCCATGTCATTTTTTTATTGTAATTATTTTCTAATAATTTGAAATTCTCTTTTTGTTCAATGAATCCCCCTAATGATTGCCAAACTTCCAGCCCAGGAGTTCTTTCTATAATGTATTCATTGTATGAAAGTTGGTAAGCTAAGACTGGAAGTATTGTTGCATACTTATTGAGTGAGGTTTGAGAGTAAAAACTTCTTATTTTGGGAAGACCATTTATTGTTTAAATAAGGATCAGTAGATTAATCTATTACCACCAGTTCTGTCTATCTTTCATAATTCATCATCTTTGTTAGCAGATCTGAATGTACTTTCTAACTGAAAAGTTTTGATAACATTTTAGTTGTTTTTTTTTAAACAAGCCGACATCTGATTTCACTGCCTTCATTTTACAGATCACTGACCAGGGTTGCATTAAACCAGGAAATGAGAAAGGAGATAGAGGAAAACCAAAAGGTTTGTGCTCATATCCTTAATTACAACTGTGTAACTTTAAAGATTGATTCTACAATGAAATTTGCAGAACCTAATTGATTTGTACTCTGCGGGTTTTAAAATAAATAAATAAAATCAATATGCATTGTAGAGGTTCTCTGTGTCATGCAATCATTTCCGAAAAATTGCATGGTTTCCAAAATTTACTGTTAACTGCAAATCCATAAAGTCATAGCAAACCATGTGAGTATTTTGAGAAATAGCAAAATGTGTAGTAGAAAGAAAATGAAAATAAAGTATATGAATAAAATGTTTTAACATTTTATAAATGCCAGCTCTACAAATTGGCATTGCAGAACATTCCCAGGATGGATGGATGGATGGATATATATTTTTTTTATATATACATATATAAAATATCTCAAACTATATTCCTGGACTTCTTAAATGTATAAACCAATCCTTTATTTATCTGTGAACCATTTAGTTCTCTCTTGGACTTTTAATTGCCGTTTAAATAGACCGGGAAATTCAAAAAGAGTCACCACGAGGAAGAGGCTACATAATAAAAAGACTGTGTTGCCTCAAGATAGTCAGTCCTAAACCGTGATTTGAGGAAAATAGTAAAACAATAATAAAAAAAAAAATGTAAAACACTGTGTCTCTAATAAAACATACTATTTCCAAAGCACGTCCTAAGCCATCACCTTTTGTAAGAATATGTGAGAAAAAAAATAAGTACACAATTGTCTGACAGGCACCTTATCTAATATTGCATAACATGATACAATGTTATACAGAGGTACAGAGAATCATAATGTGGCAACAGGAAAGTAAATCAGGCATATAGACACAAAGTATAAAAATGTTACATTAACAAGATTTGCACAATGTAACAAACATCTTTTGGCAGCATTTCAAGATTACTGTACATAAGGCTAAAAAGAATCTTCCAGTTCACATCTCAATATGTAAGCTTCACCGTGGCACATGCATAAACAAAATTCAGCTTCTCTAATAAGGACCACATATCCTAGATCAGGGTGGAATATAATGTAGAAAATAGTGAACACATCTGTTAGTTTATAATGCCCAAATATGAGATATAAATCAGGAGCAAATAACAAATAGACTGGCTCCCCCAACAGGGGAAGAAGGGTGTATATGTCAGGAACGTTTCACTAAAAAACCCAAATGAAACATACATGTAAAAAGCAGTTGTTGTTGTTTTTTTGAGAAAACTGTGAGTGCAGTACTCATTGGAATTATGAATATCTATCTATATATCTATTATATATGTGTGTGTGTGTGTGTGTGTATATACATGTTACATACATGTAAAAAGCAGGTTCCTTGAGAAAACTGTGAGTGCAGTACTCATTGGAATTCTGAATATCTATCTGTCTGTCTATCTATTATATATGTGTAGGTGTGTGTATATATGTGTATATATATATATGTGTGTGTGTGTATATATATATATATATATATATATATATATATATAAAACTCAACACTTTTTTTTGCCCCCATTTTTCGTGAGCTGAACTCAAAGATCTAAGACTTTTTGTATGTACTCAAAAGGCCTATTTCTCTCAAATATTGTTCACAAATCTGCCTAAATCTGTGTTAGTGAGCACTTCTCTTTTGCTGAGATAATCCATCATCCTTACAGGTGTGGCATATCAAGATGCTGATTAGACAGCATGATTATTGCACAGGTGTGCCTTAGGCTTGCCACAATAAAAGACCACTCTAAAACATGCATTTTTATCACACAGCACAATGCCACAGATGTCGCAAGTTTTGAGGGAGCGTGCAATTGGCATGCTGACTGTAGGAATGTCCACCAGAGCTGTTGCACGTGAATTAAATGTTAATTTCTCTACCATAAGCCGTCTCCAAAGGCGTTCTCACTAACACAGATTTAGACAGATTTGTGAACAATTTATGAGAGAAATAGGCCTTTTGTGTACATAGAAAAAGATTTTTGAGTTCAGGTCATGAAAAATGGGGGCAAAAACAAGTGTTGCGTTTATAATTTTGATTAGTGTGTATTATTATTATTATTATTATATTGATTAGTATATATATATTATATGCAACAATCTCTAGGTAGGTGGTATGTGTCAAAGTAACATCCACATGAATGCCAGGAACCAAAATTTCCCAGCAAAACATTGTCCAGAGTATAACACTGCCTCTGTCGGCCTTTCTTCTTCCCATAGTGCAATTTGCTGCCATCTCTTACCCTGGCAAACGATGCACACACACCCGCATCCACCTGATCTAAAAAAAACTTGATTCATCAGACCAGGCAACCTTCTTCCAATGCTCCATGGTCCAGTTTGGTGCCGATCCAGGTAGCGGGTGCATGGGTTGCACCACTCCCAGGCACCCAAAGGAGTAAGGCTGAGAAGGCACCTGCTTACCTGGACGACAGGTGCCTACTCTGCTGATATATGGGGGCTGGAGCAGGAGAAGAGGAGGCAGGCAGCTGACGGCATTGAGGGATAGGTGATCTTGCAGGTCATCATTCCTCCCTCGGACGCCCTCTTTGATTCCAGGAGCCGGAATATGGCGTCTTTCCGGCTCTAGCATACTAAACAGCACACAGGAGGAGTGAGAATAAAAATGCAACATAATAGTCCCACAGTGGACCCCAGGGAGTAGTATGAGGCCGATGGGCCTCAAAAAGTAAAATTAACTTGTGGAAGAGTCTGTCAGTAAGTATATGTATTATTGAATGCGTCTGCTGGTCAGTGTGTGTGTTTGTCAGTGATAGTGGGAAGCTACTCAACCATTTTAAAATAATCTTTCTCTCAGCAATTATCAAGCTAAATTATCTGATGTGTACTGTCCAAGAGTATATATGCACAGCAATCCCACTAAAAAAAAGCCCATTATCTTTCCCATTTACTGCAGGCATTGGGGATTGCAACAAAGGTGTGTCTTTGAGTCAGTGAGTCTGTGTCTGTAAATATATGTGTCTGACTGTGAGCGCGTGTGTTTCTGTCGCTGTGTGTCTCTGTCTGTGAGTGTGTGTGTCTGTCGGCCATCCTCAAGCTTTACAGCTGATGTGCACTGTCCAAGAGTATATATGCAGAGCAATCCACCTGAAAACAAGACAATTATCCTTCCCAATCACTGCAGGTATTGGGGAATGCAGCAAAAGTGTATCGTTTGGTCAGTGATTATCAGTGTGTGTGTGTCTGTTACTAAGTGATAGACATGTGTATTCGTTTTAGTACGAATATGATTTTTCCCCACTCCCCCATGGTGGGGACCTAATGTCCCCCCAGGTCCCCACCCATGAGCACAGGGTGGGGACCACAAATAATAAAGTGACTAGGGGTCCCCAAGCCAATAGTCACTCATCCGCCCAATAAAAATACCCTACCTATCCCTTCACCCTAATAATAGTGAGGGGGGACAATAAACTAACCCTGTAAAATAAAATTTCATACTTACCATTTAATGTCATGTTTTTTCTAAAAAAAATATTTTTTTAGTCCCAAAAAGGCCAAATAAAAAGCCTTAATACCCTTCGAACTTTGAAAATAAAATAAAATAAACCCGAGCACAAAAAAAAGAAAAACGCAGAAAAAAAAAAATCCTGACTGTAAAAAAAAATAATCAATCTTCACCCATGGAGGATACGGCACAGACTGAGCTCCGCAGGGCCGGGAAAGGCTTATAAAGCATTCCCACGCCCTGCAATTAAGCTCAGAGTTCTCTAACAGGTAAATGTTTTTACCTGTCACAGCACACTGATTGGTTAGATTTCAAGCCAACCAATCAGAGTTCTTTGGAATTTTCCCATGCTGTGTAATTTGACTCATAACACTATGATTGGTTGCTTTAGTCGACATGTTTAGGCTCGCTGTTTAGGCAACATGCCCCTACTACACAGGGTGACCTTGCACAGGTAGGGGCATGTGGCAGGATTTGACATGTGCCAGGTCCCCCCTTATTGCACTAGTAGCTGCCCAGTCACTAGTACTGTTAAATTTGTTAAGGCAACATGCCCATACTCGCAGCATGCAACAAGTAGGGGCATGCGGGAGGATTTAACCTCCCTTTTATCAATATGGGGGGCAGAGTCCTCCATAATGATTTATATTTAGTATTAAATGACAGTTTAGATGGCATGCCGCGAGTAGGAGCATGCGAGAGGATTTCCCGCATCCCAATACACTTCAAACTGCGATGTACTATGTGTTCTGACACCTTTCTATCATTGCCAACATTACGTTTTTAATCAATTTGAGCTCTCTGTGTGATCAAACTAGACTGACTAGCCATCGCACCCCACGTGCAACAATGAGCCTTGGGCACCCATGACCCGATGCTAGTTCACTAGTTGTCCTTCCTTGCACCACTGCATTCTGGAAACATCTCACAAGACGTTTGGAAATGCTCTAACCCAATTGTCAAGCCATCACTGTTTCGCCCGTTTTTCCTGCTTCCCACACGTGAAATTCAAGAACGAACTGTTCTATCTCACCCCTTTATATTTTTGTAATGATTCAATGTTATTCACTTCACTCTCAGTGGTTTTAATGTTGTGACTGATCAGTGTGTGTGTGTGTGTGTATATATGTATATGTATGTGTGTATGTATGTGTATATATATATATATATATATATATATATATATATGTGTGTGTGTAGAAAGGCCATTAGGCCTGAATTTGGGGGAGGAGTAAGTCCCCTACTTAAACTCCCAGCCCCTACTCACCTCTGCCGGTTCAGTTGATTGTCTATCTCCATAGCAACCAGCACTTCCGGTCCAAGTTTTCCCGCCAAACGACTCCAGTCTCCTGCAGTAAGAGGTGTCCAGTGGAATCCTCCTTCTGTTCTGCAGCCCTGCCACCAGCCTTCCGGTCACTTGGCTTCCGGTCACGAGACCGGCATGCTCACGTAAGCTTGTGAGGGAAATAGCTTTCGGCTATTTCCCTCCGTTCGGGCCTAAAAACGTAGGGGTAGGCTCCCTTTTTTCTATCACATTACCAATTTACGTATACTTACCTATTCGTGCATTTCCGCGTTCGCGCCACTAAACTAGACGAACGTTCGCTATTCTTACGTTTCATGGGGGCTTTCGCATGATCTAAACTGCCGAACTACGTACGAGCATAACGCTAAGGCTAATCGTTTCAATCCTGTTTTTCCGTTCGGTCATACGCACGAACCATGTACTTATTACTTACCCGTTCGGGCACTTTAAAGGAATTGTGTAAAACCTGTTCACCCCTCGCTAACTTACCTAATTCATGCTATTCGTGCGTGAGTAAACGAACGCATATTATACTTAACCTAAGCAGGTCCCACGTTCGGCTAAAACTACCGATCCCCGTTCAAGTATAATACAAACGTTTTGTGCACACAAATTCATTTTATTGCATATACTGTCTGTTCGGTTATTTAACTGTTTGTACTACCTGTCAGTAGGAGTTATTAAATACATTTAAAAAACTACAACCATTTATCATCTGAACTGTGTTTTCCGGTTAACTATGTCTAAATATATAACAACCATAGCCACTGTATCTTAGTAATCAGTTCTTTTTCCTACACCCACGTCGTTAGTAATTCATGTTTTACGTTCATTTATCAATTAAAACAAATTCCTCCTGACACCAAACAAAAGGGCAGAATTCTATAAATTCCACAACAACCCTGTTCAAACACAACATACATATATTATTATTAACACGATCTCCTAGGGTAATACTGGTAAAACCCCTAAAATTTTATTTTTAATCTATTACGTTTTCTCCTTAAAGTTACGCAGTCATTAATCCTGCCCCTGTCACATTTCTTTGGCTCCACAGATTGCCTCGGTTCTATTATTTCTGCTTAAAGTTAGCAAATTCAAGGTCTTGTATTTACAAACCCAGGTATAGTATTTACTTACCATGGTGTCAACCATGTCCATGCCTCAATACTGCATGCACTCTAAATTTATCACAGTAAAAATTGGTTATTTATAACATACTGTCACAGCATTCGCTAATTATCAAATATTTAATGGGTTTAATCCATAGCTCCAGAATTATTCTAGGCCTCCACTGGATTCTACGCAGGAACACCAGTTACGATCATCCTAGTAACCGTATAACAAATCAAGGTATATTTCTCTACTCATTACAGGACCTTTTTTCATACAAGACCTAACGCGGTCTCGATTCATTACGACTAACTCAAGGTCCTACGTCCTTGGTGTGTTAAATTCTCTACATTTTTCTTACCCAGGAATATGGTCATACTGCCATCAGGCAACAAATTACCCAACCTACCTAACCCGGTACTCAGCCACACTACCAGGTACTTACGTCCTTATTCGTTACGGCACTACCCGAAGGCCTCAATCAGCCTCTCTCTATAAGGTAAACTCGCCAAAGTCTTAGACTAACCATTCAGATCCCTCACTTCAGGATCTCACGTCGCTCCCCTAACAGCCAACCCTTACCACAAATCATACGCCATCACGTTACGCATAAATACATCAACATCTGTCTTAATCCTTAGGCTGCTTCTACGAGGCCAGTAGCAGCTAAGACTCGCTACATAAAAACATTCAAAGATTCCAGCTCTCTATTATTAACCCTTCAAGGTTAGTATCCACACATTACACCAGAATTACCATTCAACCTTTAGTATACAAATGAACTGGCTTGCAGGGTCTAGGCTACCACCCTAGCTCACCCTAGTAAAAATCCGGTCCAACGAGGCCATCTCCCACCTCAACACGGAGGTACGGCCTCACGCCCAAATCATAGTTATAGCCTCGCCCGCCCTACTACAGGGCTGTAGTCAGGGCCTCACCTGTCACGGCCACACGTTTTGAATCTCTTTACAGTCACCGAGAGGCCAACACCCCGCCACCACGTCTGTGGCGACGATTTCTCTAAGCCAAATCATAGGTAGAGCCTCTCACCGCCACTTGGCATTAGCAGGGCCTCACCTATCAAAAATTCACAGTTAAGTTTTTCGCTTCGGCATTAGCATTACAGTCCAGTTCATAAAATACCCCCCTCATATCCCTCCCGGTTCCCCTACTCACCTTCTAATATCTCATTCACTGAATCATTTTTAGAATGTCTCAAGAACCAGCCCTCATCGAAGAGTTGCCAGAGTAGATCCCATTTACGCCAATCAGACCAGAGTCTCCATGCGAATCTCCCACCCTCTCAACTCCCACGTCCATGGACTATCCCTAAAATTACGGACGAACTTAGGCTCAGGGGAATCCCCTTTCCAGCTACGGCTAGAAAGGCGGAACTCTACAGACTGCTCACCTACCAAGCCCCTGAACCTAGGCCAGGCACTAGCTCTCAAGGACAGCCACCAAGCGCTGGCATGGCCACCCAGGATACCCTAGCAGCAATCTTGGCCAACTTACAGACTTTAAATAACAGGCTATCTAAGGTGGAGAGCGCCATCACCTCCCCAGGTAATACCCCGGGCCTCCCAGACGCCACCCCGGCAGTCCCTGCTGTACCACCATGCTCCCCCATACTCCCTTCTCCAGCACCAGCCACAGCTATTTCTCCTTTCGAGTCACCAGCTCACTCCGTCCCAGACTCCATCAGGAAAGAAATCCTAGATGGGAAGGACGTGTGTCTGGTGTCTCTTCTTATAGCATCCCAAGACATACTGGAGAACAGGGCATACAATTACGGGGACATCTCTGTGGTGCTTAAGACTAGAGACCCGAGACTCAACAAAAAACTAACCATATCTCAGTTCGTGATTGCCTTTGGGATATACCGTGATGTCATCTGCACGGTGTATCCCCACAGAAGAGAAGAGCTAGACCTCTACCTCCACAAGGTGGTGGATTTAGGCATCAAGTACGGGGGCTCCTCTTTTTACGACTATCATAAGTCGGTATCAGCGAAGGCAGCGACCCATCTGAAACAGTTCAATGTCAGAATTAACTGGTGTCAGATGGACACAGAACTATTCTGTCGCCACTTCGCTGGTCTCAGGCCCCCGTCTTGAGCCATATGTAACTCTACATCTCATACGGCAGACTTATGTCCATCAGAAGCCTATCCCACCACCTCCACTCCCACCCCTAATCCCACTTTCACCCCTCACAACAAATCAGCGGACGGTCTACGTGATAAGCTGGGTAGGCCCATCCCCTTCCTAGGTAAAGCTCAGGTGTGCAATAATTTAAAGCAGGCTCCTGCAGTTTCAGCGCCTGTAGATTGTTGCACATCTGTTCTATATGCTTTAGGGCACATACCAAGACCATGTGCCTGGCCAGGTTGTCCCCTAACAAATGACTAACCGACATAAATGTCGACAACCTGTTTTTTTACCTAAGGACACACCCTAGCAGACATTTGGTGGCATATCTGACCACTGGATTCACTCAGGGTTTTTTCACGGGTATTGTAGCCATCCCCACGGGCACACTGGAATGTCCCAATTTATTGTCAGCATGCCAAGATACAATCTCCACAGATACCCTCCTTTCCGCTGAAATTACCAACGGTTTAATGATCGGCCCCTTCACCTCCTCACCGTTTTCCTCCTGGCGCACTAACCCCATTGGTGTCGCAGTACACAAATATTCTAATAAAAAACGTCTAATTATTGATTTATCGGCACCGCACTCCTGCTTTGTTCCCAGCATAAACGCACTCATACCCGCAGACGAATTCTCACTTCAGTATGTAACAATTGACGATGCCATACAATCCATCATCTCATCTGGTAGTCGCCCCTGGCTCAGCAAAACGGACATCACAAACGCTTTCAAATTACTACCCATGCACCCCTCACTCTGGCACTTGCACGGTGTTAAATGGCGAGAAAAGTACTACTTCTCCACTCAACTCATTTTCGGTTCTAGAAGCAGCCCCAAACTGTTCGATATCTTTGCTGAAACGCTATGCTGGCTGCTTCTGAACGTCCTCAGGTGTCACTCTGTTATCCATTACTTAGACGACTTCTTACTGATAGAGCCAGGGGCACAAACACCCACCGCTATCAGCAGTACTACAGCACTTTTTTCCACACTTGGTGTACCATTGTCTCCATCAAAAACAATCGGCACCACAACTAAATTAACCTTTTTGGGGATAGAGCTAGACTCTGTTACCCTTCGAGCTAGCCTTCCCCATGACAAACTGCTCCGGTTGAGAGGGGAGATAGACATGTTCCTGCGGAATGATGTTTGCACCAGAAGGGAACTTCAGTCCCTTCTGGGATCCCTTAACTTCGCCATGCGCATCATCCCGCAGGGAAGGTCTTTTATATCCAGGCTTCTTTGCCTGCTCCATGGGGTACCGGACTCTTGCCCAGTTTCTTTGGACCCCCACGCAAAAGCCAACTTAGCTATGTGGGGGAAGTTTGTGGCAGATTGGAACAGTATCTCCATGTTTATCCCCCCTCTCTCCATTTGTTCACCCATCATCCACACAGACGCTGCAGCCAACACTGGTTTCGCAGCCATCTTCGGGAACCACTGGTTCAGGGGTCACTGGCCCGCTGAGACGGATGCCTTGCCAGGATTCAGGGAGACCTCAGCCCTATTCAAAATTTATCCCATTGTGGCGGCCGCACACACCTGGGGTCATCTCTGGTCCGGCAAGGCAGTAAAATGCTATTCTGATAACTCGGCGGCTTGCAAAATCATAAACAAGGGGCGCTCATAGTCCCTTACCATCATGCGGCTGATTCGCAAGCTGACCTGGCTGGCAGCAACCGTCCAGTTTCATAATGTTGGTTTTCACATCCCGGGCACCCACAACATGGCCGCTGATGCTCTTTCTCGCTCTCAATTCCAGGTATTCTTCCAGGCACTCCCTACGGCTCACCACCAGCCATCCAGGACACCATGATTTCACGAGCTAATCCTGGATTAAGCACACTTATGCACCACACTAGGACTCTCACTCACCAAGCACTATCACCTAACACAGCTATCTCATACAATAGGGCACTTACCATTTTTAACAAATTCACTGCAGAATTCAGTTTACAAGGCGACTTCTCTACACAAACCATGGTTGCTTTTGCCTCTTTCTGCCACTTACATCTTAAACTTTCTCACAACACCTTTAAACTTTACTTCATCGGGGTTCAGCACCATAGCCTCACCAATTTTCCTAACAACACCCCCTTCTTGTCATCATATCCCATTAAAAAGGTCCTGAAAGGTATATTAAAGGTTTCGGTTCCACTCACCACTACAAGACTACCTATAGATGGACCTATCTTTAGATCACTTAGCAATCTCCTTGATGAATCCCTGTTCGATCCCAACACAAACTTGGTCATCAAATCCGCTATTTATCTTGCTTTCTACGGTTTTCTCAGACCCAGAGAGTTCACCATTGTTTGTCAAGGAGATATCACGCACAGCCAAAAAACATCACACCTCACTAAGGTGGAGGGATCACTACCTACTTACGATCCCATCAACTAAAACTAACCACTCACAACACCCCACCATAATTCCTCTCTTCCCTACCGATAATGCCTGGTGTCCGGTCAAGGCGCTAGATCACCTACGGTCAACCCATCACGCGCACTTACCATACTCTCCGCTCTTATCACTACAAGGGCACCCGCTCACCACGGCTAAATTCACGACACACGTCAGGACACTACTATCCAAACTGGGTTACAATCCGGCTTCATTTTCCGGGCACTCATTCCGCATAGGAGCCGCTTCATCAGCCTCTAGCACAAACACCCTGGTCCACATCATCAAGAGACTGGGTCGTTGGAAATCCTCCATATATCATACATATATACCGCGACCAGAAAAAGAGCTTCGTCGAGCTTTCAGGAACTTGGTTATGTAAAAAAGGCAAAGTGTGTATTTTCTCGAACTTCTCTTTTGCCCTCTTTTACTTACAGGCCTACTCGTACGTTGGTTTCGGCACACCACAACCAACTTTGCCCTTTCAGATACTATCCATTACGTATTAAATTCAGAGCACAAGTAGAAAGGCCATTAGGCCTGAATTTGTGGGAGGAGTAAGTCCCCTACTTAAACTCCCAGCCCCTACTCACCTCTGCCGGTTCAGTTGATTGTCCGCACCCACCTACATCCTGTTATCATTACATTCTCCTTGGTGGGCCCTCTTTTAGTTACAGGCCCACTCGTACGTTGGTTTCGGCACACCACAACCAACTTTGCCCTTTCAAATACTGTCCATTACGTATCAAATTCCGAGCACAAATATATATATATATATATATATATATATATATATATATATATATTATACGTGTGCAGATATACTGCTACAGCTGCAGTATATGTGATGCCACAGTAATAAGACAAGCAGCTAAAAATAAATAAAATTACAATTTAACTGGGGTCTGCTGAGTGGCTTCTGCCTCCATATCTGTAGCTGGAAGCTCTATCACTGAGCTAAATTCAGTGATTCAGAGCTGTACTCGCTGAGTGGTTGTGCTCAAGTAATGCTCTCAGCCTGTGAGGCTGGGCTTTGCCCATATTGATGGGCTCCATCAGTGATGTGTAGCTGTTGTACCTCTAGTCACATGGAGTAAAGAGCCCATACTTGGATTACATTTGTGACTTGGTGAGCCCTCAGTTATATGCAAATAGGGCAAAAAAACATAATTTTACTGAATATTTTGGCATGAATGTTTCAATCAATATGCGTTTATATTTCCTCTTTAAATTGTAAAAATCCAAGTATTTTTTTCTTTACAAGTTGATAGCATCAACTTGGCAACAAAACTGAAAACTAACTGTGTCAGCTCAAATTTTAATTTATGGTTTTGAATTGAATTTAGCTCAGTTGTTAAAAATAGTAGACTAATTTTCCAATAAAAATAGCTCTCTGCTGCTATCCATCTAGCTCATCACGTGGATACTATTTATATAGACAAAGTAAGAAGGATATACATCTAATTCTGTTGGTTTGAGACAGACTTACCAGATTTTACTATTTCATGACGTAAAGTCATAATATTATTAATGACATGAAGGCGAGTATTATGCTGCACTCTTTTTTTCTTTCCCTCAGCAGCAAAGAAATATAACCACATTAAATCAGTATAATAAACAATCCATAACATGAGAGGTATATCTTCCCAGCAACAGGAACAGCCAATCAGATTCCATTCTTTAGCATAATAGGCGGTGATCTACAAACTACTTCTTCTTTCTTGCAATCCCGAACAAGTACATGTACAACAGTAAAGGAATTCCACTAAGAGGATAATGTCCATATCAAAACGAATTTTCAAGATAAGCACGGAACCAAACCGATTATCTCTAGATATTTAAGCTGTAAGAGAGAAACAATATGGTAATATCCAAGCCGTAACTGGATGTATGCATAGTATTATACTGTAATATGTATATTAGTCAAATATGTAATATAAAAGTATTTAAAATACTTGTAAAGGACCAGCCCATATATGATAAAACATGTATCACCATAAATCAACCAACTTACCCAGTCATAGGTCATCTGGGAAGGGAGGGTGCGAAGATTTTGGCTGCAGATAGCAATCATCCTGACCGGAGGACATCACTGCATCCAGGGATAGCAGACTCGAGGTTCCCCACGGCTGAGCTGTCCAAATTGAGGCCTGTGGCCTAAACAAGTGGGAGCTGAGGAGAGACGACCGCTCTTCCAGTTCTCTGGCTAGCGGAGGAACGCTCAAACATCGCTACCCCACCTCCCTTTGGACCAGTGGGAGATATCCTGGTCCCCACAGAGTCCTCACCTAACACTGCTAAGAAGTGGGTTGTCAGAGGCATCCAGTGACAAAAACCTTCAGGGCTGTCTAAATGTGGCTTACAAGTTAAGACGGCCGCCGGCATGACATCCGCGACATGAGCCCACCTTTAGGAGCGCATTTAGAGAGCCTTTTAACTCCTTTGGTCTCAATTACGTGCTGCCATCAAGAGGTAATCGAAGCGAGACGTACCTCCACAGACCGCGGCAAGTCAAGCCTCTGAAGCATGGCCACCACTGATCAGCAAAGCCCCCAATGCAGCATGCTAAATGGAGAGGAGGGAAGAGGAAGATGGCACCTCGACTCCACAGATGCCACTCCAAGATCTGTCGACACCCACCTAGACCTCAGTCCACACAGGGACATATCCCCAGGCACTGCTCACATATCCGGGTCTGATCGTAGATTGCGGAACGACTGGGATTGACCAAGGTCCCCTGAAATCAGCCACACTATAAGACGTAGAAGGTCCTGGATATTCAGTAGGGTTGACCATCTGGGTCTTGGAGGAGAGAGTCGTAAAATGGGAGAAGGTGAGGAAAATCCACTGCCATTTCCAACAGATGCGGGAACCACGGTTGTGATGGCCATAGAGGCCAACATGCCTTGTTGGCGACATAGTTGAAGCAGGCAACGAGGAATCGGTGCAAATGGGGGAAATGCATAGTTTGTTTCCGTAGACCAATCTTGGGGAAAAGCATTTGTTGCCAGAGCCGTCGGGTCTGAAAAAACTAAGGGTTTGAGCATTCAGTCGAGAGGCAAAGAGATATATTCCCAACTATCCCCACAGGTCTGTGATTTTCTGGAATATTAAAGGGTCCAGACGCCAGTCGCTGAAGTCTTTAAGGTGGCGGGAGTACCAATCCGCTGTAGTGTTGGAGAGGCCAGGAATATATTCTCTGTCACCGAAATGTTGTGCATAAGGCAAAATTGCCAAAAAATCGCGAGTCATGTTCGCAAGCACTTTGGACTTCGTGCCTCCTAGATGGTTGATGTACCTGACTGCTGAAATATTGTCCATCTTCAGTAGGATTGTGCATAAGGAGTGGGTTGGAGAGAGGCTGAGCACAGCAAAGGAACCCGGCAATTGATATGTAGTGTTGATTCTAGATCTGAGCATCTGTCTCCCGTGGAGATATTTCTACAACGCGCACCCCAACCATGTAAGCTCGCATCCGATTCTATGATTAGGTCTAGGGTTGTTCCAAATATAGCGTGTCCATTCCAGGCTTCTATGTGGAGAAGCCACCAATAAAGCTAGTCTTTCGCCTCCTTGTCCAATGTCACCATGTCTTCGTATGATGCTCCGCCTCTGAGGTAATTTCCAACAATGTAATTTTACAGTCTACAAGATATAATTTGGCCAGAACTTTAGTATAAAAAAATACTTTAGTAAATTACTGAGCAACATGATATGTATCCTCTTGACTACCTGGCTTTTGACAATGACAACTGATTTAATTGGAAATCCATTGTAAAGATCATGTGTGATCCAGGATCACAGTGGTCATCATTTCTTGGAGCAGACATCAATTCAGAAAAGGGACAGAATTAGGGCTTGATACAGAAGGCTGGAATTGGTACTTGAGTTGAAACAAACTGGATGTGTGACGCCCCTTCCCTTCATAACGAACATAGCATCTCATACTCTGTTAACTGCGGGAGAAGGGTAGATATATATATATATATGTGTATATATATATATATATGTGTATATATATATATATATATATATGAAAATCCAACGAATAGCTGCACTCACGGTGAATAAAAATCCAAGTTTATTGAAAATAAATTAAAACATCTACGACCAACGTTTCAGTCCTATCAGGACTTTCCTCAGGATCAAAAAGATGAAAAACAGTATATACATCATACAAGGCTTTTATACATAAAACTATTAAGTGTATTAGCTTACCCCAGGTGAAACCGCCACTCAATCGGCGTCCTGACCCGCTTTGTGCGCATGTGCGAGTTGACTCCGCCCCCTGCCGTGACGTCATGACGTCATCGCGTCATCGCGGCTAGATTGTTGCCTTGGCGACGTTGTCAAACATAGCATCACCATGGACAACCAAACGCCGGCAACCTGACCGGAACGATAGTTGTCATGATGATGCCGGTAAACAAAGGATCGCCGCAGTCAATGTCTTCAAAAAAAGGGGGGGTGGAGCCAAGTGCAAAGAATACTAAACCAAAAAACATGTGAATAAAACTTATAATAAAATAAATATCATGTATACAAATATGAACGAGCTTTATATTATATCTGCTCAGTTCATTATAAAGTGCCAACATTATCAGTGTAAATAAAGTGCATAGAAACATCCATATATTCATCTTATTAGGGAATCAGTGCATATAATTGAGTGTAATGCTCATAAGGGCAAAGTGTGAAATAAATCTCACTTGCATAACGATCCATGTTTGGATATTTTAAAGTGACATGCAAAACAATCCATATTTGGATGTTTTAAAGTGACAGTGCATAAATATATAAAGTGCAAACTATCAATAGTAAAAAAGTGCAGTAAGTACTGGTGAAAAAATATTGCATGGTGTATTGTGTAAAAATAAATCTAATATAATATGATACTAATATAATAATATTATTAGTATTATATTAGTATCAATGTTATCAGGTATATATTTTTTCTTTTATATATGGGGTTTAAAAGAGAATAGATTTATTTTTACACAATACACCATGCAATATTTTTTTCACCAGTACTTACTGCACTTTTTTACTATTGATAGTTTGCACTTTATATATTTATGCACTGTCACTTTAAAACATCCAAATATGGATTGTTTTGCATGTCACTTTAAAATATCCAAACATGGATCGTTATGCAAGTGAGATTTATTTCACACTTTGCCCTTATGAGCATTACACTCAATTATATGCACTGATTCCCTAATAAGATGAATATATGGATGTTTCTATGCACTTTATTTACACTGATAATGTTGGCACTTTATAATGAACTGAGCAGATATAATATAAAGCTCGTTCATATTTGTATACATGATATTTATTTTATTATAAGTTTTATTCACATGTTTTTTGGTTTAGTATTCTTTGCACTTGGCTCCACCCCCCCTTTTTTTGAAGACATTGACTGCGGCGATCCTTTGTTTACCGGCATCATCATGACAACTATCGTTCCGGTCAGGTTGCCGGCGTTTGGTTGTCCATGGTGATGCTATGTTTGACAACGTCGCCAAGGCAACAATCTAGCCGCGATGACGCGATGACGTCATGACGTCACGGCAGGGGGCGGAGTCAACTCGCACATGCGCACAAAGCGGGTCAGGACGCCGATTGAGTGGCGGTTTCACCTGGGGTAAGCTAATACACTTAATAGTTTTATGTATAAAAGCCTTGTATGATGTATATACTGTTTTTCATCTTTTTGATCCTGAGGAAAGTCCTGATAGGACTGAAACGTTGGTCGTAGATGTTTTAATTTATTTTCAATAAACTTGGATTTTTATTCACCGTGAGTGCAGCTATTCGTTGGATTTTTGTATGGACGGCTATTACTTGCTGGCACCCGGGCAACAAGGGTAATTGGAGCGTGAGTGCTGGAGCTATTGGTATTTTTTGTCTATAGGGTTATTGGCCTTAACCCCCTCCTGGCACCAGCACCTTAGCAGTTTGACACTATATGTGTAGATAGCTTTGGAACCCTGCACTTTATTTGACCATAAGGACGTTTTTTGCTATTTTCTATAAAAAAAAATTTTTTTTGGCTTATTCACTAAACTATAAGCATGGATGAATTTTTGTTCCAAGCTGGGGCATACTCGGAACAGGCAGATACTATGCAGTTCTCCCAGGAAGAAGCGGAGAATATTTTATGGGAACAAACTGGTTTGGAACTTCCACATCACTTATCCGCTAAGGACGTTTATTTCAAATTGTCTAAATTACGGAGGAAACAGATCGATTTAGATATGCATGGATTATTTCTCTCTGACTATTACAAGGCAAAGAGGATTCCCAGAGGATTTAGAGTACTTAATGTACCGACTATTGGAAGGGGAAAAGCTAAGGTCTGCAAAGAATGGACTATGGTTTTGAATAAGGCATCATTGGATATGATGCTTATCATAATTAAAGATGTGAAAGAGGATTTGATAGATGTGGAGAAAAAGATCTTGGAGGTGGAGAATGAACATGCCATATTATTGGCCTCAGTGGAAGGACAGAAATTGTCACAAAAGCTCCATGAGGAATTGCAGAAATATAAGAACGAATTGATTAGATTCAAAAAGCAAAAATTCGAGAGAGTCCAACAGGACTACCTGGACCACAGAGTTTATAGATGGCTGTCCGGCAATGGCACTCAGAGGCCAAGGCGGCAACGCAAAAGAATTGTCAAGCCCCGAATTGTAACTATTGACACTACATCCGGGGAATCGGCCTCTGAGAACGATATGAAGGAACCCACACTGCATACCCCTCTTTTTTTAGAGACCCCAGAAATGGGAACTTCTACCAGAAGTCGCGTAAGGGGCACCGCAGAACCAGGAGAGGGGGGCATACCAAAAGGGGTGTTAAAGGGCAAGCCACCACTCAGGAAATAATCCCGATTTTCAACTTATCCCACCGACCGCTTATCCAAGAAGAATCTGACTTATTAAGCCAAGGATTATCATTTGTCCCTACAGCGGATGTGAATCCATTTAAATGGGAAGTGGAGTGGTTTAAGTTTGGAAGAAACCTTCGTTTGAAAGAATATTTCTGCAAAAGTGGATCTAATGCAATTGATACCAACCATGGAACTAAAGAAAAATTCCGCCTGAATTCAACATTTGACCCACCCACTAATAAAGCTTCAATCAAAACTTTTTTATCTTTGACCAACAAAGATGCAAAGACAGCAATGTGTAACCCTGTCAATAAGAGACACAACGTCACAAAACGTCAGCGCCAACTTATTAAGAATTTGGCTGAGCATCGATCTATAATTATACGCTCCGCGGATAAAGGAGGTGGAATAGTTATTATGAATTACTCTGATTATGCCAACGAGCTAAAAAGCCAATTACAAGATCCAAATGTCTACCTTCCCCTGGATCAAGACCCTACTCGGGAGTTTCAGGGTGTGATACATGATATATCATCTATGGGATTGAGAGCCGGATATATAGACTTAGATTTATTTCAATATTTGAATCAAAAAAATCCACGAACTCCTATCATTTATAGCATCCCAAAAATTCATAAGGATGCTCAGAAGCCTCCGGGACGTCCAATAGTGTCCGCGATCAAAGGAATTTTAGAACCTTTAGCTAAGTGGCTTGATTTTTTGTTTAAACAGACGGTTGAGCAATTGGACACTTGTATAAAAGACACACCCATGCTCTTGAATAAAATTAAGGAGATTACATTTATGGAAACTAAACCTTTGCTAATTACCATGGATGTAAAGAGCCTTTACACTGTAATCCCACATGATGAAGGGATTGAGGCCATGCGACAAGTACTCACGGCATCGACAGTGTACCATGGTCCACCTATTGAATTTGTACTGGAAATTTTGGCAATCACTTTGGAACGCAACTACTTTCGTTTTGAAAATCAGTGGTACTTGCAGATATCAGGCACATCGATGGGGGCGGCAATGGCCCCCATGTATGCAAATGCATACATGTATGTGTACGAACAGAAACACATCTTGTTACCATATGGCCATTTAATACAAGGCTATTATCGTTTCATTGATGATCTTTTGATCATTTGGAACGGTACCATAATGGAAGCACACAGTATGGTCGATGAACTTAACAAGCTACCAGTACCTATAAGAATGACGGCGAACATCAGTACGGATAAAATCCAATACTTGGATGTTGAATTGTCCATAGGTACAGACAGATTGGAATATAGCTTGTTCACGAAAGCCACTGACCGCAATACCCTCCTCCATGCACATAGTGCTCATCCACAAGGTCTGAAGGACTCTCTCCCAAAGGCCCAATATCTGCGGGTGATGAGAAACAACTCTGATGAGAACATCAAAGAGAAGCAACTGATTGAAATGACTAATAAATTTTTGGGACGGGGGTACCACCGCTCCACCCTTGATAAAGCATTAAGAGAGGCTAGGGCCCCTCGGGAACCTAGGGTGACAGCGACATCACAAAGAATGGTCTTCCCCACTACGTTCCATCAATCAACGGGTCAAATTTCCTCCGCCATCAGAAAAAATTGGAGAATACTGGCAGCAGATGACACCCTCCCTAAGGTCTTTTCGGAACAACCTTTAGTTTGCTTCAAGAGGAATAAAAATCTAAAGGATATGCTGGTCCATACTGACCCTATCCTAAGTTATGCGGATAATGTTACAGTACAATGCCGGGGCAGTGTGCGCTGCCTTGGGTGTGTAACATGTGGACACATGACCCCATCTAAGTCTTTCCAACACCCACACACCAACAAGAAATATACAATTCGAAGTACCATTACGTGTAAAACCACTCATGTTGTTTATAAACTCACATGTCCATGTGGGTTGGTGTATATTGGTAAAACTGAAACAGCGCTTTGTGAAAGAATTAGGGGTCATAGATCCAGCATTAGATTGGCCTATAGGGATGGTGGATTAGACAAACCAGTGGCGAAACATTTCTTTGATTTTAATCACCCATTAGCCACACTGAAATTCATAGCAATTGACCATATTCCAGCATCGAGACGGGCCGGAGACAGGGGTAAATTGCTATTAAACAGAGAGACATTTTGGATTTATGAATTGGACACAGTTTACCCAAAGGGTTTGAATGAATATATCTCGTTCCATTCATTCTTGTAATAGGTTTAACAACAAGTGATGTTTGTTATAATGACTTAAGTTATGTAATATATTTATATGCATAGTTATAATCGAGTTATAACCCCAGCTATTGGTAGTTTGATTTTAGATATAAATGCTGAGATATGCTATTAAGAACAAAACATTTTTGGGGCACTCTAATCAGTAAGGCTAAATGAGCATAGCCCAATATATAGAAAAATGTTTAATCATTGTATATGATTAACAGGAGGAGTTGTAGTAACAACCCTCAATATATAATGTTTTAGGTAATCTTGATCGCATGTCTTCAGTATTTGGATTTTTATATAAGTGTACATGTATTGTTATTATGTTATTATATTAGTATCAATGTTATCAGGTATATATTTTTTCTTTTATAAATGGGGTTTAAAAGAGAATAGATTTATTTTTACACAATACACCATGCAATATTTTTTCACCAGTACTTACTGCACTTTTTTACTATTGATAGTTTGCACTTTATATATTTATGCACTGTCACTTTAAAACATCCAAATATGGATTGTTTTGCATGTCACTTTAAAATATCCAAACATGGATCGTTATGCAAGTGAGATTTATTTCACACTTTGCCCTTATGAGCATTACACTCAATTATATGCACTGATTCCCTAATAAGATGAATATATGGATGTTTCTATGCACTTTATTTACACTGATAATGTTGGCACTTTATAATGAACTGTGCAGATATAATATAAAGCTCGTTCATATTTGTATACATGATATTTATTTTATTATAAGTTTTATTCACATGTTTTTTGGTTTAGTATTCTTTGCACTTGGCTCCACCCCCCCTTTTTTTGAAGACATTGACTGTGGCGATCCTTTGTTTACCGGCATCATCATGACAACTATCGTTCCGGTCAGGTTGCCGGCGTTTGGTTGTCCATGGTGATGCTATGTTTGACAACGTCGCCAAGGCAACAATCTAGCCGCGATGACGCGATGACGTCATGACGTCACGGCAGGGGGCGGAGTCAACTCGCACATGCGCACAGAGCGGGTCAGGACGCCGATTGAGTGGCGGTTTCACCTGGGGTAAGCTAATACACTTAATAGTTTTATGTATAAAAGCCTTGTATTATGTATATACTGTTTTTCATCTTTTTGATCCTGAGGAAAGTCCTGATAGGACTGAAACGTTGGTCGTAGATGTTTTAATTTATTTTCAATAAACTTGGATTTTTATTCACCGTGAGTGCAGCTATTCGTTGGATTTTTGTATGGACGGCTATTACTTGCTGGCACCCGGGCAACAAGGGTAATTGGAGCGTGAGTGCGGGAGCTATTGGTATTTTTTATATATATATATGTGTATATATATATATATATATATATATATATCGTTTACATAATCTTTAAATTGCTGTTATAGACATTTTGATTCCATAATAATTCGTTTTAAAGTGGATCACATGATATTGTAGCAAAATGTGTCAATGTGCCATGTAAATAATTTGATGCATATTATCCTTGGTAATTCTAGATTTAATGAGATGTGCTTATATTTGAATATAACTTTGATATTTAAAGCCCCAGTTGGTTGGTTGACATTATGTGTGTGTTCTATTCCTTTATGGCACAGCAGTGCAATATTCCTTGCATTTAGTTTGCTGGAATCTTTGAAATGTGAAAATAACTGCAATGGAAAGATAATTAAAAGGAAGCATGATGGACAAAAGCTCTTATGAGTTTTATTGTTGTTTTTTTATATTCAGTTTTCTCAAGTGAATAGCACTAAAAGTTTCTAAACATCAGTTTTGCCAGACAATAAATTGGCAGTTGAGATCTAGTGCCTATAGTCCATTCAACTAACAGCAGGGGTTGTTAGTTCCAGCTGTGCATAACCGAATCATTCCCATCTGAGATAATGAAAGAGGAATACAAAATGCAGTGCGGGGAGGACTACAAAGGTGTTAAAATATTATGATGATTGGGTTTAGTCAAACTAATATCCAAGCTGTTAGGCTGCCTATTTAATCAAGGGATTGTGTCGGTGGGTTATTAAAAAAATTAATCTGTTAAATTTGTTTTTCCATGTATGCCTCGCATTAGATGGTTGGCAAGTTACTGTTACAATGCTCATGCTTTTAATGATCATGCATCATTAACCCACTTCTCTTTTTTTGAGAATGTGTCCATGTGGAATTTTTGCCTGGACTCATTGTATTTACTATTTGATTTTATAGTAAAAAAGGTGTACATAGGTATGTTCATAAACTGGTCTAGAAAGATAGCTTTCTATTTTGCTGTATTTCCTTGTATTTTGTTATGTGATGCAGAGGCATTCATAATTATTCTTATTCAAATTTATAAAGCGCAAACAAATTCTGCAGCGCTTTACACTGGGTGGACTAACAGACAGTATTTGTAACCAGGTCGAGTTTAAAGCACAGGAACAGAGGGGGTTTGGAGCCCTGCTCAAATGAGCTTACATTTTAGAGGGAGTGAGACAAAATTACACAAAAGGTAAGGGTACTGTAGAAAAGTAGGTTACTAAAATAGTTTTCAATGAGGGCTTTATTTTATTTTTTTGCATAGCACAGTTGCAGGAGAGGAAGCAAGGTGCATGGAAGGAAAGCTATTAACAGTTAAATTGAAATGCTTTCCTGAAGGGACAAACGGAACAGGGAAGGGAGTTCCATAGGAACAGTGCATCCCTAAAGAAGTTTTGAAGGTGAGCATCAGAGATGAGTGTGAACAGAGGATAGACGCAGGTCTTCAGCAGAGCGTGAGGGACTGGGCAGGACATATTTGTGTATTAGGGAAGATGGGTAGGAGCAGTGTTATGTAGAGATGTATAAGTACATACCAGAATTTTAAACTGAGCCTTGTATCTTATTGGAAGCCAATGTAGAGACTCATGGGGTGAGGGTGGGGGGAGCGTGAGAGATGCAGGAGAACATGAAGATTAGCCTTGCTGTCGCATTCATTCTAGACTGTGATGGAGTAAGTTGTGAAAATGTAAGACCACTTGCAGTAGTCAAGGTGAGAGAAGATAGTGACCAGCACCTTAGGCGTGTATGGCGTTAAATATGGGGCACTGTTTTTGAGATCAAAGAGTCAGAATTTAGCGATCGACTGGACATGAGGGGTAAATGAGCGGTTGCAGTCTAAGAGAACACCTGGGCAGCAAGCCTGTGAAGTAGATCTGATTGTAGTGCCATTGACTTGGAGCCAAACAGACATGAGTTTACCAAGGGAGGCAGTGTAAACTGAAAACAGTTGGGGAACACCAATTGAGAGGAGTTGTGAAAGAGGCAGAGCCAGAGAAAGAAACACCGAAAGAGCACTGAGAGAGTTAGGAGGATAACAGTGGAGAGAGCAGTGTCTCATATACCAAGATTACAGTGGATGAGAAGAAATTGTTGATGAATAACCATGTTGAAAGCAGCAAAAAGGTCAAGGAGAACTAGGATAAAGTGACCATTAGAATATACATCAATTAAATCATTGGATACTTTGGTCAGAGCCGTTTCAACAGAGTGACGAGCACGGAATCCAGACTGAAGCGAGTCAAGCAGGAAAACTTGGTGGCAAACGTTAGTATTGAGATAAGGCGAAAGTTGGATGGAGCGTTAGGGTCAAGGTTGTGCTCTTTTGGAATCAAGGTTACGGTTGTATGCTTGAAGGGTTCAGGAAATATGTCAGAGGATAAATTTTATATTTTAGTCAGGGACTGTCACGGTTCTCACATCCAGACTGCCAGACGAGGTCGCCCCAGAAGTGCCCGATGAGGGATTTGAACCTGGGTACTCTGCAGTGCTGGGGCCGCGACATCCAGACTGCCAGACAAGGTCGCCGCAGAAGTGCCCGATGAGGGATTTGAACCTGGGTACTTTGCAGGGGCTGCTGTTTTGCATCTGAGCCGCTCAGGAAATATCCAGAAGTCTAATCTTGCCCTGTATCCAGCACTGGGGGCTGTTTTGCATCTGAGCCACCATACAGCTCAGGAAATATCCAGAAGTCTACTCTTGCCCCGTATCCAGCACTGGGGGCTGGACGTTATCTGAGACTGTTCCTGTCACTCATGGTTCACCTGTGGCTGATCACTGATTAGCCAGGTATAAGACACTGCCTCTCCCTGAGGGCAGTGTCAGTTCATTGACTCTGGTGCAAGTATTGCTGTTTCGTGTTCCAGTGTTCTCCTGTTAATTTCTGACCTTGGCTTGTTATTTCGTGGACCCTGATTTCTGGCATCCTCTGACCTCGGCTCTCTTCTGGTTTATCCTGATTTCTGGCACCCACTGACCTTTGGCTTACCAACGACAATTCTCCTGTTTATGTCCGTATCTGCACTGCGACTTGGAGCATCATCCTGCACAGCCCCCGTGCACTGACTCACAGGCCAGGTGAATTCTTACCTGACCACCTTGGCCTGTGTTTACTTCCAAGGGTGAGCACATATATCTGCGCTACAGACTCCAGCTCAGGTAAGCCCTGACAGAATGAACTATTACAGCGACTTTGTCAAGATCCGGTCTGCTATTAATTTACTTTCTAGACGGATTAAGGAGTGGGCATACCAGAAGCTGCAGGAGAAAAGCACTGTCTTGGAAAGCTGGAAGTCGTTCATGACGGCAATGGACTCTCAGTGCGTTTCCTCCAGGAAAGCAACTCCAAAGCCTGCTCCAGGACCCCGCAGATCTCGGCTACCCAGAGAAAAAGATGACTCCATCCTGTTCCAGTACAAACCCACCTTCAGCAACCGGCCTTGGGTTCAGTAATGTACCCAAGTAAGCTGTGAAAGTCCTCTGGATAGGGAGGAACCCATGGAGATTGGATTTACCCGAACCAGGTTGCCTCCTAAGGAAAGAAACCGTAGAAGAGTCCATGGCCTGTGTTTTTACTGTGGAGAAAGAGGGCATTTCATCTCTCTCTGCCCAACTCGTCCACCTAGGCCAAAAACTCTTCTATTGGGTACCCTACGGACTTATCCTGTCATTCCGACAAGACAGCCTGGAAACTACCAGCCCTGTCCCTGTTCTGTGACACAAAAGGGTACCCAAACTACTACAGTCAATGTTACCAGTGTCCCAAAAGAACCTTCAACCAGTACCCCTGAGGAATCTCCACCTCCTGCTCCAGAAACATCTGTACCTCTTCCTGAGAACACTTCTGTTCAAGCAAGCACCATCACTTCATGCCTTGCCAAAAAAGTTCTGCCACTTGACTGCATGTATGCCTCAAATGGCACAGTTGTATGCAAACAGGATCTCAAAGTATTCAATAAAGCATTGAAAGCTGTGAATGCCTCCCCTGTGAGAACTACTAGAGCAAAGGCTACGGTAGGTGCTGTGTTTCCCTCTAATCTGGAAGAAGGCCGTACGTATGGCATGGATGCCTGTGGAAGAACATATCTCCTGCCAGATGATGTATTCAATCTCTCAGAGGAGGAAGGTAATTCTGATCTGGAAGGAAATGTTGAGCAACCAATTCACGCCCGGAGGGCGTTTTTTAAGGGAGGGTACTGTCACGGTTCTCACCGCGACATCCAGTCTGCCAGACGAGGGATTTGAACCTGGGTAGTCTGCAGTGCTAGGGGGCTGGACGTTATCTGAGACTGCTCCTGTCACTCATGGTTCACCTGTGGCTGATCACCGATTAGCCAGGTATAAGATACTGCCTCTCCCTGAGGGCAGTATCAGTTCATTGACTCTGGTTCAAGTATTGCTGTTTCGTGTTCCAGTTTTCTCCTGCACTGCGACTTGGAGCATTATCCTGCAGAACCCCTGTGCATTGACTCACAGGCCAGGTGAATTCTTACCTGACCACCTTGGCCTGTGTTTACTTGCAAGGGTGAGCACATATATCTGCGCTACAGACTCCAGCTCAGGTAAGCCCTGACAGAGGCAGGGCAGGAGGAGGAGACAATGAGACATGAGATGAGAGGGAACCGGTGGTGGGTGGGAGGACTTGAGCAGAACAGAAAACTCTTCTGGCGTAGCAGGTGTGAGTGGGGATGACGGATGTATTGGTAGGGGAAGTAGAGAGATTATATATATTTTCCCTGATTGCAGAAATCTTTTCCGTGAAGTGAGTTGTGAAGTTTGTTGTGGTCAAGTTAGTAGGGCAAGCAGAAACAGGGCAAAGAAGAGAGTTAAAACTGGGAAAGAGTTGTTTGGATTTTCAGGTGAGTTTGGGTATGAGGGCATTGAAGTTGTTTTCTTTTACAGAGGAAAGAGCTAACCTGTACAAGCTTAGCATAAATTTATAATGGAGGAAATTAGATGCAGGATGGGACTTTCTCCAGCAGTGTTCAGCAGGTGTCGGGTCAGCTTCGTTTGCCAATGATTTAATCGGGGCGCTTGAATGATTAATTGTACAAGGTGCCATGATATCTATTTGAGAGGAGAGGGTAGAGGCAGGTTGCAGAGCTGGGGCAGGTGAGGTTTGAGATGGTTAAATGGAGTTTGAAGGTTGATAGAGCATCAGTGGAGGTTTCTGCAAGTAATGTAGCCATTTAAACTTATTTCGACATAAAAAAAAAATTGCTAAATTAATATAGAAGCCTATTTTTTTACGTGCCATTAAAACCGGGGCTGTCTTTCACTATTACATCTTTTGCAAGCATCTCTTCAACTTTAAGTCAGCCCTACTGTTTGTGTCCATCTTCCTGAACATTATATTCCATATTGTGTGCTATTTCTACCAGTTACCTGTTTCTAATACAGTCTCCTTCATTGGTATCTGTGAGGGACACATTAGCATGGTGCTAATCATTCCCTTCAGGCTTTTTGCAGTAAACAAGGTCTTTTCAGAGAAAATGCAGTGCTTACATTACACCCTAGTGATAGCTTCACTGGCCACTCCTCAGATGGCTGCTAAAGCTGCTTCCTTGGGCAGTGCTGCAGTGTAAGCAGCACTGCCAGTCAGTGTCTCCACCCTCTGCATGCAGACACTGAACTTTCCTCATACATTGATTCAATGTATTTCTATGAGGAGATGCTGATTTGCCAGGGCTGTGTTTGACCTGTGCTGGCTCTGCCCCTGATCTGCCTCCTTGGCAGTCTCAACCAATCCTATGAGAAAACATTGTGATTTGCTCAGACCACAAGTTCTGATGATGTCAGCAGACAGAGACAGTTCAGGGGCAAAGCCAATAGTTTTAAACTTGAATACAAGTAGGATTTTACTATATTTAGGGGGGCAAGAGGGACCAGGGTGGGCTAGTTGGTGGATGTAACACTATATAGGGTCAGGAATACATGTTTGTGTTCCTGACTCTATAGTGTTCCTTTAACTACATTAATATCCAGAGATATAACCAGAACTCGAGGAATTCTTATAGCGTCACTTTCATCAAGGTAATAAAGTCTACCAGTTTCATTTCTGGTGATAGTATTCCACGCCATATACGATGTGATTATCTCAAACCTGTTCTTCTTTACTTTACTTTTGCTATAAATTACTGTTCAGTTCTAATGATTTTTAGTATTTTTTTTTTGTCTTTCATTAGAAACTAAAAAATAATTCTCAGCATGCAAATTATTAATTTTTTTTTTTTTTTTCAAAGCACTTATCTGAAACAATTGGAATCAACCCTGGTGATGCAAGCTTATATATAAACGGCCTCCAGGTGGATTTGGATGTTCATAATGCATTCAGGTATGTCTGAGCACAATACTTTATAGTTCTATTTTAAAAGAGAACATACTGAAAAAGTGTTTTTGTGTTACTATTGTTTCCAGCTACCAACCAGTCTGAAATTAGATGTAGGGGTGGGCATTGCACTTCTTGATGGGTATGGCTCTGATACTAAATGCATCACATAACTCTTACAGGTTATTTTCCTAGTAATGCAAGGCACTATATATATTGCATTATATAATATGTACTTGGTACATTGGAATACATTTCCCATATTCATGGCAGCACAACAATGGGTAATACTGAAACAATAGCCAAAGGAGGGAGAATAAACACACAAACGCCAAATTATCAAATGTAGGTATATTAACACAACCAATGTTACAAACCAAGCAAGAAAAAAAAAAAAAAAGTTGATGTCAACATTTTAAAATTGACTTGCTTTGACTTCCAACTGACAGCAGGGCCGGAGCATCCTATAGGCGACTTAGGCAGTCGCCTCGGTCGCACCGGCCCGGGGGCACAAGTTTCGAGTAACCAGCAGGAAGGAAGCGCACAGCGGACTGAAAAGAAGTGCTCTCTCAGTCAGTTGTCAGTCCGGTTGGGTACAGGAAACAGAAGCTCCTGTACCGCGGTCTGCTCTGCCCGTCCATGCAACAAAGAGGAAGGAGGCACAATAGGGAAGGGGTGGGAGAGACCACTAAGGGACAATGGGGGGAGGAGGGAGAGGAGGAAAGACCACTAAAGGACACTGGGGGGGAGAAGAGACCACTAAGGGACACTTGGGGGGGTGAGGAGAGACCACTAAGAGACACTTGGGGGGGTGAGGAGAGACCACTAAGAGACACTTGGGGGGGTGAGGAGAGACCACTAAGGGACACTTGGGGGGGGTGAGGAGAGACCACTAAGGGACACTGGGGAGGGAACCACTAAGGGACACAGGGGGGTGAGGAGAGACCACCAAGGGACACTGTCCTGTCAAAATGCATTTGTTGCCTGCCAAAATAATAATTTCGTGGAGATATTGCAATGCCATTTATTCTTAGTTCTTATATAAAAACCACCAAAATCTTGGTGAATGGCTCTGAGCTGAAAATGTCTTTACTCTATGGTGAATCTTAGAAATGAATGATGCAGGGCAATGGAAACATGAAAATGGAACGGATTAAGTTCGAGTTCTGGGGTTCCACTGTATCTCTCTTCTCTCAGCCCTTCTGCAATAAGGAATTAACCTTTGGCCACTTTATTTTCTTTGGCTTCTTGACGTTTTGTTAAAAAATGTGACCTGGAGTGTCAAATTCAAAAAGATATCCTTTACTTTTGATATCTAAAACCAATCTATCCTTTAAGAATTCCTTCCATGCCTTTTGGAATAGAAGCAGACATGCCCATACTCTGCCAGGCTTGGTCCATCATAAGGATCTAGAATTTTTGGTAGATGGGCATTCCACCTTTGAAGATTGTTTGCTTCTCCAGGAATGGGATCTTCTCTAACGTGGCAAAAAACATGGCGAAAATGCTGCAAATTTCTTTACAAACCACAGGACCATCCAGGCCTGTAAGACCTGTTGTCTTTAAAGGAAAAATAGTCAGAAGATCTTTTGCCACAAAATGGTTTCCTAGGCCTGGGATCTTGAGGCGGAAAAGTTGTCACTTCTGTTGCTCTTTTAACGCACTCGTCTAAGTTATTGCTGAAAAACATACCCCTATGAAAAGGAGCCATATTAATTGAAGTCTCTGATTTAAAGTCCGTTCCAACTGTAGCAATCTTGTAAAGGCGGTGGTGTAGGCATCTTTCTCTCCCCGCAATGTATCTTTCAACCTATCCTTTCTGTCCCTGCCCTATTCTTCACTTCCTTTCAAGTTCACACTGTCCGCATATTTAAGCCCACTCCTTTAAGAATTGCCATCATCTATCCCCCCTCCCTCCCCAGTCATCATAGGCTATTCATTGAACACTTTTCTTCCTGCCTACCCCACTTTTTCTCCTCTAGCACTCCTTCCCTCATACTTGGGAACATCCCAATCAACTGATGTCTTTAATCCCTGATGCCTCCCATCTGCTCTCTGTAACCTCAACCTTCAGCCTCACACAGTGGTCTACTTCAGCAACTCATACAGCAGGAAACAACCTTGACCTTATACTCACCAATCTCTGTACCACCTCTAATCTCTCCAATGTTCCATTTCCTTTATCTGACCACCATCTGCTGACCTTTGATATCGGCATACCCCGTACCCAAATTTCACCACCCTCAACTCTCCAATCTCGCAGAAACCTCCACTGCCTTGATCTCCAGCATCTCTCCACCAAACTCTACTTTTATCTATCTCAAATCTCACTTGCCCTAACTCTGCAACCTCACTCTACAACTCCACTCTCTCCTCTCAACTTGACATCATGGCATCGCCTACATGTAAATGCAGCAAGCGTTCCCAATTACAACCCTGGCACAAAAAACTGACCCTATATCTTAATTTTTTTTTCCAGAACTGCTGAACGCTGTTGGAGACAGTCTCACTCGCCACCGGACTTCCTTCACTATAAATTTATGCTGCGCTCCTACACTCTCAATTTTTCCTCTGCAAAAGTAAATTACTTTAACACCCTCACAAGCACACGATCCCACCAACCCAAATGCCTATTTCACACTTTAAATGCTCTCATTGGCCCTGTTGCTCCCCCTCCCACTACCACCCTGTCCGCCTCAAACTTTGCAATACCTTCTTCTTCACTGAGAAGATTTCTACAATCAGGGAAGAGATCTCTAACCTCTCTCCCTTCCCTTCCAATACATCTTCCAATACATCACCGAACCCCACTCACTCCACTGTTCTATGCTCATTTGCACCTACTACAACGGAAGAGGTTTCTGCTCTGCTCCTGTCCTCTTGCCCTACCACTTGGTCCCTTGATCCTATTCCATCATAACTCATCCACGCTCGGTCTCCCTCTCTTGCTCTTCCTCTCACTAAAATTTCCTTCTGCACATTTCCTTCATCCTTCAAGCAGGCAGCTATAACGCCAATTCTGAAAATGTCCAACCTCGACCCCAACTACTGCCCTATATCGCTCTGCCCTTTGCCTCCAAGATCCTTGAGAGAGTTGTGTATGCGGATTGACAGACTTCCTCGATACCAACTCTCTGCTTGACCCGCTTCAGTCTGGATTCTGTGCTCGTCACTCTGTTTAAACAGCTGTGACCAAAGTATCGAACGATTTAATCGCTGCTAAATCTCACGACCATTTCTCTATCCTAATTCTCCTTGATCTTTCTGCTGCATTTCACACAGTTGATCATCAACAGCTTCTTCTCATTCTCAGTAATCTCAGTCTACAAGATACTGCTCTCTCCTGGTGCTCCTCCTACCTCTCCCAGCACTTTTTCAGTGTATCTTTCTCTGGCTCTGCCTCTTCTCCCCAAACACTCTCTGTTGACATTCCCCAAGGTTCTGTCCTTGGTCCCCTATTGTTCTCAGTCTATACTGCCTCCATAGGTAAACTCATCAGCTCCTTTGGTTTCCATTATCATTTATATGCATAGGACACACAAATCTACCTGTCCTCTCCTGCTCTCTCTCCGCCCATCTTGACTCATGTCTCTGACTGCCTCTCCGCGATTTCCCGCTGGATGGCTACTCAACCTGTCCAAAACAGATTTTCTGGTCTTTCCTCCCTCAAGTGTTTCTACTCCCCTGTCTGTCTCCCTCCAAGTCAGCGGAGCCACCATCACCTCTACCTCGCAGTCTCGCTGCCTAGGTGATCTCTTTGACTCTGATCTCTCCTTCACCTCTCATGTCCAGTCGATCGCCAAATCCTGCTGCTTCTATCTGAAAAACATAGCCTGCATCCGCCCTTATTTAACACCAAATGCAGCCATTGTTCTTTCTTGCTTTGACTACCGCAATCCCCTTCTCAGTGGTCTTACGTGCTCCCACACTGCACCGCTGCAATCTATAATGAATGCGGCAGCAAGGCTAATTTTCCTGTCTGCTCGCACCTCCCATGCATCCCCCCTCTGTCAGTCCCTACATTGGCTTCCAGTTAGATATAGGGCTCAATTTAAGATTCTGGTGCTTGCTTACAAGTCCCCATATAATGCTGCTCCAACCTACCTATACTGCCGAAGACCTACGTCTATCCTCTGTCCGTACTCCCACATCTGATGCTCGCCTCCAAGACTTCTCCAGGGCTACACCTTTTCTGTGGAACTCCCTTCCCTTCTCCTTTAGACTTTCACCCAATCTCCACTCCTTCAAAAAAATCTTTGAAAGCACACTTCTTTAGGAAAGCATATCATTTATATTGTTAGCAGGTTTTCATTCACCCCCTCCATATTTTAAGGGCCCCAAAAAAAGAGGCTAGGGCCACAGCAGAATGAAAACATGTGCCAGATACCACACAGGCTTTACCATAGTAGAAGTCCATAGTCTCTCTTAGAGAACCTGCATTGTCCACAGGTAAGGTGGTGTGTTTAGCCAGCCATACCACAATGACATCCACTTTAGGAGTAGAGTACCAAGAGCAAGCATCAATGTTTACAAAAGATGAGAAATTCTACTTTGTGCGTGGCACCTTTTTCTCTGGACTTAACCATTTCTTATGAATAAGATCCTTTTGTGAATATACAAATGAATCCGGCTACCTTGGCCTATTGTGTGGCCTTCTTGATGTAATCCAAAATATCCGTGGAAGGGGTAAAGGGGCCTGCTGCTGCATTCAGACACTCTTTGCAGAGAATCTGCCCCTCTAGTGCTCTCTAATCACATATTTCACACCGGAACCTTCTGGTGGACTTTCCTGTAGATAATCCAGAATATTTATTTTCGGTAGAACTAGAATAATAGGAAATAATTAATATGGTGCTCTATTTGGTTTGCGAATAAACAAACAACTGCACAGATGCAATGAAAAAGTGTGAATGGCATACCTAGGACTCTTAAAGCGTGACCTTATGTTAGAAGCAAAAGAATCTGAATACATGATTGCAATCCTGAAACAAAAATAGATAAATGAAAGGACAGAATTAAAGTAAAAACAGTAAATATGCCTTTAAAACTTACCAAACCAGCAAAGAAAATGAAAGGTGGATATTCTGACACAAAATAGAATGAAACTTCTTTCCAGCTACTTGAAATAGGCTAAGGAAAAAAATTCCCTAGGCCAAAAAAAGTTTGGATACTTTAAAAATGACTCCCCAACATCATAGTTTCTTTAATCGTATTCGGAAATGAAAAACCTATTGCACCCGAATCAAACCAGGTAAAATAAAATATATGAATATACTACATATGCCTGTAGAAGAAAATAAAGGTAGGAAGGGATAATTTGTGTCTGCCCAAACCTGCTACCCCTAGGGCCAGTGCAGAAAGGAGGGAAATGGCAAATACTTGCTACTAAAGGGGATTCCCCCAGGGGAACACCTTTGCACAGGGCAATATCCTGAAGCTTCCCAAGGAAGAGAGTCTGAATTACCTTGGGGCAGAAGGTTACGGCCCTCAGGTAAGATATAAAGAATTTTGAAACATTTTGCAATGGTCATAAAATGACCGAGTCTGTCCTATAGGGATAGTACAGAAACTTTAATTGGGTTCCTGTCTAATTAGGGATAGGGAGGCGCTATCCGCAGTTGTGCTGCCACAGCCATGGCAATTATTATTATTTTTTTTCTTCAATTCACCTTTGTGCATATATTAGTGGAAAATGTATAAGTAGAATAATAAGGGTCTTTGATTTAAATATTTTGTTATTGTTTATAACGTTGTTGTCTTTTTTACATAGAGAGAATGTTTGGACTTAAACCTGTACAATTATGAAAAGAATATTGAGTCTAGGAACCTTGTTATAAAATGTACTTCTAAAACGAGTTACATTGACTGATGCATGCAATAATAATGCATTGTTCAAAAATATCCACATTTTGGCAGTGCTTGCTCTGAGTTCGTGTCATATAGATAGACAAATTAATGATGGCAGTGCTTCCTCTGTGTTTGTGTCGAGTTAATGCAGTAAAATATCTGTTTACGAAGAATAATTAACAACCACAAGGGGTCTCCATAACATGGTTACACAACACAGTCAGCATTGTTGACAAATTCCATTAAACTGTATTGTTTCATCTGATCTAGTACCAGTCATTTTAAAATGGGTTGACTTTAAGACTGGTCTATGTCTAAACTGGCTGCCATCTAAAACTTTGTACATATTTGAACTATAAAAAATGGTAACTTCATTTATATGTAAACCACATTTTGAATTGACTTTGTCTTAATCATTTGTGCATGCATCAAGGGATTTATTATTGCATTTTGGTTAAACCCACGGGAGACTGAATATATTCATGGAGTATCCTAATTGCTGGAACACTTCGGAACACCAAAACAGTGATAAAAGCTTCAAAAATAGAGATGTAGAAAAAGCCTTTCCTATTCAACAAGCTTCTAAAATGTGTTTGGGTTTTTTTTGTTCGAAAAACCTTTCAATGTCCTGCTACCTGCTTACTAGACTGCAGTTTTAGGCCAAAAACAACACTTCAAAGCCAACATCAGTGCCGTAATCAATTTTCACAGCAGGCCCAAATTTTATAAAACTACCATCCTTACCATGCACTGATGAACAAAGTAGCTGCTTTAGTTCATAATTACAGGGAGGGGTGATCCATTTTTAAAGCCCTAGAAATAGCTGTTGCCATGGTAAAAAAAAAAAAACAACTTTTTTTTGTTTCATCTGTAAAATGTATATTATATGTTGCCATTGAAGGTGCATTTACTTGTTGATTTTCTCTCCTTTTTGTAAAGCATTTTAGAAATGATTAAAACTGAAGGGAAAGCTCTTCATGGTCTTTCTGACCTGGGGATAAAAAGTGAAGATCTTGGTAAATATTTAAGATTGCAAGTTCATCCAGAAGAAGATAGCTATGCCTTGGACATTCGCCATACTGCAATTACTGTAAGTATTCTATCTAGAGAGAACTTTTTTGAAAGGTAGACCTAGGCATTTCATCCTCGTAGATAATTTTGTATATTCTTAATAGCTACAAGTATACATAGAATGAGTTGATGAAAGTGCACATGATTGTGGCTGTGTTTGTGCTGCGCGTGCTTCTGGTTTGCATCAGTGTCTCAGGATTTATTGATCTTATTCCAACCTACAAATAAATAAAGTTTTTAGTCATTTCTTGTGCTAATCAATCCAATAAAATGTTCATATGCAGTATAAAAAAAAATAAAGCTATAGGCCTTGGGTCGCCAATGCAATGCTATGGACATTTAAAAAAAAAAAAAAACTCAAAGCACCTATGCTTCATAGGAAGGCATTATAGTCCCCCATACTCAAACAGAAACCGTACTGCCAGGTATGGACACATTCTGTTCTCTGCAGAAGCTGCATAGCACTGAGATTTACAGGGAATATGATATTCAGATATTTACATTTTTATTTGGATAGTTTTATATCTGTATAAATATGACCATATATGTTTGCTTATGTGAATATGGACATAACTACAATTTTAATAACTGTAATAACATTACATTTATGACATTACAGTTTTCTTTTTCACTCTTTTTCTCAAGAAGTACAATTTAAAAAAAATATATAGTTCTCATTTATGTTGCTTTGCAAAACTATTTATAAATATTTTTGCAGATGTTGTAGCCAAAAGGTCCAGATCAAGTCTTATATTTCTCCTACCAAAGATAAACCAAATTATAGCGTATATAAATTACAAAACAATGGGGAATAGCCCTCTGATATTCAAACAAACAGAGAAAATTCTTGCAAAAATTCTTGGCACATTTACAGATTGAATAGCTAATTTAGACTGAACTAGAGGAACATGCTGTGAATTCCTAGTGTCCCCTTGCTTTCTATACCAAAAGAAACCAAGTAGTTTGGACTTTACGGTCTATATTCTATAGCTTTCCAAAATGTGGTACTCCATTTTCATGACTGTAGAGAATTACACCAATCCCACCTACCCAAATATAATTGTTAGCTTATAGAAATAAAGGAGTAATTTGCATTTGGTATTGCTCTTTAATCTCATTATATTGATCAGAATTACTTATGTTACTGAATAATTATTGATTACATTTCCTGTTTGCTCTGTATGAATATTTCACTATATATACCATTGTATGGATACATATTTAATATATTGCAGCACCTTCTTATAATTTGGGTTCTAGAACCCTTTGTTTTCACATTGAATGTATAGGTTTTAAATCTATATATAGTGCTTTTGTCAGGCTATGCAGGCAATTTCTGTTTTCCAAAGCATATTACTTCCTTTTTTTTTTTTTTTTTTACATCACAATAGATCAGTATGGTTTTGAAGCTAAACATTACAAATGATACTCAAAAATATTAACATGAATTTTACATGGATTTTTGGCATTTTATTATTCAAGCTATATTTATATATGCCTTCCAGCAACTTTGTATATAAAAAAAAGTGTGTGTGTTAGAGCCAGGGTTATTAATCCACTAAATCATAAAACCATAACAAATGAAGGTACATTTCAGTGTTTGCGTGAGGAAGAATTTATGCATGTAATCAATACAACATGTATAGAGTGAATGTAGACTCTCCCAACTCTTTCAAATATGATAACATTTGAATTGGTCTTTAATGGACTTGACTCGGTAAAGAGAGCGTTTGGGTGCTGTGAAGCAGGGAGCAAAGCCCAGCTGACTGTAGATAAAACATCAAACCATTATGGTTTGATTACTTACATAGAGGTGGCACCTGAGCACTCCTTCTACCATAAACACTACTGTGTGGTGTAGTGCTTATAGTGTTTTGAGTGTTCCTTTCAGTGTGCAAAGTAACTCCTGCCATATAGATAATTCTTATGCTCCTTGGGGACAACACTGTGATAGAAGCCAACAAAATGTGTTCCTCAAGCATCAGTGGGAAACCACAGGCTTCCATGATAACAGTATGGCCGCATAATAATTTTAAAATAACCATTAGGTTGTGGACTGGGTAGTTGGGTTCTTTCGACTATAGGTAGACAGAGCATAGAGAGCTCTAGCCATACTTTTTATGTTAGAAGTTCAGCAGCCCAAAGGTATAATGGATTGGCAGGGGTGTTGTGTGGTATTTGTCTATTAAGAAGATTGGTTTGAAAGGGGTCAGAAGGAAACCTTTCAAACAAGGCTTTTCACTAAAGTTAGAATTGACAGGAATTGAATTACAAAATTAAAGCCATAGTTGATATGTAGAATTTTTACAGTTCGGTTATTTTGCCCCTAAGGTTGAAATTGTAAGCTCTCCTATACTTACCTTGGCGGTTAGCTGTTGCTCCGATCCGGTGGACCGCTGCTTGAATGCAGCATGAAGCTTCTGTCAGCCTCCTGGACGCCGACCGCTGTGCGCCCAGCCATTTTTATGACCCGTTACTCGCGTGCCGGTGTCATGACCTCAGGGGAGCTCTATTTAACAGAGCTCATTGGACTCCCACATTTTAGGGGGAATGGTAATGCTAACCATGCCCCATAACATATAAAATCATGTTCTGCTCAAGACACAGTACCCTAATACTGCGTACCTTGCTTTGTGTATTAATTTTTTATATTGACCCAGCTTTTGTCTTGACTACTCTGTTACTCATGTTCCCTTGACTCGGCTCTGTTCCTCGTTTTCGTTATTTTCTGGCTTACCTTGAACTTTTCCTGACGTACCTAATGTTCTGTTATTTATCCTGTCTTACCTACTCTAAAGACCGGTTTAAGGACCTTTTTCTCTGTCTCTATTCCTTATGAGGATTTACATTTTGCGTGTTGGGTATAAACACTACAGAAATTCACTTGGTACTCACTTTGAATTTCTGACTCACAATTTTCACTTTAGTGAATACTAGTTCGTTTTATTTAGAGGGCCACCTTCTTTTTTTTTTTTTTTTTAGGTCCTTTCTGGTTACTAGTGGGCACTGAAAATGTTATTAGATTTTTTTTATGGATACATTGAGCAACAGAGGGGCTAACTTGTGGTTCGTTATGACTTGGCCCCCCATAATATTTAATCTACTGTAGTGCCTATGTTTTACAACCTTCTCAGTGCCATCAAAGAGAGCATCACTTTGAACTACGTATAACTTACTGAAAGGGTTAGTTTAGAGCAGAAATGTCAAGCATATGTTTGTGACACAACATACACCACCCCCTCGGCAAAGTTAACCATTTGCATTGCATATTACTATGAATTGTATTGTGTTTAATGCTCTATTATTTTTTTTACACACCTCACATTTCTGTGAGTTTTGTTGTGGATTTCTGGCAACGGTTAGTTTTATTCTTGTCACAGCTCTGTGATATTCACTTACTGACCACCCTTTTTATGTGTTTTAGAGGAGATCTGTGATATTTTTTTACACATTTCCCATTACTGGGTAATTTTGTGCTATGAGGTCAATATTTCATTCATGTACTGTTTAAATTACTAAACTGTATTGCTGTGAAGCTCTGGGATAGTTGCACACTTAGAATTTTTTGGCCACAGGACTCTATAATACTCATGCAACATGCATTGCTGTAAGTTTTATTGCTGTGGAGTTCTGAGATTTACATATATATATATATATATATATATTTCATTTGAATTTCACGTTAGAACTGGCTTTCAATTTGTATCATGCCATGTTCAGCCTTGATTTTGCCAAATTACATAACCCTTGTGGTGACGGTGTATTGAGTTTTACATATTGGTAATCTGGTTACTGCTCTTGCTACCTTGGAATGGTTGTGTAGATTGGAATAAATGTTGGGATGATGAATGAATTACACTTATAATGAAGAAAGCAACATATGTTGAATAAATGGAGTGCATTGACTGGACCTTCAATAAATAGACCCGATTAGTGGATGGATTATATTAAAATGGCTCATAGGCACTTGAAATATCTTTTAAGAGCTACTACATTGGATGTAACTGTACACATTCGAATCCGCGATCCTCCTTCATAATAATATCAAAAACCCATAGGTGATGATTAGATCACAAAACATGACAATGACAATGATCTTGATGTAGACCTCCCTTTGTTTAGAATGTGTTTCATACACCTCTCAACGGCTTTCTGAGATTCTGTGATATTTTTATGGCTCCTTGAGTAATGTACTTTTGAAAAGTAAAGTTCATACTTACAGAGATTCTGTAAGATCCGTAGCTGTTGTAGTGTCTTAAGCATTACAAGTTTAACTTTGATTAGTCTCAAATCAAATATTCCAGTTAATCTTTTTTATGAATATCTCTGTATTACTATAGTAAACGTATAGCATAGCCTCTCCCTTCCCATTCAGTAATTGACAGTTCTTCTGAAAATCATTATAGGACTTTATTGTAGTAATTCTCAGTAGTATTTCAAAAAAATAAGGATTAAAATGGATACATATGGCTCTTTTTATTACTATTTGTATTATCTCATCTATCAGCAAACTGTATTTGATTAAAGATTGGTAATACAAGATTGACCTACAGATGGTAAATATTCACAAGTAATTATTCTTGGTAGGAAAAATTGCACTTTATTATCTTCAATACCTTTTGACTTGGTTTAGAGAAAGTAATCAACCAGGAGTCTATGATGATATATAGCACACATAATTTAATAGAATAACGGTAAAAAAAAAAAAAATACACTGGAAATTGGAGAAGCTAAATCGTTGTGTTTAAAATGCATGGAATATTGATAATGTGTAAGATTATCAAGTCAATAGTGGATATGAAGTAAAATTGGTATTGTAATGCATTAAAGCAATCATATAATTAAAGGGATACTCTAATCACAGAAACAACTTAAGCTTAATAAAGGACTTTTTGTGTTTGGATCATGCTGCTGCAGCATCATTGTTCAATTCTCTGCCATTTAGGAGTTGAATCACTTTTGTTTCTGCTTATGCAGCCCTAGTCACACCTCCCCTGGCTGTGGCTCACTTTTTATTTTCAATCCAGTATGACCCAGTGTGTTTATTGTGTTTACTGTTAGACTTTATCTACTGCTATGTTAATTGCCCTTTAGTCACAGAGTGGAGGCTTCTTCAGGCTCTATCAGGCTATTAACAGAGCAGGTGATCAGAAATTGTTAATTAAACACACTGTCCATTAAATTAAATTAAATTAAATTAAATTTAAACATAAAATTTTGCTTTATAGGGGCTATGACTAGGGCTGCATAAACAACGTGATTTAATTAATGGCATAGAATTGAGAGCAGTTAGACTGCAGGGGAATTATCTATACACCAAAACCTCTGAATTAAGATAAAGTTGCTTGGATGTTGGGGTATAGTGTCCTTTTAACTTAAGATGTGTAGTTCTGCTGAATTCACTGATCCGTACATTACCGTATAAAACAAGCCAAACAAACAGTGTTATGTCTGATTTTATGTTGATGTATTCAAGGTGACATCTTATCATTGTTTTTATAAAGGTACATTTTGTATCCAATAACTTGAGTCATTACCATTTTTATACAGAATATCTTCCTGGCATATGCACATACTGATTGACAGGTCAGTGTCTTGCCAGGTTTTCATAGTTTAAAGATTAAATCAAATGTTGCTCAAAAGTTTGAGACTTTGTATGCTTTACTAAACCGCACATATCTCAAATTGTACTTTGTAGTGGATAAATGATATTGAAACCGATCACATGTACTCAAAGTGGCCATCGAGTGTCCAAGAGCTATTGAGGCCGGCATTTCCTGGAGTCATACGGCAAATCAGACGCAATTTTTTAAATCTGGTAAGTGGTTGTTTTGTACCATGGTGCATTATCAAAATATATTTTTGTCATCTTTTCATATATTTGCTTGATCTATTTCCTCCCAGGAGGAAAGGAGAGTGTGATGGGAAAACGTTCCTTGGCACAGGAATTCGAGAGGAGTTAAGCTCTTCCTTTGGCCAAAGAAAGTAAAGTGTAGGAAAAATACATAAGAAACTACTTTGTCTTATGTTTTAACGAAAACTAGGTCAGAAATGAAGTGAAGAAGAACAGATTCTGAGAAAGGAAGAGTAGGAGGCGATTGGGAAAAGTAAGTTCGGTGTGACAGTGTCGCTTTAAATATAAAGAACACTTCAAGGCCAAAGTTTTGAAAGTGGAGCAATCATCAGGAACCTTCTATTTGTAAAAAATAAAAATAATTATACCGAATCAATTCTTGTTCCAACCATTTTAAAATATTACTACTATTGAATACTCATTCTTAAAGGACCACTCTAGGCACCCAGACCACTTCAGCTTAATGAAGTGGTCTGGGTGCCAGGTTCCTCTAGGATTAACACTTTTTTGAATAAACATAGCAGTTTCAGAGAAACTGCTATGTTTATAATAGGGTTAATCCAGCCTCCAAATCCTCTAGTGGCTGTCTCATTGACAGCCGCTAGAGGCGCTTGCGTGATTCTCACTGTGAAATTCACAGTGAGAACATGCAAGCGTCCATAGAAAATCATTGTAAATGCTTTCCTATGAGACCGGCTGAATGCGCGCGCATTCAGCCGAAAGGGAGAGGAGGAGGACAATCGGAGGCGGAGAGCTCCCCGCCCGGCGCTTTTTTTTAACCCCTATCTCTCCCCAGAGCCGGGCGGGAGGGGAACCCTGAGGGTGGGGGCACCGTCAGGGCACTATAGTGCGAGGAAAACGAGTATGTTTTCCTGGCACTATAGTGGTCCTTTAAAATAAGTGATATATTACAAATGCTTTTTTTTTTTTTAATAGTTGTTAGAGGAGTTCTTAAGGCCTCAAAATCCTTTACTGATGATATGTTTTATTTATTTTATTATTCAGACACATCACCACATTTTTTTTAATTGCAAATTGTACATTTTAAGATTTTGTTTCTATATCCCAAATTTTTACACAAAAATATAGGGCATCTGTTGTGAATAAAGCTATTGAATAGCTAATGAGTTAAGCAAAAAATAAATATAATTAGTTGCTGCTGTTAGGAAGAAAATATGACAGTGATTAATGGTGCACAATAGGCTTGCAGAAAAAAATACCATCTGCTTTAATCAGACCATAAGTTTTTTTGCAACACACTCAAGAATATTTTTGTTTTTCGATAAGTCAATTTGACCTTCGACAAGGTGAAATAGTGTATTCTGTAGAATCTGTTAAACAATATCAACTTACCTTAATATTAAAGAGTTGTAAAATGGTATATGTGATCAACGAACATAAGAGCTAGCCTAGTGCTATGTAAATGTCTGTCTGTATAATGACAATTCAACCTGTTTAATTCTTTACTTTTGAAAATAGAACAAGGTTAGTATTTTTTCTGTTCACTGTTCCACGCATAGGAAATTTTTTTCTTGTAGTTTTCCAAGTTTACAGAGTTGCTTAAGGGAATAACAAAAAAAAAAAAAAAAACAACACAAGCATACTGAATCTTCAGTGGGACTATACCGATAGAGGAGTCCTTAGGGCAAAAAAGCTGCTAATGAGAAAAACTGCTAAGCCTTATGGGGATAAGAGAAAATAACTGTAGCTTGAAGTGGTAAACATTGCTTAGTCGTTTAAGATGGTCTTGGCACAGGAGTTAAAAAGCCATTTCTGAAATAAATGATGCGTTCTATAAGTGGATAGGTCTACACGTACATTATGCTTCACTGGTGGAAGATATCTCAGCACTTCTGATACATAATCCAATAGACCCATTGAAGCACAGTATTTAGAGAGAACCAAGAAGCAGACATCCATGATCTTATTTAACCTGTCAAGTACCAAAGTACTGTGTAATGTGGTGTCAGGCTATTTGGAGAGTGGAATAATGTATGGCTCATTTAACATGGTGTGTACTAGATGGGACAGCAATATCATAATCGTATATATATATATATATATAATGTTACTTTTAATTTGTTAGTTATGATTCTTTTCTGTACTGCGGGGCCTGACACTCATGACAACCAGACATGCTTTGCTTGAGCTCCTCGTCTGGCCTCAACATTAACCTGGGTTTTAACCGAAATTTTGCTTTTTGATCTGCACCCGGTGGAAACATACCAGAGCTCTGATGGGGCAGGTTCGCTTGGCAGTGGCTGGGAGCAGAGAACGAGACAGAAACAACCGGAGGAGACGGTGCGGCCTAGTCGACCTGTGGAGCGGGAGGGATGGCCGCTCTCCCAATCTAGAGGGTCCTGGACACAAGATGAAACCTCCTGGAGCCCCGTTACCCCCCCTTTGGACCGGTGGGGGTTATCCCGGTCCCCACAAGGCAAGCTCGCACCTTCACATGTGCAGTAGAATGTCGAAGGCAGTTGGCTCCCACGATGCCACACTAAAATGGCCAAGGGCGGCACAGCAGTTCCACAGACAGAGAGGGGAAATCCTTTGTTGGGGGCTGAAATGGTGTTCAAGACCCACCCAGCCCGAGTTGACACTGGTGGGGATTTCTCGATGGCTCTCGACTTCCTAGGTACTCACCCCAGGAAAAGGCTCCAAGACAGGCAAGCACCACAGCAGCCTGCATACCTATGCCTACCCACACTGCAGCGGCACTCTCCTGACACAGGCGCGAGACCTACTTCGGCGGAGCACAACTCACCAACGCTCCTGAAGCCTGTGCCAACAACCTGCACCGGGAAAGCATCTGAGGAAGTCAATGCTATGGACCAACTCCACTACCCCGCAGTCTGCACCATGGTACTAAGGCTTGACAGGTACCATGTCCATACACACCCAACAACCGGGACACATGAGGAAAGCAGACTACAATTACTGCATCCAGTAGCGGGACACTGTGACTCTGTGGACCTCTTTGGTATTGTACAGAGACTCTCCTCACGTGTGGGAATGGGCACATTTTTTATTATCTTTCTCATGGTCGTAGCTGGCGGTGACCCCAGCCTGCCACAATTAAGGCTCACATCGTTGAAATACGCCTCGGCTAGCCCATCTGATTTTATGATAATTGCAGATATATCTAAGCAAGTGCCCTCTCTGTTAGTGTTAAAGCTATTTTAATTTTATTCTCCTGACGCTGATAGCACAACATGCTGTATTCTGCTTGGTGGTAACTTACTCTAATAATGATCGTAGCTAAGCTTGTAACCTTAAAATTTGACATAATTTGACAAAAACAGTTCAGTTTTGGAAATCTGAATCTGTAATCTCTCATAAGCACTCACTCGTGACTGACACGTTGATTTAACTCTTGATGAAACTACATTACGTAAAACCATAAAATGTGCAACGTTTAGATTTGCCATGCAGTTGTTCTTACATGTTGATAAGCCGGCAATCGCTATTGTGGCATTGCCTGTTTCGTTGTATTTTTTTTTTCATGCACAATAAAATAAAGAATTTAAAAAAAACTGTATATGGAGTTATCTGCCCTTTATGCAAAGTCAGAATTTGAGAGTAAAAATTGCAAATGTTCTCCACTTTATTCGCATGTTTAAAGAACTTTTAGACCTATTTAGACATACATTCTTTATATGCATAAAGGTAAGTTACACATAGCAATATCTTTAGTGCTGGATATTGCACCTTTTGCGTTGCTGACTTCCAATCAATTGGCTATAATTAAAGAACTAAATGAAAATGTATTTTTGCCAGCCTAATGCCACCAAAATTATATACTAAGAATACGTATCTGAACTATGGAGTAGAGATTGTAGCCGGATTAGTCCAGTGATGCAGATGTAAATTAACAGGTGAAATTCGTGTCTTATAATTTTTTTTTTAATTTTTTTTTTGGTAAATGCATTTTTTATTGAGACTGGCAGACAAACAGAAATGCAAGACATATAGATATCAGTGAGCAATTTCTTACACAATTGAGATAAGCAATTGTGTACAGCAGAGTACATAAACTGACATTCTCTTTTCTGTTGTATCATAACAAAATTGAACTATAAACTATAAAACAGCATGCAACATTTCGATCTCAACTGAGATCTTTTTCAAGTTTGAAAAAGATCTCAGTTGAGATCGAAACATTGCATGTTATTCCTGATGTTTCAATAAAACTGCTGCATAAGTGATCCTGAGTGCCTGGGCCACATTTATTGTTTTACTATTGGAGTGGGGTTAAAGGACCACTATAGGCAGCCAGACCACTTCAGCTTAATGAAGTGGTCTGGGTGCCAGGTCAAGCTAGGTTTAACCCTTTTTGCTGTAAACATAACAGTTTCACTATAGGGCACTATAGTGCCAGGAAAACGAGTATGTTTTCCTGGCACTATAGTGGTCCTTTAACCATCGCCAGGTCTGTATGCACCAGGACCAGAGAAGAGTGCAGATTCCTCCTTTTGTTTAACAAAATGAAAACTAAACACAATCATTCCTGCCAGTACCCAGTACCCCCCTCACCCTGCCCAACTAGGAAAACCTTGATTGCAATGGTTAAAACAGCAGTCTAAACATTTTACATCTCCATCCCTAGTGAAACTTGAATTTAGATGCTATATGATCACATAAACTTACATAGAAGCTAAAACGATGATAATGAGGTTATTGAAATAATTATACTGAGTAGGCAGCCTAGTGAAATGTGGAAATAATATGGGGAAATCACCCAACAAAACCCAAAATGTGATGCAAAGAATGGGACTGACCAGTGCTTACGAAATCAATTTATAAGAGTAGGATGTGAGCCAGGGAGAGAGTCCCAGGTGGGGTCCTTCTGATAGCCAGTAGCAGGGCCGGCCCTGGTGGAGCCATAGCTCCAGGTGGCACTTTGACAGGAGCAGCATTTGTATAGATTAGTAAGGCTCAGTCTCCCAAAGAAAGTGTCTCAGCTTTTTATTCCAGAGACATTTGTCCTGCTTGGAGAGCAAGACCGGTAGCACCTGTAGGGGGTACAGCAACTTTCCTAAATTAACCAATTTATGAGATTATCCCATCATATATATAAGAGAGATAATTTGTGCCAATGTTTTAATTTATTTAAAATAGATGAGAGAATAGGAGTAATATTCAGTTTGTATGAAAGGGCAATATTTTTTTTAATCTTGATCCCTCAATACTGCATTGCCCCTTTAATGGGACTCTGCCAGCCTAGGGGGTGGCTCCTTCCCAGGGCATATACATTGTTTAGTAGGTCACGAAGGGATGGTATGAAGCAGAATGGTTCCCAGGTATTCAAGAGTTAATCGTTGAAAGCCGAGACCTTCATAGTTTCATCCCCATGGGAATTCCCCCAATAACCTGGTAATAACTCCATGTAAATATGTGTATTATATGCTTGTATATGTGTATATTTGTACATGTATTCTATATATATGCTTTTGTGCATATTCTGGACTCTTGGATATGAATTCATGCATTCTTAATCTGTGTAAATGCATTTCTTACTCTGCCCTTTCTAGCACTATCTTCTGCACAGCTTGCTTGTTTTTTGTTTCTTTTTTCTCTCTTTCCCTCCTTACTTTGTGGTCCGTACACAAGATATTTATGACCCACTGTGAGAATGGTGTCTACTTTCTATCAGACCTGTGTCTTATTTGCTGTCTTGTCGCTTTACCCTCTATATCACAACTCCACTTTGAATTCTGTCTCATTTTTTTTTCTCAAAACTGCCTTAGGAGAGGTTCTCCCAAAATCTCGTCATTCCAAAATTCTGTTAGTCCAATAAAAGGGTATTTACAAGATATGGATTTCATCTCTTCTTTTATATCTGAACTATATGTATTTTTTTTAATTCACCTTTTTAATTATGATACCAGTACTGCAAACACTCAGGTCTGTTGTATGTATACTATGAAGCAAACAGTGCTCGCCCTTGTATGTGAAAAAGGAATCGGTTGTTTGTGTGTATTAACGGCCACTTAAATTCTCTTAGGTTTTTTTTGTCGATCCTGTTCAAGATTATGCTGCTGATTATATGAAGCTTGCAGAATTATTCTATCAACACAATGTTCCTCTGAGGTATTATACAGGCTCTGATAAAATTGCTTTTTTTTCTTTTTCTTTTTTGAAAGAAGACTATTGAGTGCAGATAGACATAAAATCAATGGTAGAACATAACATTTGTCATATAATAACATCTGAATATATCACTTTTGTAATTAAAAAAGTGCAATTTGTCAACAGATGGTAAACTAAAATAATGAAAATATAGCTAATAAAGTGAGGAGAGTGACATATTGAAGGGCAAGAGGCAGTCACGAAGGGGATGATATGTAAAGAGTGTCTGTTCTGAAAAGTGGTAGAGTCACCAATGAACGGTACCTGCAGGTTCCACTTGTTTCCATGGTGACTGCTACACTTCTAGTACTGTAGTCTACCTGTCAGAACACAGAACTGTTTATAAATCACTTGCTAAGTGTCCCTTCTAAGAACAATATTTTAAGAAATGTAAACGGATACGCTAAGCTCAAAAACGACTTAAGCTTAATGAAGCCGTTTCGATGTAATTATGTTGAATTTTCTACCATTTAGGAGATTAGGAGTTTAATCACTTTTGTTTCTGTTTATGCAGCCATAACTACACCTCCCCTGGCTGTGACTCACACAAAGCATGCAATTAACTTTTTTGTCACTTTTGAACAGATCTTACAGCAAAGTGTGTTTACTTTAGATATTTTTATCTCCTTCTTGGTTAATTGTATGTTAATCACGCACAGGAGGCCCCTGCATGCCCAATCAGGCATTTAGCAGAACAAGAGACAAGGAATTCCTAAATAATCATATTGTACAATAAAGGAAGTTTAAATATTAGATCTCTCTTTACAGGAAGTGTGTAAGGGTGTGTGTATGTATGTGTATTAGGTATATATATATATATATAAAAAGAAATCCTCTTGGTTTTATGTGTATGGGGTGCTAGTTAGGCACTTTTTTTGGTAACTCTGGTTTATACGAAATCTCGTGGTGTGCTTCCTCAGAAATAGAAAGGAATTTAGCTTCACTTTCCAAAAGCGATTTTTTTATATATTTTTTTTTATTTTATTTTTTTATATATATAGTCAAGACAGCGCATGTCCATTTTTGCATTTTAAAAATGATACCTCTATTATTTGCAACCCTGGGCAGGCATCTAATCCTAACTATTAATTTTCTGGGGATTTTTCCTTTGCTTTTTTTCAGGATTGGCTTTGTATTTGCTATAGATTCTCAAGAAGACAGTGTGACATACAGTGAAGCAGGAACTGCGTTGTGGAGAGCCTTTAATTTTGCTGCAGAAGACTCTGACATGGCTCGAGCATTTTCATTCTTAATAAGTGTATGAATACATTACATCACTGATGTTTTTACTTAAATTCACACCAAATTGTATCTACTGCTTACCTTGTGCAAACCATATGTGCACAACAAATGAAAATGATTATTTTAGTAGAAACTGAATATACACCACATTTTATTTCCACATTTGCTTCTGTCTCCCAACCACCCAATCACCCAACTAGTCTATAAAACACAAAAAGTCTTGATAATTTTCTAAACTGGCAGGTGAGGGTAAACTGGAAATTCAGGATTTTACGAGGCGGCAATTCTTGTATTACCAAGTGTCTAGATTTTTTAACAAAAAATAAATTATAATTAATTGTAGCTTTAAATTCTTGTTTTTAATTCTAAAATGTAAATGAATGCGGTGTGTATACAAATGTATTTGTATGTACACTAAAATGCTGGAAATTACAAGTAGTAATAGTTGAATTGGCCAAGATGAAAAAAAAAAAAAAAATGTATTGGCTATAAAATTAAAATGACAAATACATAATTATTTTAGGAGTCAGTCTACCTTTAGAGACTTAGAGTTCATAATTATGATGTAAGAAAAAACATTTGTATTGTGAAAAAAATAGTTTTACTAGCAATTGGCTGCACAAAAGTTCATTTATTATTATTATTATTATTAGCATTTATATAACATCAGCATTTTATACAGTACTTTATAATTATATAATGGGCATATTTACCAAAAAGTAACTGACATACAACATTAATGTCGTGGCACAGGAAGCTCTTGCTAAACAAGCTTACAATACTGTGTGCAGGAATGCCATCTCATGTTTTCCCATTAAATTGGAATACCATTACAAATTCGCCTTGCTGCAAAGTGCTTAAGTTAGCATTCTTCTGGCAAAGCATGGTGTTTAGGCAAACTTTGGAACTTGGACTTATCGTGTATAGTTGAGTTCATGTAGTGAATCCTCAGAATATTTTTTAGTTATTTATTTTTTATATTTTTGTTGCAAGGTACAAATGTATTGGCTCTCTGTTCTTGTTTTTTTTTTATTAATTATTTTTTTTTACAGATTTACAATAAACTCGATGATGGAGAAACACTTACTCTAGACATTGTACGGTCCGCCCTCCGATATGAATTTCCTCGAGCACATATAGATCAGATTTTGGATGGCCATTCAGAATACAACCACAGGCTAACGGTAGGTTCTGTGTATGTTGTATAAACTACCAGATATCCCGCTGTTAAAATAAGTATTAACCAAGCGTTCCCAATCTTTCACAAGTTGTTGCTAAGTATAATGACAAAGCATAAAGATGCAGTTTGAAAGATTTTGTTAATAGAATGAAACAAGCCTGTGTAATTTTGAAAAGATACAGGCAAACTTTTTTTTTTGTTAACCTATTAAAAAAAATTTATCATAAATTGCTTATGTATGCTCATATGACATAGTTGAGGTTTTATAGTTTTTTTTTGTTGTTGTTGTAAATTTCCATGAATTAGTGCCATTTTTTTTATTTATTTTTTTGTGTTTTCAAGTTTCCTTATGACAAGCAATTATATGACTTTTTGCCTTGCATTTGTTCTAGGGTAATTTCTTGCTTTCTTTTTAAGTGAACCCATCCATATAGTTTTCTTTTGATTTTATTTATATAGAATTGTCTTGATTTTAGGAATACCTTGTATGTTTAGAAATTCTGTAATCTTTGGCGGTTATAGGGCAAATACTGTGAAGAGGCAATTACTGTTTTAAAGTTAAACTAATTCTAAAACTTCTACATAAAAAAATGTAGAAGCTAGCCAGTCGCGGGTATTTACCTAGAGATATATTTTTCACCCTACACATCCACTGTGTGAATAACAGGGTTTATTGTCCCATTATTGCATACCATGTACAGTATTCGACCCAGTAGAGTATTTCAGATTTATTTGGGGCCTTTTAGTTAGGGCCATTGTACCACCAATCCTTTGCTTCTTCTGCCCACTTAAGATCTTATATAAGAAGAATTACATGGCATTTATTGACTAAACGTTAAGAAAAACTAAAAAGGATATGCCAAATGTCTGCATTGTAGAATTTTGTAATTCCTTTGTAAGTTCATCTCAAGTCACCAGTCACCAGTTAAACATCTTTATATTTCTCACAATGAGTTTCACTATAAAGGATGCTTTGCCATGAGACGCTTCCTGCTTTTGAATATTCTCTATAGCGACACTGTAGGCACCCAGTCATCTCTATGAAGTGGTATACATGTTTGTATACCTAAAGTTATAGTGTTCCTTTAATATTTTTTTTTGATAAAAGCATTCCTGTTTTTTTGACCTTCACTTTCTTCATTGAATGCTACTGCAAATGGGAGCAATTTGGCATTGTTTAAATACCAAATCTACTCTAACTGTAATTCATTAGTGATGAATTTGCTATATCACACAATGTTCCTCCTCTTTTCTGTTTTGTTTTTTTTTCTTTCCCTGATTAGCATTTTAATGACAAAATACATTGACACACAGCTATTTATTGTAGGTCTTCGCCAGAGTGTCAAAACTTGTTCATTCAAGTACAATTTTCAGATGGTGTAGAGAACTATGAAATATCTTTGGATGCTTCATTAGATACAACAAGGTTATAACCACTGGGAAAACAATTGCACTAAAATGCAAACACAAATATAATATATCCTATAACATTCACCAGGAACTTTGAAAATCATGTGAGACATATAGTCATAATTCTAAAGGAAGGGTGTCTAGTGAATCAGTTTTAAGTAATCTGAGCCTTTTTACAGTTATTGTACATCAAAATGAATTCCCTGGGCTGGCTTAACTTTAGGGGTTAAACTTAGTAGATATTGGTGCGGTGTAAGTGACAAGGACCTACACCTATAAGTGGAGCGCTCAAACACAGATAAATCTTACCAAAACGTAGTCTCATTCAATGGTAAAATATGGGGTACATGTCAACATAAAATACAAAAAATACAATATAGTGTAGACGGTACTAAAAAATGGCTTCACAGTGATTATAATAATATTGTGTTGAATATTACACTCACATTTCAAGGAGCCTGTATATAGAAAACACTGGCTCCGTATAAAGGCTTGTGTGCTGTTATGGTAGCACCACCCTCCTACTTCGGCTTGAAGAATTTCTCAGGAACACGAAAAAAAGAGAAGAAAGCAAACCAATGTGTAGACTTATGGTGATAGATGGCACAGATATGTGTTCAATAAATGGGGTGCTCACCTGGTCCTGAGCCTACGAATCCCGGCTCTAGGTATGTGGATTTTGTGCCAGTTTGAATGGGGATGGCACTACCCCTGTGAGGATTCCTTGGAGGCTCCAAAAGGAACTTGGATGAGGTATTGAATAAAAATGGTGAATTTATTAGTTTAAAATAAACATAAAATAAACATAAAAACAAAGATGATAAAAGTCCTCAAATAAAAGTCCTTTAAAAATGGCCAATACGCGTTTCACTCTCAAATAGAGCTTCTTCAGTCAGCTTTTTTTAGGGGTTAAACTGTTCACAAACTCTTTAACCATAAAGTCTGTGTTCCAGTACAGGTTAGCTCTGCCCCTTTGTCCTTTTGTTATCTGAAATCTTAGATAATGGAATGCTTGGGCAGCAGCAGCAGGGGTGCCGCTGATTGACTTAGAGCCGTCAGCTGACACTCTAAAGCAGCGTTTTCCAATTTGTTTTCCACGTCCGTAAGAACAAAATTGGAGTTCCGCAGCAATCTGCCCACCGGGTGGCCCAAGCATTTAGGGCCACCCGATGGGTATCGCTAAAAAGTGGTCTGGTCAGGCGACAGGGCCGTCTAAGACCACAACCGGCCCCTGTAGTGTTGGATGCTGAAGAGAAGTGACAGCACTTCCTCCCATACAAAACAAACCTGAGAGAGCACCGGCTGGAGGGAGAGGTGGAGAAGCTGTATGGAGCACCTGGCACACCAGCCTCAGCCAGAAGCCTGCAGCACTGAAGGAAGTCACCCTCCTGAAGAAAAAAGGTTAGTGAACAGGAGGGTGACTGCAAATATAAACATGTGTGTATCTGTGTGTCAAGATGTGTATGTGTCACTGTTTGTGTATCTGTGTGTCAAGGTGTGTATGCTAGTGTGTGTGTGTGTCTTTGTCGGTGTGTATGTTGTATGTGCTAGTGTGTATCTCTGTGTCAGTGTATCTGTCTGTGTATCTGTCAGTGTGTTTGTGCTATTGTTGATATCATTGCACCAGTGTGTGTATCTGTGTGCCAAGATGTGTGCATCTGTCAGTATGTGCATCTGTGTATGTGCCGGTGTGTATCTGTGTTTGTATGTGCCAGTGTGTATATCTCTGTGTCAAGGTGTGTGTAAATGTGTCAGGGTGTGCGTGTTAGTGTGTTTATGACTGCGTATGTTTAGGTATTTTTCTTTTTAATGTGTATGTATATGTGTTAGTAAATGTGTAAGTATATGTGTGGCAGTACATGTACAGACATCTCACAGACATCAAACACCAACACAACACACCCCAGCAAACACAAACATTACATACAAAGACACCCCTGAACTCTAACTACAAAATTATAAACAAACATCCACATTTAAAATCCAAAACTACATCCAAATGGAAACATTACATACAACACATCCCTGTTTTTAAAATGCTAAAATTATATACAAACACCAACTCTACACACAGAAGCATACCTGCTCCTAAGTACTGCAACCTGTTTACTATGTATAGAAATTAGTATAAATATAGCAAAAAAAAAAAAAAAAAAATTAAGCTCTGCTAATTGAATTTGTTTGAGAGTGTTCCACAATGTTTATACACTATGTCAAAGGGTTCCATGTGAAAAATTATTTGGAAACCCCTGCTCTAAAGCAATCAGAAGTAGCTCCCCATTCATAAAAAGGTGACTGTAGTCAGCCGCTGCACTGTCTCTTTTTTTTGTTTGTTTTCTAGTAATGTATATGTAGTAAATTTTGTAACTGATAATGAGCCCCATACAATTTAGGTTTCCATCAAACTGCATTTAATTGTGCAATATCCCCCTACACTTTTGCTCACCTTAAATGACAGTATTCTTCATTGTGTGCTCAGTATGTTGGCTTAAACTACTTGTGAATAGTGGTTGGACTCAAAAATAGTCACATCCGATGACATGTTTACACTGTCTATATCACAATACCTTGTGTACATGTTTCTCTGCATTTTAATACATTCTGTATTAGAGAAATTAATTAAATATTGTTTGGTTCAACTATACTATCACTTTCGATTACCATTCCTATAAATCTCTCTCTTTTTTTTTTTTTTTGTTTGTTTGTTTTTTTACTTTGTGCATTAAACAAGGATCAGCAAATATAACGGCAGTTTGTTATTAAATTGTGCTCTTCCAAAACCAACAAAAAATTACTGCATGTGGTTTTTTTTTCCGTTTTGTCAATAACATGACAATAAGGTGTTGAGGTGCAATTATTTGTGTTAATAAAAAAAGTAGCTATTAAAAGGTGGTTACAACGTTTTCCCTTTTCTTTCAAATAAAATATATATATATTGAGCGTGCATACCCATATAGCTAAGATTGATTACAGAAATCTATTTCTAATAATAAGAGAAAAATTACACACAGTAATTAAAAATAATGATTATTTTTAATTGTTTTGCTGTTGCTGTTTGGAGGAGGATTAGGAATTTGAGGTGATGTTTAATTTATGATTTTGTACTACAAGCAAACTATTGGTAAGGGAAACATTAGTAAGGCATATTAAACTGCATTTTAGATGGGTTTGATGAGTTTTATTGTTGTTTCCCAGCTGTTAATTGCTTCATCAGAATGCAAGTCATTTAATCAGAGGCATGCCTACGAACATGCACATTAATGATGAATTTATGGTTTATCATTTTTATTATGAATGTATTTGTATACTGTGTCTATTTTAAAGGAACACTAAATTTATCATGTTAAATTGTTTCTGGTGGCTTTAGATTACTGACCACTCCCCTTTACAAATTAAAATAACGTTAAACTCATCTCTCATTCAGCAGTGTTCCAGTCTTCGCGTGACTGTCCTACTGAGATTGTAACAAAGTCCTTATGAAAAAACATTTTCCAAAACCACTATTTTTGCCTAAATTTCACAATGTAGTTTTCGGTTCACTAGAATTTACAGTTTAGGGAATAAATGTGTTTGTTTTATGAGTAACATGTCATTCCTTAAAATGGCACTGTCACGTCGAACTTACCTTTCTCCAATCACTTCCTCTTTTCTTCCTCTCTCAGGATCTGTTCTTTTCTTTCTAACTGACCTAGTTTTCTTTAAAACTTAAGACAAAGTAGGGACCAGCTTTGACCCACTTAATTTAGTCAAAGGAATTTTCCCACAATACTCACCCCTTCCTCTGTGATATTGCGATGCCTCCTTTCACTATTCCCAAACGTCCTGTGGTATAGACTAAACTACTGAATTTCGTCCTAACAGAATGAGTGCAGTTTGTCCATTTGTGTTAGGACGCAATTCAGTACTTCTTGTTCAGATCAGAATTTCATTGGAATGAATAAAATACCGATCCTATTCGTCTTGCAGCCGCCTACTAGATAGCTCCCTAATTCTGACTTTATTAGGGAGCTGTCTACTGAAAGGCTAAAATACTAAAATTGGCCTTTCAGCCAAATGTACTAATACTAAGTAAAAACTACTTAGTATTAGTAAATAGGGGAGATTAACATCTTCCTTCTGCCCCTACTCGCTGTACTTTCTTCCCCAGCCCAGACTTTCTGTAGCTGCCCAATCGCAGCTCAATGTGAAGTCTTTGCAAGGCAGTGGCTATGGGCCTGCCTCTTGAGCTTAGTTTCAGAGAGCTAACCAAACCAGAATGTAACAGAAACTGTTGTTTGCTTGAAAACCAGGGGGCTGTAACAAGGCACACTTATAAATATTACAAATATGCACTTCTTATTAAAAAAAGGACACATTATTCACACATAAAGCATATCAGCAAGCAAAAGTAATTTAGAGGTCCATACTGACCCTTTAATTTGCCTAAAGCATTTGAGCTCCAAATTCACAGGACAAGGCATTATGTAACAATCTATGCTTCAATGTCAGTTTGTAATTGGAAAATCTATTTTCGATTATGTCAAAAATCTGAAGTGGTTTGATAGGGCTTATGCTATCATGGCATTAATTAAATTGTGGTTTGATTTGTCATATTTCTGTTTGATAATTATGTCTTCCTGATTTATGGAACATGTTTATTTTTGTGAAACTTCCGTTATTACTTAATTAGCCTCATTTTTGTTTTTCAGTGTTAAATTACAGCAAATTTGCTGATCGCAGCATTTCAATATTTGATTAATTGCAACAAATTACAGTTTTTGATTAGTGATATATGTATCTACTTACTGTCTATGTTCCAGTGCATTACTTATCATTCAATGACTAGTACGCTGAAACAGATACCACGTTATGTGCCGAAACATTTCCTAGCTGTCTCTCTTACTGTTGACTTTGTTTGTCTTGTTGATATTGTGTAATTCAGTTTTTTTCATCTGTTTTAAACAGGCAGGCGCAACCTTTTATAAGAAGAGTGGCCTTGGTCCATTGCCTCAAGTTCTGTTTAACGGTGTGCCCTTTAACAATGAGGAGATGGATGTTGAAGAGATGGAGACTGTTATCTTGCAGAAGATCATAGATGCCACAGGGTTCTTCCAGAGAGCAGTTTTCATGGTAGGCTTATCACTCAAATGTGAGGCAGCCATTTCATCATCTATCACTCTGTCTTTGGTGTAAGCTGTGGTTACAAGGTGCATAATCTGTCATCACACTGAAGCATTTTCTCTATATTTACTGCATAATGTAATTCTCAATGAACTAATAGAAGTTCCATACTAATATTAAGTAATAACATTTTTTTTAAGCAACTTGTACTATTGTGTGATTGGCAGACAAAATGGGAAACTGATCCCAAGGTACTCTAAGAGTAATAGCACAAAATACTGCAACTCACTGACATTGCAGGGAGCAAACTGATAAACTGTCAAGAAAATCAGATCACATCTAGTAACAAGATTTTGTTTAAGTATCAAAAATGGATTCTATAGTACATTGGAAATTGTGATGCATTATGTTTACATTGCAGGACTAAAACTGCCTCTAGTAGGGGTCTACCAGACAGCCACTTGAGGCGCTTCCTGGAGTTACACAGAGTTTGACTCTGTGAAATGACGCTGGCCATGCTGACTCTCTGCATGAGGACGTCCAACATCAGAGAAAATCCAGTAGGAAAGTATTGAGGCACTGCTTTCCTGTGAGGAAGGCCTAATGTGCGCACGAGGTTCCCCCAGCTGATGACAGAGGAGGCGGAACATGACAGCACCGAGGGACATCTGGGTTTCTCTGATGCTGGACATCCTATGCAGAGTATGAGGATGTCCAGCATCATGTCATACAGTCAAATTGGGTAAATAAATTAAAGGTTATTTAACCCTTTACAACTTGGGGAGAGGCTTAGGACAGTGAGGAACATATTAGTGTTAGAAAAACACTAAAGTGTTCCTTTAAAGGGACACTATAGGCACCAGACCACTTAATTTCAGTGAAGTGATGTAGGTGCAGTGTCCCTGTCCCCTTAACCCTGCAATGTAAGATTGAAATGTTTACATTGCAGAGTTAAGGCTGCCTCTACTAGCTGTCTTCCGCTTCCTGCATTTTCACAAAGTTTAACTCTGTGAAACGAGATGACACTGGATGTCCTCACGCATTGCATGAGGAAGTCCACATCTTAAAAATTCCCATAGGAGAGCATTGATTCAGTGCTTTTCTATGAGGAAGGCCTAATGTCTGCGGCGCATGCTCATTAGGATCCCAGATTGACATGACATGGGAGGAGCTGGAATCAGCTAAGTGAAAGAAAAGATTGTTACTTTAAATAGCATTTTTTTCCCTCTTTTTTTTTTTTTTTAATTCTTTATTTTGATACAATCTACTGACACAACATATATCAGTTTAACATGGTCATTAACACAATAGATGAGTGATCACAGATAAGTATCCAAGTGTTCTGATCTTGTTTTATGTAAAAGAGATATTGATTGAGGTTTTTGGTATAATATGGATAGAAAGACACAGTTTTACTGCTCACCCTTTTCTTAATAAACTGAATAGGGTACTTTCATCTCATACCTCATGTAGAGGGTGAAGTGTTGTATAGCAACAAAAAATAAATGAATAAGATACAATATAGTAGCCTAAAATAAGATAACAAAAAATTAGATTATGTCTCGCTATGCCTGGAATACCCTAAGGCAGAGGCAAAATTTGGTAATTTTGGACTTTGTGGATCCCAATAGTGAGGTGGATTCTTTACTGTTCATGGCCCAGTCTGACTAAGGCAGTCCTGATGAAGAGTCCCATTGTAGAATGAGAAGGGTACGGGACAGCTGCCAAAGGTAGCGAATGTCAGGCTTTTGCAGGAGGGCTGTAAACTGCTGAAGCATAAGGAGAGTTCTCCTGAAGGTTGCCACAACTGCAGTGAAGTGGACCACCAGGCCCTTTGGTGTATTAGTGGTCATGACACTATTACACAACCGCTTTGGTTCCCCTTTTCTTGAAGTTATTTTGGTGTTGCATGTCTTCAAGAGCGGTAAACCATCACTCGTATGTACAGATCTGCTGCTGCATTGTGTTGGAGCGGGGTATTTTGTTGATTGCAAGTGCAGGAGGTGTTTTCGAAAGCCCCAAGTCAGCCTGTCAGGCCTGCAGGTCTTTGCGGAGCATGTCCACATAAGCAAAAATATTTTCTGCAAGTTCGCCAACAGCTACTTCATAATTGTTGTTGTCACTAGAGAAGAGTCCGCTTCTCGATGGACCCGGTGATGGATTAGGTAAAATAGGTAGGCATTTATCTTCAGCCTCTAAGTACAGATTGTCTGAATGGTCTGAACAGTCCTCTTGGCAGGAGGCGATTTTAGGCTTTAGGTTGACATGTTATTTTTTGAAAAAAATCCCCAATATTCATGTCTAGATTAGGCTTCTCTGTTTTTTGTTTCTTGGTCTTGTGACCGATAGAGTCCAAAAAGATCCACAAGTTTAGGGCTAAATAGCGATAGATATGGTACAAAATGACAAGGTATCTTAGAGCTCTCAAATCTTGTGAACACAAGATTTCTAGATTATTTATGAAACCTCAAATCCATAATTTGGATGTAGAGTTTATTAATTTATGAAATATTAATTAAATACTTGTTGACAGGGGCATTGCTATGTTCCAGAAACACCTAGGGTTTAAAACCAACAGACAAATTGGTAACCCTTACAATAACGGAGAGGTGGTATATATAATGACATATCACTGCCTTTCTATATTATGCTCCTTCTCATCACCCATAAACAGCACTCTGCCAATGCTCTTGATTATCTCTGTGAAGGTATAGCCAAAAATAAGCACATGCTGCACAGTGATGCTACCTCACTACCTGATTGTGTCTAGCAGTGTTCTGTTTCTTACTACCCTTTCCTGGGGTTCACCAGCACTTCCCCCTTAGTAGCCAGATGAAACACTGTTCTACTGATCTTTTTTTAAATTTATTTATATTTTATAGTTGGCAGCTGCTTTCAGAAGATTTAAAACGTAAAAAAAAAATAAACTAGTGTTCCCCAGTCCGTTCCAACTGTTCTTCAACCCAAAATATTCCTTGCTCTGGATCTTTTTACTTATGGATTTGTGGAAAAGTGAGCAACTAAAATGGAACTTTGGAGATAGAGGGGCAAAAAAAAGGATGAAATCGCAAGCAAACCTGCAAACCTCAGCTGCTTTAAGGGCAAAATAGCTGAACTGGAAAAATTCCGTTATGCCTTCAGTTCAGTTATTCTGGCTTTAAATTTGTAATTAATTTTGCATTCTCACGTTAGTGAATAACCCTGGAAGTATTTTCTGCTTTCATTATCTAGAGCATAAATCAAATGATGACATAGTAGAAGCTTCGTTAAGGATAATTTTGAAAAACATTGTTGAAAATTTGGGGCTTTCTAGATTCCAGGGACTTTCTCTTTTGAATTTAGCAGGAAGCTGGGATTAATTGAAGAAAGGTACAACAATGTTCAAAAAAATATAAAGAAAAAAAGAAGAGGCTGGCTGCTGCCCTAGATGGCTAAGAGCTATGCATAGATCTGAGCCAAAAATCTGTTAAAAAAAAAAAAAAAGGAGTTCCTACTGACTGCAATCTTAAGTCGTGATGGTTCCCAAGACTCCAAGGAAGCAGAGAAAGAGAGACTAAAAAGAGACATTAGTATTGAAGATGTGCAATTTTTGCTTACATTGACTCTTTTGTGATGTTTTTTTTCTTTCCTTTACCCCTTGCCATATAAATATGTACTATAGGACTTGATGGTTCTAAAAGCAACAATCAAGATGTTCGGCAGCAGTCACACAGACAACAGTTAATGCTATTTTGTTATGTTTATTTCTAATAATGCATTAAATTAGTATGTGAGTCTTGTTTTCAGCATAGTGAGGTTGTTTCCTAATTTTTATTTCTATTTGTAATATCATAATCTTATGTATTAGCTATAAGCCAATTAGTTTGAGATTTAGTAGTAACACAATAGTCACTGTTCAATGTTATCTTTATTTGTTTTTTTTTTTATGTTCAGCAATTTTGTTATCTTTTATCTATAGGCAGGAGTGATAGCCTCTTCTTTTATTCAATGATTTATAACCCTTTGTTTAAACCAAATGCTTGGTAAACAATTAATTTCTTGTCTTTTGATTTAATTTTCTTAAACAGAAGGATAACCAATACTTAAACATGATAAACCATCCCAATAGCTACTAAATAGTTGCATATTGCTTATCAATTGACTGTGTCTTTTTGTCTTTGATACTAATATCTGTATCTCTAACTCTGTTTACTGTTGTTGTTTTAGGGTCTTCTAAGTGACCATGCAGATGCTGTAGATTTTATAATGGATCAGCCTAATGTAGTAACACGAATTAGCCCTACTATCCTTACAAATGAGAAGACGTATCTGAATTTTATTTCAAAATCAGGTGAGGTGTCAAATCATGGTTTCCTGATTGGTAAAGCTTATTCACTGAAATCAATGTACCAATCATTACTTTCACATAAAGCAGTCCTACAGCTGACATTTACCACAGAGAGCTAAATTCTACATCTTGGGGTTAGCTGTGGGAATATAGTGGTGTCTTACCTTAGGCTCAGTAAGTGCAAGTCTCCTGAAAATTAAGTAAATAAAATAAAAAGCTCATCGGCTCCATGCTGTGGTTATGTATATCACAAATTATCTGGGGAGCCAGCTACACCTATATCAGAATGGAGCACAACATAGCACAGTACAGGTACTAATAGTTTTATGCGCTTTAATGTGTGAAAACGCACAAGTTAGAAAATGTCAAACAGCCTCTCGAGTGCCTCCTTTGAATTGTGGGGACACCTCTCTGTTGACTTCCCAGGAGTAGCAGTAGCAAAGCAATGATCACAGAAACTCCACCAGAGAAGATAGTAGAAAATTGTACACAAATGGGTGTATGTTGTGGTTATAGACCAAAAATAAAAATTAACATTAAAATTAACATTAAAAAATGATGTAGCTTCCCAGAATATATGGAATTTTGCTGCCTACCCTGATGTAGGCTGGGAAGCTAGCACCTTCTTTGCCTCCTCCTGTCGGAACTGTGATCCATAGACCTTGAGTCACTGGAACACTTTCCACTTGATTTCACAAAATGTATTAATACAAAAAAATTAATTTAAAATATATATATATATATATATATATATATATATATATATATAATCAAAATTAAATGTCTGAAAATGTCCAAAGCGTTTACTCCAAAAATGTGGACTCCCTCAGGAACACATTTAAAATATTAATAAATTTACCATGGGGTACAGAATACCAGGTTTAAAGCAGCTAACCCACCCCCTTCCTTTAAATAGGGCTGATTCCCTTCAGTTATTGGTGCTTCTGTGGGCGGTGATCTTTCCTTCCCACCTCATGGGATGATGATCCTCCACTTCAGGTACTCTCCAGGCCTCCATCCTTCCACACAGTTGGCCACAAAATCCAAGAAGTAATCCAATTATCTCCCAGGACAGAGGCAAAACTCCATTGAGCACATGTTAGTAAATGGACACCAAAATACCCAATGTTGCAAATAATGAATAAAACACATACATTCTACAAATCCCCAGATAGCTTAGATCTGAGCGCACATTATTACCGAATGGCGCTCAGATCACATACATACAGTTCAATCGCCATGGAGCCAAAGTCTTTCCCATAGTCTTTCGTTATACGAATAGGCTCCATGGCATGGCTATCTGGGGTGATGCTGTTCATACGGTTAAACTACTGAATGAACAGACATTCGGTTATACTACCGAATGCAGAGGTAAGGAGGCTGGCGGCTCAGCAGTGTTCGCACAAATAAGTGTCCGTTTCCAGTTCCATAGTTTGGGCGCTGAACACCGCTGGCCGTTCGGGAGTTAAAATGGCCGCTGCCACTTGTTCGGCAAACGAACAAAGACCACCCCGCGTTCGTCAATTAAGCTGCGGTTAACCGCAGCTTCTGGGCGGCCAATTGACGGCACACTCCAGTTCCCAGGTGGTCGATCGTTTGGTACTTTGTTCGGTAGATTGAATCTACCGAACACCCCGGCAGAAAAGCACGAATAAGCCTTTCTGCAGGGAAAATAAAAGGTTTTAAATGCCGGGCCATAGTCTAAAGGGAGCAGGCGAGCAACCAGGCTCCTCCAGTGCACAGTGGCGAGGTTGGTTCCGCCACACTCACAATATTTATAAAAAAATAAATAAATAAAAACACCCATGTACAAAATGTTAAATAAAATATTAAAATCATAGTAAATACACACAATGTCTTAAATAGGTGGGCCTTTGCAGTAAACATGTCATATTAAACAATGCATTTCTTTAGGTCACTCTGAATTCCCATGGTGTCTTGTGACATTCAAAAACTGCAAAAAAATGAGATTAAATAAAAAAATAATCTGTGCATTCATATAGACCATGAAGAAGTAAGATTGACACAAAACCAATGTACAGACACAGGGATAATGATGGCCTGCAGTTCTAAACCTAATGTTATTCATCAGTGCTTCAAGCTGTCCCATAACCACTTGCTTTCTTTAAGGAGAACACATTCTATATATTGACTTAAACATCTTATTTTTATAGTGCAAAAATAAAATCCGAGTTTATTAAAGAAAATATTGTTGTTTCTGAGTAATCTAGTTATGACACAGACTAGAAATTTATGTTGACGCTTCTTGAAGATGCAGTTTGCTGACAAATCCTATAACACCTTTTTGAAATTGACTATCTATATTTTGTTCCTACTGAGAAATATACAAAATCTCATGCCAATTTCACCATTCATCCCCTCTAGAGTATACTATGGGATAAAAATTGAAACTGTATTTTACTAAATTAATCTCTGCAATTTTATTTTAAACAAATATATTAATAAAGTTACTTGATATATACATATATCTTAAAAGTTAATAAATATGTATGAAAGACATTTATGCAAGATATTTACATCTGTAATGGTGATATTGTTTCAGAAATATATATATACATAGTATATATATATATATATTTTTTTATTTTGTATTTTTTTTTTTTCATTTGATGCATATATGTGATTTTATATATACTTATAAAAAAAAAGATATAAGAAAAAAATATATCATTAATATGTTTTACAGTTACCTACACTTTACATGAATACGATACATTCTCCTATCTGGATTCTCAAGATAAAAGTGCGGTAATTGCTGACAACATGAAATATGTCACAAAAGAAGGTATGTTATCTTTTTAATCACTTTTCTATTAAGTACACTTTCAAAGTGGAATGCTAATTATATATGGGTATATTATAAAAAAAAAAAAACATACACCATAGTTTTATATACATGCCTATGTTAATGTACATGCTCCAAACATGTTTTAAATATGGGGTGATTTTTAAACTTTAAAAAATAAATAATGTACTTAGTTCACTAGTCCGTGCATTTTTCAATAAATACTATGAAATCACAAACTGTTCTCTATAGTATTACCCATTTGTTTTTTAAATTTTGAAATATATTTTTTGGTATAAGCACATGTGAATATATATACATAATTAAGACAATAAAATCTTTAAACAAGAAGCAACAGTTGCAGTGTAAGTACATTTATTGTAAAAGAGTTTTGAATACAATTTCTGCCCTACCCTTTAAATATGCTGTGACAAACTGCTTCTTTTAATAAAAATGGAAATCATAGCATTTGTCAGACAAGTCCTCTTTATTCCCATTCTCTTTGTTTAAAGTATGTACTGCAAAGCTTTCTGTAATGCTTTTAAACTGATGGCTATGTCCAATGTGGAGTTGCCAAGAAGTTGTTATAAATTCTTGAATCTCACCTGATCTGCTCCTGCTGGGCTCTTCTCCCTCACCACTGTACTGTGTTTAGCCTATCAGCACTCAGTAGAACCAACCCATCAGATACAAGCAGAGAGGTTTTTACATAAATAGTTGTCATGATGAAAATCATGTCTATCAACTATCACTAGCATGGATTAAGAAGGGTAAAAATATAACTTGTTTCCTCGTTTCTTAATTTCTGTCTTTAGTGTTAAAGAGGAATTTGTCTTGAAATTACACAAATGAGCATCACAAAATCACCTGGAATTTGTTATACGTTTCATGTGAAGCTGTGTTTCCCTGTGATTGTATTTTAAATTAGAGATTTAGCAATTTACCTCACAATCCTATTACATTCAGGCACAGCCATAGCGCACATTGCATTAGTGGAGGAGAAGTAGAAACATTGTTTCGTTAGCTCCTCCTCTCTCTATACTGAGATCGGAGATGGAAGCACTCCGTTCCAGCAGTGGTGAAAATATAGCTGTGTGGATTTCCTCATTTACGTTTTTTTTTCACAGTTGTTATTAGATGACATTTGTTTTTTTGGAAATAAGTAAACAAAATATAAAATATTCTAGGATCCGATGAATCCCCTGTTAACCGTGCAGAATATTGACTTTTGGGACCATATACAAATATTTATGATCATGAAGAATTTATTAATTCTCTGTTTAGTTCTTCCATGTCTTAATGTCGTAAATATATTATTCTTGATTTACACATTCAGTGAAATTCTGCTAGCATAAAATGTACTGGGGGGGGTTGTGTTTATATAAGTTCTCGGAGTAAAGCATATTGTTTAGATGAGAATTCACGTTATGTTCTCAATAAAAGATTCAATAATTCTATAGCCTTTGGAGAATAAAATGAAGCATCTGTCTTTTATAATTTTTTTCAAGTCTCCTAATCATATACCATCTGAATAAAAAGGGTCAGTTAGATCCTTGTGTTGCTCTGGCAACAAGGTTTCTCATGTCCAATCTCTTCTAGCTCCCTGCTGGTGTTTTTTTATTTAATTTTTTACCTTTTTTTTTTTTTTTTTTTTGGACTGGTCAACTTCAGCTTATGTATTGTTATTCTTGTTTGTATGTTTTAAGAACAAGCTACAGGTACACATTTTTATGCAGCATGGTGTAATTGCTGCATCCTTATGGTGTGTTGAAGGACCACTCTAGGCACCCAGACCACTTCAGCTTAATGAAGTGGTCTGGGTGCCAGGTCCAGCTAGGGTTAACCCATTTTTTTAATAAACATAGCAGTTTCAGAGAAACTGCTATGTTTATCAATGGGTTAAGCCTTCCCCTATTTCCTCTAGTGGCTGTCTCATTGACAGCCACTAGAAGCGCTTGCGTGCTTCTCACTGTGATTTTCACAGTGAGAGCCGTTCATAGGAAAGCATTGAGAATGCTTTCTATGTGACCTCTGAATGTGGCCAGCTCGTGGCATTCAGCCCGGCGGATCGGGAGGAGGAGAGGAGGCAGAGCCCCCAGCGCTGGAAAAAGGTAAGTTTAAACCCCTTTCCCCCTTCCAGAGCCAGGCGGGAGGGGGTCCCTGAGGGTGGGGGCACCCTCAGGGCACTATAGTGCCAGGAAAACAAGTATGTTTTCCTGGCACTATAGTGGTCCTTTAACAGTTTGTCAAAAAGGGCAATTTTTATATTCCCACATGTGGTACATTTTGTGGTTATCAGAGGCGTAGCTGGTATTTGAATGACTGCAAGTTTTTATGCTTCTTAGATCTGCTACTGCATACTATTTTTCTCAATCAGATATCCTGACACACTCATACGTTATGTGCCATTAGAACACATTATGTACAGGTACTTCTTGTATTAAAAGTTGCCAGATTGTTATTGTGATGAGACCAATCTCGCCACATTGCATTGGAGAAGCCTGGTTGCTCGCCTGTTGCCTCTGGATTATGGCCCCATGTTAAAAGGCTTGATTTTCCCCTGCAAAGACATGAAAGCTGGGTTATTTGGTGCTTGCCCTGTTTGAGCGGTGATACCCCAGATAGCTATGCCATGGAGCCCATTCGTATAATGAAAGACTATGGGAAAGACTTTGGCTCCATGGCAATTGAACTGTATGTGTGTGCTCTGAGCGCCATTCAGTAATAATGTGCGCTCAGATCTGAACTATCTGGGGATATGTTGAATGTACCTGTTTTTTGCAATGGCTGCACAGTTATGTTTTTATGTGTTTTATTGTCTTTTGCTGCCATGTGTTCAATGGAGTTTTGCCTCTGTCCTTGGAGATAATTGGATTACTTCACAATTATCTCAGGATAGAAGACTCTGTGGAACTGGTTTTGGGCAGAAAAGCCATGCTTCCTTTGGTCACAAAGGACTACGATCTATCTTTTGAACCACTGGACCAATTTGTATGATTTTGACGTATGTTTGTATTTGGAGTATGCTGATTCTGAAAATATATGTGAATGTGATGCATACTTTTTAAGTTATGAGTAATGTGGAAAATTTTTATTTCTCTGCTTGTTATAATTACATTACCCATTGTGTAAGGTAATTGAATCACAGGCAGAGGGGAGGAATTTGTGTGCTAGTGTCTGAGTGTATTGTATGTGTTTATTGGTTGTGTTCCAAAACCCTGTGGGTGGTACTAATGTGTACATAAACACAATAAACCCACAGCTCTGACTGTTCCTGCTTGACCCTCAAAACGGAGCCTTGTCTCTGTAGCGTTACTTACCTTAACCGGGGGCCGGTCGCGGTCCTCTCTTCAAGCCGCGCGCGGTCCTGCGGCTGCACGAGCCAAGCGCGGCTCATCCAACTGCTTTGGATGGAAGGCGGGCAGTGACCGCGTGAGGCGGTCACGTGTCCCGCCTGAAACTAAGAGCGCGCCGCGAGTCTCGGGCGCGCTCTTAAAGAGACAGTGGGAGCCTAATTGCCAAAAGGCTCCCATTGGCTCCTGTCATACCACACTCCCTGTACAATTACCTATAGGGGGTGTGGAAGTGACAGGAGCCAATCACTTTCGTTTTAAAGCTATTTAAACTTACCTTTTTCCCTTAGCTCGTTGCCCTATCGTGGTTTCTGTTTCAGTTCCCTTTAGCGCTTGTGGTGTTCAGTTGTGTTTTCTCGTATTGACTTTGGCTTCGTATTCTGACTTCGTTTTCGCTTTATCCTTATCTGTACTGTTTGCCGGCTTGCTGTTTTCCGTGTACCAGACCCCGGCTTGTCCTAGTTTACGCTGTCTCTCTGTGCCCTTGACCTCGGTTTGTTCCTGGCTCTGTCTCCTCTCATATACGTCGAGTCCGGCCATTCTAAGGTCCGGTAGACGTATCTCTCCTCTGTATTTGCCTCTGTTTAGCTGGATCCTGCGTGTAGGGGTATATTCTCGTTACATTACGATAGGGCCATGGACCCCGCAGATTTAGCTCAACAGATGGCGTCCCATGAGGCAAGATTTGTAGAGCAGGATCACCGTATGGATCAAATAGCTCAGGCTCTCCAGACGCTCCTAGCTAGAACCGTTCCAGCAACTACACCTAACCCTCCTACGCCCCTTCTCCCTGAAGTATCTACTTTGCCTAATACTTCGGCCCATTTAACACCTCCTCCTAGGTATGGAGGGGACTCTAAGACTTGCAGAGGGTTTATTAATCAGATTGAATTTCACTTCGAAATGTATCCACGTTCATTTCCCACAGAGAGGTCTAAGGTTGGGTTCTTTATGCACCAACTTACCGATAAGGCACTTGAGTGGGCAAATCCTATTTGGGAAGCTAATGGACCTATGGTACATGATTTCAACAGTTTTCTTACGGCTTTTCGTAGAACTTTTGACACAATGAAAAGGTCAAAGAATGCCGCAAGAGCATTAATGAGAATTAAACAGGGTTCTAGGTCTGTGGCTGATTATGCTATTCAGTTTCGCACTCTTGCTTCGCAGGTAGATTGGACCAACAATGGGTTAACTACTGCCTTTATGGAAGGTTTGTCAGATACGATATTGGATGAGGTAGCAGCTAAGGAGCTTCCTATTGCCTTAGAGGACCTTATCGATTACCTCATTGATATTGATAATAGAATTCGTGACAGGCTCTATACCAAGAACAGGAATAGACGTTTTGTTACACCCATTAACCCCAGAGTTAATATACCAGAGAGTGTTAAAGTGTCTGAGGAGGAACCTATGCAATTAGGGGTTGCCAAACTCTCTGATACTGAGAAATTACATAGGAGAAGGGAGGGACTCTGCCTATACTGTGGTAGGAGAGACCATATGGTAAAGGAATGTCCTTTACTCCCGGAAAACTCTCGCACCTAAGACCTTATAGGGGACTGGCCTTGGGTGTGATATCTAAGTCTCCTAAATTGCCTCCTAACCGCTTGCTTCTCCCGGTTTCTTTATATATGGGAGAGATTTGTATAGTTGACAACATATATGCTCTGGTTGACTCTGGGGCAGCTGAAAATTTTATAGACTCTGGCTTTATAAAGAGAAACAACATTCCCATCAGAGAGAAGGAGATACCCTTGGCCGTTGAGGCCATAGATGGTAGACCATTAAGTTCTCCAGTTGTTACTCATGAGACTGTACCATTACACATGTACACAGGGGTTTTACACTATGAAACCATTCGATTCCAGGTCATCACCTCTCCCTCTTCACAGTTAGTATTAGGGTATCCATGGTTACGTGCTCACAATCCCATTTTTGACTGGGAGACAGGGCAAATAAAATCATGGAGTGAGGCCTGCCACGAGTCTTGTACGTTGGAAGTCACCCCTTTGAATTCTATTGAGGTACCTACCAGTCCTCCTTTGTCTACGGTTATACCCCCTCAGTACTTATCTCTAAAGACTGTTTTCGATAAAAGGGAGGCTGAGAAATTACCGCCTCACAGACCCTATGATTGCGCTATTGACTTGTTGCCTGGCACTATACCTCCAAAGGGCAGGGTGTACCCCTTATCGGTTCAAGAAAACCGTGTCATGGAGGAGTACATCAAGGAATCACTAGAAAAAGGGTTTATTAGGAGATCCTCTTCTCCAGCTGGAGCAGGGTTCTTCTTTGTATCGAAGAAAGAAGGTGATTTAAGACCGTGTATAGATTATAGAGGTCTAAACAAAATCACTATCAAAAATGCATACCCTATACCTTTGATTACAGAATTATTTGACAGGCTGAAACATGCCACTGTGTTCACTAAATTAGACCTTAGGAGTGCATACAATTTGATACGTATAAAGGAAAATCACGAATGGAAGACTGCATTCAACACTAGATCCGGTCATTACGAATATACTGTTATGCCATTTGGGCTTTGCAATGCCCCAGCAGTATTCCAAGAATTTATTAATGATGTCTTGAGAGATTTTATTCACACATTTGTTATCGTATACTTGGACGACATTTTAATATATTCTACAGATATACACACTCATCACAGACATGTTACGACAGTTTTGAAGACCCTTCTTGCTAATGGTCTTTATTGCAAGCTAGAAAAATGTCTGTTTGACCAAACCGAAGTCCAGTTCTTGGGGTATTTGATTTCCGCTAAAGGTTTTCGTATGGATCCCCAGAAGCTAGCTGCTGTAATAGAATGGCCTCTACCGCAAGGTCTGAAAGCTATTCAGCGTTTTCTTGGGTTCTCCAATTATTATAGACGTTTTATCAAAGGTTTCTCGTCCATTGTAGCACCTATTACCCGTATGACTAAAAAGGATGGCAATACTCGTGTTTGGTCTACCGAGGCACTTCAGGCTTTTGAATTTCTTAAAACTACGTTCGCCTCTGCACCTATTTTACAGCATCCTGTCCCCTCACTGCCCTATATTCTTGAAGTTGATGCTTCGGATATTGGGGTAGGTGCTGTCTTATCCCAAAGAGAGTCGCCTGAGAAGCCATTGCATCCATGCGGCTTCTTTTCTAAACAAATGTCCAAAGCAGAGAAAAATTATGATGTGGGTAATCGCGAACTCCTTGCTATTATTTTAGCACTTAAAGAGTGGAGACATTTGTTAGAAGGAACTAAGGATCCTATCCTCATTTTTACGGATCACAAGAACCTATCCTACCTTAGCGAAGCCAAAAGATTGTCTTCCAGGCAGGCTAGGTGGTCACTATTTTTGTCCCGTTTCAATTTTATTATCACCTATAGGCCAGGTGATCGCAACACTAAAGCAGACGCTCTGTCCAGACAGTTCGAAACTACTGACAAACAGGAGATTGATGTTACTCCTGTCATTCCCCCAGACAGGATAATAGCTACTACTATTTTGTCTATTTCCTCGTCCCTCTTGCAGGCCATACAAGCGAAACAAAGCATGGCACCTAGCGAGAGGCCTAATGATAAACTGTTCGTTGATGTTCCTGAGAGACGGGATATTATGTCATTATATCATGATACTAAGACCGCTGGACATCCTGGTATTTCCAAAACGGTGTCAGCTGTTTCTCGGTATTTTTGGTGGGATTCCTTACGAAAGGATGTCACTGACTATATAAGTGCTTGTACTACTTGTGCCTGTATGAAATCCTCCCGTAGAGTTCCTTGTGGGCTGTTGCATCCGTTACCCGTTCCCGAGAGACCTTGGTCTAACCTGTCCATGGATTTTATTGTTGAATTACCCCCTTCAAATGGTAACACAGTGATCCTGATGATAGTGGATCGGTTCTCCAAAATGGCTCACTTCGTGTCTCTTCGCAAGTTGCCCACATCCAAGGAACTGGCTCATATCTTCGCTAGAGAAGTATTTCGATTACATGGGATTCCCGTATCTATTGTATCCGATAGGGGTAGCCAATTTATTTCCAGGTTCTGGAGGGCCTTTTGTTCAGAAATGGGTATTTCTCTCTCATTTTCTTCCGCTTATCATCCCCAGTCTAATGGGGCTGCTGAACGTGCCAACCAGTCTCTGGAGCAATACCTCCGTTGTTTTGTGTCTCACCATCAGGACAATTGGTCTGACCTGCTTCCTTGGGCTGAATTTGCTCGGAATAACGCCACTCATGATTCTTCCGGCAAGAGCCCTTTTTACGTTGTCTATGGCCAGCATCCCGTTGTTCTTCCGGCTGCATTCTCCTCACAGGGCATGCCAGTTCTGGATGAGCATTTGGCTGGTTTGCGTAATACTTGGGAGCAGGTTCAGCGTTCTTTGGTGGACTCTGCTACTCGCCAGAAGGCTCAGGCTGACAAGCATCGCAGAGCAGCTCCGTCCTATGTTGTGGGGGACAGGGTTTTGCTTTCCACGCGGAATATTCGTCTCCGGGTGCCTTCTATGAAATTGGCTCCCCGCTTCATTGGACCTTATCGTATTATACATAAGGTTAATCCTGTTTCTTATGCCTTAGGCCTGCCTAAGAATCTACGTATTCCTAATGTTTTTCACACCTCATTGTTGAAACCTTTCGTACGCAACCGCTATACCCGGCATACTCCTCCTCCCCCTCCTATCTCGGTGGAGGGTCATGAGGAGTTTGAAGTGTCTGCTGTTCTTGACTCTCGTTTCCTTAGGGGTCGACTTCAGTACTTGGTACATTGGAAGGGTTATGGGCCTGAGGAGCACAGTTGGATTTCGGCTGATGCTGTCCATGCTCCCCGTCTTGTGCGCTCTTTCCATTCTCGTTTTCCTGCCAGGCCTGGTCCTACCCGCCCGGGGGGCGTGTCCTCAGGGGGGGGTACTGTAGCGTTACTTACCTTAACCGGGGGCCGGTCGCGGTCCTCTCTTCAAGCCACGAGCCGCGCGCGGCTCATCCGACTGCTTTGGATGGAAGGCGGGCAGTGACCGCGTGAAGCGGTCACGTGTCCCGCCTGAAACTAAGAGCGCGCCGCGAGTCTCGGGCGCGCTCTTAAAGAGACAGTGGGAGCCTAATTGCCAAAAGGCTCCCATTGGCTCCTGTCATACCACACTCCCTGTACAATTACCTATAGGGGGTGTGGAAGTGACAGGAGCCAATCACTTTCGTTTTAAAGCTATTTAAACTTACCTTTTTCCCTTAGCTCGTTGCCCTATCGTGGTTTCTGTTTCAGTTCCCTTTAGCGCTTGTGGTGTTCAGTTGTGTTTTCTCGTATTGACTTTGGCTTCGTATTCTGACTTCGTTTTCGCTTTATCCTTATCTGTACTGTTTGCCGGCTTGCTGTTTTCCGTGTACCAGACCCCGGCTTGTCCTAGTTTACGCTGTCTCTCTGTGCCCTTGACCTCGGTTTGTTCCTGGCTCTGTCTCCTCTCATATACGTCGAGTCCGGCCATTCTAAGGTCCGGTAGACGTATCTCTCCTCTGTATTTGCCTCTGTTTAGCTGGATCCTGCGTGTAGGGGTATATTCTCGTTACAGTCTCGTTCTTGGGGGGATTTATTTAATGCTGTTCTAGTTCGACTGCTAGGAGTGTAAACCTATTCGTATGGTTTCCTGTTCGGCGGATTGGTGTTCTGCAGTAGCTGTGCCTGTGTCTCTGGAAGGGAAGATCTACTAAACTGCGGTTTAACCCCTTGTGTGCTGAAACGGTCCGAAACGGTCCGTTACAGTTATCATTGAGTTTAACCAGTTACCAACTGTTGCAGCATTGGTGCAGATAGCATTAATCTCATTGTTCACAATGGCCACTGATGTGTTCTTTCTCTAAACACTGTCTCTCTTTAAGCCCCATTCTCACTCATAGCATTTAGTGTGATAAAGGCAAGAGGTTCAAACCGAATGGCCCAGTAACAAATTGGGCAAAACCATTTGATACTGTATGGATGTATCCAGTCAGACTGCAAAATCCGGACATAATTCACACTATTTGTGGCCGGATTTTTCAGAGTAGGTTCCTTTGACAGCTCCAGATCTAAAATCCAAACTATTTAAAAACCCAAACTATATGCCCTAGCATCCAGCAGGCAAATAGTTTAAAAAAAAAAAAATCTTGGCGACACAAAAGATAACCAGGTGATGGCTGGTCAGGGCTTGCTAGCCAGCCACCACGTTTAAAAACTGAAGCAGCTCACCAAAAGGAACGTGCGAGCTGAGAGTTCCTCGTGAGTGGCCTACTGTCACGGCAAGGGTGTATTTATTATGACACTATGGAATATCATCTTTTAATGTGATTTCTTGTAGTAAATGGCACAAATTACAGAGATGCTATTGCTGAGGTCAACAGGGGTTACATCTTTTGAAGCTGGGACCCCCACAGAGGGCAGATGACAGAAGGGGTAGTGTGAATGGCATAGGAATGTGAAAAGGATTTTACTGTATGGATGTGAAGTCTGCAAGGTGTGAGGTTCTACACTTGGAAAAAGTCTGAATGTCTCTTCATCCATTTGGCCTAAACCTTGTAAGTGATGAGTAAATCTCTTTGATATGTAAATGCCATTAGCTTTGTTCTAGTATCATATCCAAAGGAAGGACAAAAACATTCATATTTACCCCCACAGAATAATAATTAAGCCTCATTTTTGTTATATTTGGAATGTGACAAGCGCCATCTTCTAACCAAGTCCAAACATGAGTGGCCTAACTTGACCCTAGGGAAAGGAATTGTGATGTCCGTCCTATTGGATCGTGGGTGGGACGTGCAACATGTCTATGGAATGGGAAAATAATAACAAATTTGTAGATGCAATTATTATTTCTGTGGCAGGTACAAAAAAGAAGATAGAGTCAAATGTTTCCATTTGGTTTGACAGTGGTCTGGAACAAAGGAGGTGGTCAGTTATTATTTCTGTAGGTACGCCTTAACTCCACCCCTGGGCAAGACTTGATAAACCACAGGGTATATATCTAATGATCCTGAAGGGTGTTTGTGTACTTGCTTGGGGCCAAGATCTAATTTTGGGTGAGTCACCATCTTTCCTTGCCAGAGACCCCCTGGACAGAAGTTGTACTTTGAAAACCTAAGTGAGTAATTAGGACTTCTGTATTTTATCCTTTTTCTTTTTATCTGTTGTTTGTGTAAATAATTTGTTTATCATATATTTTTATATGCACTGTGACTATCTTTTGCTCATAATAAACATTCATTTATTAAGTTTTGCCTTTGTCTGGTTAAGAATCACGTTACCTGAAGAGACTAGTTAGTATTTTTATAATTCCTTAAATATTGTACTAAGTAATATTTGGTGGGTTTTATTATTGATTTACCTGGGGGACCAAGGCACCCCATTTATAAATTGTCTTGGTGGTGGCAGCGTTAAAGTAGTAATAGTTATATTATTATGTTTAAGTGTGGGTGGTGTTAAAGGGGGATTTTGTCATTATTTCCGGTCTAGTGCAGACAAATAGTGTACTTTAACCCTTTCACCACCACAACTACGTCACGCACACTCTTGGAGTAGGGTGCGTTCGTGACACCTACCAACAGCGATTAGACAAGTGATTTATGCCTACCAACAGCTTCAAAGGGGTGCCAGAACATCTCTACACACGATGGCACAAAAATTGGTGGAAAAGAACAAGTAAAAACCCGTGTTGCAGATAGCAGCGTTATCTTCACCACACTCTCAAGATCGCGCCGATAGGCCGCTCTCACCGGCCTCATTCATACCTAAGTGACAGCACCTGCATATTGGCACACACAACTGCCTGCTACAGAGTCCTCGATCCAAAAAAATGCTAGCAGACCTGCAATCCACTATGCAGGTTGAGTTTGCCAAGCTGGCGAGGGATTTCGGGCTGATGTTCAGGCAACAGCAGAAAGAACATCCCACCTCAAAGACAAGAGAGAGGAAATTATCGATGCTCATAACACTTAGCAGATTCTTACACAGAGCTGCATGCTAAAATAGATTGCCCCCATTACCCAAACCTTGGCCCCCATTACCCAAGCCTTGCTGACTGCCAACCTGCTATATAAATGGGGATTCCCGACCTTCATCATCGTAAGCCATAACGGCGCCATGTGGCACATCACGAATGTGGAAGAAGGAAAGCAAATACTTAGTGACTGGAAGATTGCCATTCCAGCTCCAAGAGCACAAGATACAGGCAGACCTACCTACCGTTCACAACTAAATTTACTTCAGATTTGCAGAGGGCTGCTGTGATTAAGTGACTGTGTTCCAGCCTGCTGAAAGAAAGCAGGGACGCTCACTCACCACTATCAGATAAGATGCAGTAGCCAAGGGCCTGAGCCCATATTATACTGTTTTTATTCTTTTTTTTTTTCTTTATTTAATTACATTTTTATTAGTATTGAGAAGTGTAATATCTACATCTTTATTTGATTACCATGGGTTAGACTGCTTATAATGTGCAGCATATTAATGCCCAGGAAACACCTCAACAAGGGTATTTCTCAGGCACTACGCCCTTCATACACTGGGTTTCAATGTTGTAAATTGGGCCTAGCTTAAATCCCTTCACCTCATTAAAGTAGGCCCTGCTCAAGGGGACAACCCACCCCCGGGCTCATAAGAGCCATGTTTCTGCCATCAGTGTGCAAACACACCACCCATGACGGCATCATGTACATAGTTATGGTTTATTTTTTCTATTCCCTTTGTTGTTATCCTCCCATTCTTCAGGCAGTGACAATGCCCTCAGTTATTTTGAAAAAGGTGTACAATGTGCTACTTCAGTCTGTGCTACTTCAGTGCGATATAGCTCTCCTTCTTTCCAGCGATGAATATGCCTTAAAGGGAAGGGGCCTCACTTTCCAGGTCAAAAGGGCCCGGTGCGAACCAGGTGCATCCAGGTTGGATCGGGAAGAGAGGAGACTGCATAGGGGCCATGGTTATGGCTGGTGTTTCTATTATAGCCTAAACGCAAATGGTAATGATTTGTCCATCCTTGTACCCACTAACGCCTTCCTTAATCATTGCTTTTTATTAAAAATACAACAAAACCTCAAAAACAATCGACAAAATAAAAAACTTACAACAAAACCAAACATAGCATACTTGTTTAAAAATAGTTGGCAATGCTCTTTCGCCAGGCAGAAGGCGCAATCTAACAACCATATAACTCTCACTTCAGACAATGGCGCTGAACATTAATGTCCATCAAACATTGTACATCACCTCTCACAGAGTTGCCAGTTTGACTGGAGAAAGTTTTACCTAGGAGTTAAGCTAGCAACCTCCCTTCAAAATACTTTTAAATTAAACTATAACACCTTACCTGGCATGTGTACCACAACACTGTCAAAATGGAAATCCGTAAAACTCTTGGATGGGTCGAGTAAACACCATTAAAATGGTCATCTTGCCCAAACTTCTATATGTCTTCAGGACGTACCACTCCCCATGCCCAACTCCCTTGGCAAACACTTACAGAAAATCTTAACTTCATACATCTAGGATCATCACAGACCCCATGTATCATCCTCACTCTTGCAAAGACACCCATCTCAAGGGGGAATGGGCCTACCTACCATAATGGCAAACCACAAAGCTTCACTACTGGAGTCTGCAATTAAATACTACAGTGGGTAGATATTGAGAACATAAGACTACTTGGCTCCACTTTAGCCGATTACATGTGGACACCCAAACAGCTAAGGCCGAAACCATTACATCTGTTCCCCACCACACAACTATCTCTTAATCAGTGGGACAATTTCAGAACTCTTTTAGGAGGGTCTAACAAGTAGCAGTATGACACACCTCTGACAGCTTTGACAGCTTTGTCTCCCTGACTCACTTTCAAAACTTGGCAAGCTAAGGGCATACGTACCATATGAGACATTTGCCACAATGGTGGAATTCTTCCCTTCCCAGACCTTCAAAACATGTACCAGCTACCGAATTCATATGGGTTTCAATACCTTCAACTTAAAAGCATTGTTTCATCTCATGTACACACACAAGCACACTCCGCATCACAGACGATCGGTTTAGTCCGCACAATTAACGATAAGTGGTGGAAAAAGCCGAGACACCCCAAAGCCTAATCAGTGTTTTATTGCCCTAAACTGGAAACCACGCATATGCCCATCTAGAGCCCAACTCCTAGAGAAAATTCAGCTATTCAATACATATGAGCGAATGGCTCTAGAGACACCAGGGAACTACACCTCCTTTATGAGCGCTTGGCAACCATGGGTAGATTGGTATACTAAAGAACACCTTAACACCAAGTAACACTACAGCTATATGGTGATGACAAGGGCTGTTTGTCAGAAACGTATCTTGGTGTATATTTACATTTCTTTTTAAAGTTTTATCTATATTCAATTTATGTTCATTCAGATTGCTCCACAGTTATGGTTCAACTAACTGAAGAGTATGTTTTCTCCCTTCGCTTCCCCCTTTTTTTCTTCTGTACCCCTTTACCCTCCTCAGAGTGTGGCGCTAGAGAATACTTTATTGAACGCATTAGTGTAACGATTAGCAATAACACATTATGTAATTCTTATGTGTGCCCCTGCAGAATAATGAACACTCTAAGCAGAACTTACCTTGTAACTGTACACTCTCCTGTTATTGTATGCCGCTTGCTATACGTCTTGATGTATGAACACCCTTCATCCCCATCCCTTTTTTCTTTGTTTCCTCTCCCCTCCTTATTATGACCTATTAAAAGATTTTTTTAAACTTTTCAAATTGGGCTGCTCATTGTAACTATAAACTACCTTCAATAGCTTCCCAGTTGCTAGAAAAGTCCCATTTCTATAAAATAATCCGTGGGCATCAGTTTGGGGGTTTAAAAATAAAATGGCGTCAATACAAATTGATTACTTCATAAAGATAAAATCTTTATGAAATACTCATATTGACTGTTTTGGAATTTCACTGAAATTCCAACCAGTCAAAAGATATACTGTGTTGTGTCTTTTACACTAAATATTATTGTGATTTATTTATAGTTCCTCCAATACCTAAGGGTCTACTTAATATGGTCAATTTCTCGAAATATCCAAATCGATTAACATACAACTTTATTAATTACAAAACTACTCCTTATATTTTACCTGAATTATTTGGATTCTATGTAGAGATTTTTATACACCATAAAATTATTTTCAATTATAAAAGACTCTGTAAAATATAGAACAGTAAATGGTAAAGAGAATACTAAAACAATCTCTGTCAAGACAATTATAATCAGGCTTGATTAATTTATCAAATTACATCAGATTATGGCAATCAATTGTACAATGCAGGCGAAAGCAAATATCACACGTTATGCACCACACCCAGCATTCAAAGGAATAGATCCTGTCCCATAATACAAGTTATGGTTCCAACAGCAAGATTTCCTCCAATGGGACACTCATCAGCTGATTATTGTATAAAAGCAATCATAAAGCATACATTTGGCAAAAGGCATACCATAAAATATAAATCTATGATTTAGTGGGTGTTGGTTAACTAAATGCTTTGCTACTTCAATAGGTGAACGACAAATTATAGACATAAATCATATCCATCTCCACTAGTAAATAACAGTTCCATACTGTGATTAATTAGTGATGTCCCGAACGGTTCGCCGCGGACGGCGAACATATGCGCTGTTCAGTCCGCCCACTATGTCATCATTGAGTAAACTTTGACTCTGTACCTCACAGTCAGCAGACACATTCCAGCCAATCAGCAGCAGACCCTCCCTCCCAGACCCTCCCACCTCCCGGACAGCATCCATTTTACATTCATTGTGAAGCTGCATTCTTAGTGAGCTGTCCAGGAGGTGGGAGGGTCTGGGAGGGAGGGTCTGCTGCTGATTGGCTGGAATGTGTCTGCTGACTGTGAGGTACAGGATCAAAGTTTACTTAATGATGACGAGGAGGGGGCGGACCGAACAGCGCATATGTTTGCCGTCCGTGGCGAACCGTTCGGGACATCCCTATGATTAATCTCTTGGATTTGATAATTGTCAGCAGCCAATATTAATTACTGATTTCAATTTATTAAACAAAAATCTTTTACGTTGAATTGGCAGCAATCATTTTGTTATCCAAGTGAGGTCACACAGAAATGCAATCACGTATTTACCAGAAATAAAACAGCCTTTTATATGATACAGTTGTACACTGACAGATATAATAACAGGTAAAATTGGTATGTCGTCACTGTATTAGCTTTGATTGTACTAATGAATTAATTGTTTTAAAGCAGTTAATCACAATTTCACACGGTAATACAGTCCATGAAACAGGCAGGCTTGGCTGTTTTAAGGGAACAAATAGATCCGCAAAGACTTAATTTTAGACCCCATTTTGCAGAAAAGGGCTAAATGTCAGCGTATGCTTGTGGGAGCCATTTTGCCCTTATTTACTATTGTTTGCCATGTCCTTTATAGTTTTCGCATTTTACATATCATTTTGGAGCTGCAGGAATAACATGTTCTGTGGTTTTCTTTTCCTTCTTGAGTAAACTAGCATGTACTTAGCAGGTTAATGCTCATATAGTACTCGCCATGTCTCACAGCATCTCTACAACTAAATACGGTATTTCTTTATTTAATTCATTGACATGTTCGACTAGCTTGATACTGTTGTTATTTTACTTTAAAACATGAGACTGACTAATCTAGGCGTATTCTCCGTTGTGCCTTTTATGCTTGATGTTACCTGGTATAATATGCATAACTCCTTTTACTCTGTACTGTACTAATTATATGCTTCAATAAAAAAATGTCAGATTATGCTAATATTACTTTCCCAAAATGAAAGGTACTTATTGATATCCACCTCAGCATTATTAAATGCAAATATTACTTTTAGAAAATGGTTAGAGCCCCAGAGAAATTCAATTCATACGCTGCCACCAATATGTGTTATATGTGTTAGGTGTTCAGGCTGCACCTAGTGAAATACCAAATTTTTTGCTAGCGTGAAGGCTGTTGTATTATGAGGTCTTGGTTCTTTAATGAGAGAGCTCCAGCCTCAATCTTGCTAATTGTATCCCCATTTTCCTACCTACCTCAGAGCAAATCTAAAAAGTGTAGTTTGAAGCTATTTACTCACATCTGATTGTTAGACATTTTTACACACTACCCCTGTATTGCTTATGCATTGTTGGTACCTCTCTAACAGATGACTCTCTGACCCCACACATTCCTATTCTGGAGCTTTAAGTTTCAATGTATGTTGTAAAACTTTTAGGTAAACCGTTGACCTATGATTAACCCAATGTACCTTCATCAATTTAGAACTGTATTCATTTTAGCTTGTTTGTAATTATTTGACAATTTTTATATAGACTAGACAAATATTCCATATAACATTATCTCTATACCCCTCATCGTTGTAAGGGCTAGGATTGACATAATGCATATTACTATTTATCATTTAAATTAGTAATGGTAGGTGTAACGGAACTCCCTGTACTCCAACCGAGTACCTTCCGTTGATGGACGCTTCCTAGCTTGCGCTGAGGACCACAAGCACCGCACCGAACACCACAACCACTGCAGACTCCACAACCGCCGTAGCTTAACTGTAGTCTTGCCGTCTTCTGTCCACCCTGGATCAGCTTCTGTCCTCCAAGACTGTGTGGGGAAGACCAAGGGCCGGTGCTAGGATTTTTGACTACACAGGCGAAGATGCATTGATATGACGTTCATATCCCCACCCCTCCACACAGTCCGTGGCACTGCAGGTTGGTGCTCGGCCACGCTACAAGAAGTGACCGGCAGGAGAGGGGCGCTGTGCCATTTAACCATTTCAACCATTTTAGCTTAGGAATTGTGACAACCTGTCAGTTGGTTTGCTTGGAGAGGAACTCACTTTTTAGTGAGAGTGAAATGGGAACCTGGGAGATCAATGAGGGCACAGGTGCCTTCATTTACATATGAGGTAATGAAGCAAGAAAGGGGCAGACAGGAAACCATGTCAGGCTGTCCGATGGTCATGGTAGGCAACAAAGGAGTGAGGTCAAGAGTAAAGCCGAAGGTCAGAAGCCAGCAAATCCACAAGGCCAAAAGGTTGAAGACCAGAAGCGAGGTCGAGATCAAAGTCAAAGGTCAGGAGCCGAGAAGATTTACAGTGTAATCAGGAGTCCGGAGCCAGAATGGCAGGAGACTGGGGAAAGAACCAGAACAACAAAGCACTCACTTAGTGAAGTGCTTGTCTATTTATAGGGAGAGCTGACTACGTGATCAGCTCCCACCCCCCCGCAGGCAGAGCCCCAATGCCTATAAAGGATAGGAGGGAACTGGTGCCATCTTGTCAATTCCACAGTCCCTGCCCTTTGTTTATCCAGGACACCCCCCCTTTCCCGATCCTTACTGCATGCTGCGCAGGTATCTGTGTGGCATCCGCTATCTTAGCAAGCAGAGCCTGGGGCCATGCAGCAGGGAGGAGAGCTCAGTGAGAGCATGGCAGGGCAGAGCTGCAAGTGTCCGAGAACCCAGAGAACTGCCTCCAAGATGCTCCGGGTGCCTTGTGGAAGGTAAGTGCCAGCGGGGGATATGACTAGAATACTCGTTCTTCATTAGCATCCAGACATATTACAGATTCTATAATTATATCAATAAAATGCATTTTGGTTCCCTTATAGAATTTGTATGAAACGTATTAATTATATCCTCATGGACATTAGCTAATAAATCTCGGCTTATATCAAGGAATGACTGTTTTTAGTAAGTCGTTTCATATTATAGTTGAAGGGTACCTGTTATATAACTGGTTTCAATTGGCCTGTTTAAATGGAGTTTCAAGAGATACATCCTTGGAAAAATCCAATGTCAGAGATTTTGCCATGTAATGTTTAGCATTTGTTTATTCCACGATGCTAGTACATATTCTTGTTGTGTGTGTGTTTAACAACTGAGACATTTGATAAGAGGGAGTCTTGTTTGCCTATCACCGAAATCTTGGAGCTTCAACTGTGTAGAAAATAAGTTCTTTGTTTGCATGTTTCTACACCTAGTAAATAGTGATGTTCCTGCAACAAATTAAATTCTCTATGGCTCTCTCAGCATGGTTTAATGTATGAGAGTATATTTTGGAACATGGAATTTATTTACACATGATTAATTTATTTATGCCATGTGTCTATCCACAAATAGTTAACAACTGAGACAAAGTAGGGACTACAGATCACTCCCCAGCTTCCAATCGTGGTCATCAGGTGGGTGCTATTACATTTACAAAAGGGGGGACAACCTAGTACCCCCTTCCCCCCACCCTGGGTTAGTGGGTTGGGTCTACATATTAAAATAAAAAGAGGGACCTATTTCCCCCCTGCCCCTTTTGGTGGCAGATGGGTGCTGTTTATTTAATAGCTGGTGGGGGACCTAATGTCCTCTCCAGCCCGAGCGCCTGAGTGGCTCGTGGGGGCTACTAATAAACTATATGAAACAATTTAATTGTCCTCCCTCAACGCATTTGGGGTGGCTAGAAGTACCTAAGCCCATAGCCACCTTTTGAATTAATAAATCCTGCATACTATCCACACCATAATATTAATGTGGGGAGGACAAAATAATCAAATACTTGTGGAAGAAAATATATTTTCCACCAGACATATTCTTTTGTCTTAAACCTTCTTTTCTTCAGCCCAACTGAAGGCTAACCGCCCTCACCCATAATTCCTGACGCCACACTAAAAAACTCACTTTTCTCAAGCCTTGCCAACCAATCAGAGAATCTTGCTTTTCTCACTTTTAAACTCATTCTGCACGGAACCCTCATATAAATGTATTTTTATGTGGTGCAGTTTTATTTATTGTTATATTTTTTTTTTTTTTTGTGAATCAGGTCATTTTGTTTTGTTTTTTTTAAATCCTAATGTCAGGAATTTTGTGGGGAGGAGTTAGCATTTAGTGGGGGTGAAGAAAAGATTTAAGAAAAAAGAAAGTTTCTGATTGTAAGCAGGTTGTAGACAGGATCTTTTCTTATTGCATGTTAGAGAGGGGGAGTTGCTGGTATGTCGTCGTCCCCCTTCTATATTTTATTAGTAGCCAATGCATGTGGTTGGGAACTTTGGGGTTCATATGTTCCTCTTGGTTAGTAAATGAATAGCCTCCACCTACAGTGGGAGATTATTATTAAATAACACCCACCTGACGTCAATGAGTGGGAGTTGATGGGGACAATAGGTCCCCTTCATTTTTTTAAATAAGCATATACCATTAGGTTGTCCAATACCCCCAATTTTGTTTTATTTACTAGCTCTCACCTGCTGAGTCAGGACTGGGATTCGTATTTCAAGTCCACCATTTATTATATAGGCCCCTTTGGGTAGCAGTGGTTGCCTAGTTGCTAGTTTACAGTGAGGAATCACTGTCTGGGTATAGGTATGCCATGGTGTCATGGTATAGGTATGCCACTTATGTCATAGTGGGTTGGGGCATGATGAGGTTAAAATCTCCATGTTAGTAATATGTAGGTCATATAGACCCCCATAGGGTTGTTTTTGGTTATTTGTTTAATTGCTTTTTTAATGTGGAGGCTGGCTTGCAAGTGCTGGCTAAAAGCCACATGATTCACCCTCGCACCGCAGAAGTTTTTTGTTTTTAATGATTTGGCTGCTAGCGCTGCCAGCGGGCAAATAACTTCAAGTTGTTGTTTGCCTGCAAAGAGCAAGAGAAGGATTTGTGTGAATATGCATCCTGCTGGTTACGTTCAATCTTGATTCATTTAAAAATTGTAGTGCAGTTGTATGGCAATGTAACTGTGTGCTGCCTTGCTCTACAGTGAAGGAGTGGGGACAAGTGAAAATATGAGTATTTTTTCTGATTGGGTATCTGGCAACCAGTTGCCATGCAATACAACACACATTTATAGAGAACAGAAAATATTCAGCAATTTAGGAACTGTAAAAGAAGACTTTGGTAAAAATAAAAAGAAAACATGTAATATATAGAATATAAATAATGATGATATGAGTATTGCGGGGAGAATTAGTAACTGTAATGGGTTCCATTGAATCTGTAATCCACTACTCCTTCTTTAGACTGTCTATGTTTCTATGTTTCTAATGATGGATCTCCCCTAATCTTACTTCAAAACTATGTTCAGTAAATGTATTAATACAAGATACTGCAGTACTTCATTATTTTGCATCTCTGTATTAATATGGCTCTTCATAAAGTGTTAGTGTGTTTTTGTTTAAATGCTGACCCAGCTAATGTCTTTTCATTTTGGGCCATTGTAATATGTAAAAAAAAAAATTCTATTGACATGATATCTAATATTCATTATGCCAACTCCAAAATGCTTACGAAGACTGTGGTATTTGTTATTTGCAGATGAGGATGTAATTTATGCAGTCACCATCTGGATTATTGCTGATTTTGACAAGCCAGCTGGGAGACAACTGCTTGCTAAAGCTGTGAAACACATGGTACAGTGGTGCTAATTTGAATTACTTAATTTTACTATGTACAATATCACGTTAAAATACTAGACGTCTAATATGTTTTAACATGTGCAAAACACCTTGAAAACATAACATTGCAAGAATGTGGCTCCTAATCGAGAATGACAGATTAATTTACTGCCATATTAAACTTTTACTAGTATTTTACATATTCTCTTGTAACATAACTTAAGCTGATTTTGTTAATTATAAGGTGATAGTGATGTAATGTTGCTTTGATTAACATAACATCCTGTCAGAGCCGGTGCAACCATAAGGTTTCACCCAAGGGCACTCCAGTCACACCATGTAGTGTGACCAAGCGGACCATGGTAGAGGATGTTTTGTATACTGTATCTGGTCTGACAGGAAGCTGCTCATTGAGCGCAACAAACCGCTTCCTGTCAGACCAGGTAGAGTCTGTGTGGCCACGGTACTTGGAGATAAGCAGGAGGCACAGGTGGGGAGAGACCATAAAGGGAGAGTGGAATAGAGCACAAAGAGAGGGTGGGGGTGGAAGAGTCCACAAAGGGACAGGGTGGGAGTGGGAGAGGCAAACAAGAGGCTGGGGGGAAAGATACATGATGCAATCGTCTTGGCCAAGCCACAGACCATGGTAAAGGAGCTTCTGTATGCCCTACTCGGTCTGACCGTAACCAAACAGCTTCCTGTCAGACCAGGTAAAAGAAATAGAAGATCCTCCACTGTGGTCCGTGGCTCGAGAGGTGAGCTGGTACAGGATGGAGGAGGGCATGCATGGGAACCCGGGGACGGGGAGACACCCATTGGCACCCGGCCACACACACACACACGCATTGGAACCCGAGGACACACATACGCATTGGAACCCGGGAGGGTTGGGGGGACATGCAGTGGTACCCGGGGGGAGAGACACGCAGTGGAACTGGGCGGTGGGAGAGACACGCAGTGGAACCCTGGGGGGGTGGAGGGGACACGCAGTGGAGCCGGG
>OW240912.1:289337195-289468081 GCA_933207985.1 Pelobates cultripes
TAAGCTATCTGGGGATATGTAGAATGTATATATTTTATGTGACAAATGTAACATTATGTATTTTATTGTATTTTAGTGTTTTATTGCAACCATGTGGCTAATGGAGTTTTTGCCTCTGTCCTTGGAGATAATTGGATTACTTCCCAATTATCTCCAGGATAGAAGACTCTGTGGAACTGGTTTTGGGCAGAAAAACCATGCTTCATTTTGTCAAATAGGACTTTCCCTTAACTTTTTACCCCTGAACCGATTGCCCTGATTTTTGAGTATGTGTATATTTCAAGCATGTGGATTCTGAAAATGTATGTTTTATGTGAATGGCATGTATATTTTGGAAGTTATTAATATTTTGTAAAAACTGTATTTCTCTGCCTGTGATAATTATATTACCCATTGTGTTCAGTAATCATATCACAGGCAGAGGGGAGGATTTTGTGTGGGAGTGTCTGTGTGTATTGTACGGATTGGTTGTATTTCAAAACCCTGTGGGCAGTATTATGTTTGTGGATTGGGAATAAAAGAGGCTGTATGTGCCAGTACAGTCAGTTCTGCTTGACTTCAAAACATAGAAACATAGAATGTGACGGCAGATAAGAACCATTCGGCCCATCTAGTCTGCCCAATTTTCTAAATACTTTCATTAGTCCTTAGCCTTATCTTATAGTTAGGATAGCCTTATGCCTATCCCACGCATGCTTAAACTCCTTTACTGTGTTAACCTCTACCACTTCAGCTGGAAGGCTATTCCATGCATCCACTACCCTCTCAGTAAAGTAGTGCTTCCTGATATTATTTTAAACCTTTTTGTCCTCTTGTTGTGGTAGTTTTTCTTCTTTTAAATATAGTGTCCTCCTTTACTGTGTTGATTCCCTTTATATATTTAAATGTTTCTATCATATACCCCCTGTCTCGTCTTTCTTCCAAGCTATACATGTTAAGATCCTTTAACCTTTCCTGGTAAGTTTTATCCCGCAATCCATGAACCAGTTTAGTAGCCCTTCTCTGAACCCTCTCTAAGGTATCAATATCCTTCTGAAGATACGGTCTCCAGTACTGTGTACAATACTCCAAGTGAGGTCTCACCAGTGTTCTGTACAATGGCATGAGCACTTCCCTCTTTCTACTGCTAATACCTCTCCCTATACCACCAAGCATTCTGCTAGCATTTCCTGCTGCTCTATTACATTGTCTGCCTACCTTTAAGTCATCAGAAATAATCACCCCTATATCCCTTTCCTCAATTGTTGAGGTTAGGACTCTATCAAATATTCTGTACTCTGCCCTTGGGTTTTTACGTCCAAGATGCATTATCTTGCACTTATCCACATTAAATGACAGTTGCCACAATTCTGACCATTTTTCTAGTTTACCTAAATCATTTGCCATTTGGCTTATCCCTCCTGGAACATCAACCCTGTTACATATCTTAGTATCATCAGCAAAAAGACCTACCTTACCATCAAGACCTTCTGCAATATCACTAATACTAATAAAACGAAGTGTTGTCTCGTTATTGGGGGAATTGGATTGTATGCTGATTGCCAGGAGTGTAAGCTGATTGTATGCTTTTCCTGTTCGGCTGTTTCCAGTGTTTGTGTGTTTCCTGTTCGGGAGTTCGAGGATTCGTGTAGTTTGCAGTTCGGGAGATTGGTGATTGCAGTAGCAGCCTGTGCATTTGAAAGGGGAATATTGCCTAAACAGTTTTAACCTCTTGTGTGCAAAACGGTCCGTTACTTTGGCTTTTACATTATTTGAATAACTGCTTGCTATACGGGAAAGCTGTAGTAATATGGCAAATTTGAGTTTAGAGTAGTGTGAGGGATACTTTTAATGCCTTGGCAATCCCATTGAAAAGTGTTCATAGGAGTGAAAGTTTCCAAGGTCAGTTATCAGAACCCGTGTGTCAGGCTTATCAGATGTAGTGGATGTTGTATCATTTAATGTTTTGAGGGTTTTTTTTCAAAATGTCTTTAATTTTCTATTCATTTACTGCAGTTCCACCACAATATTGTGTTCACTTGTACATGTACTTTAAGAAAGAGTATATGCTAAATCCTATAGAAATATTCCTGATCTTCTGTGAAAGGAAGACATTAATTTTAACCAACACGCTCAACGTATTACTCATTGAATGTGTTGTGTTATCCGTTCATATGCCTGAATGTTAAATGCCTACTCCCCTTTTACCATTCTAAAGTAATTATTAATTAGACAACAAACCATTCAACGAATTATGATCTCGGTTTACAAGACGTTTAACTTTATCTTGGTCCTATCTTTGTTTATGAGACTAATTTATCCAGCAGCGACAGCCCTGACAATTTGATAAATCAGTCCCATAAAAGGACAAAGACTAAAGATAGATTTTCTCAACGGAGGTAAAATTACATGGGTTGGTGCAAGTGAATGCTGTAGATGTCTGTGGGGCACTTTCTAGGCACAGTTTACAAAGCTCAAACCATAAACCACGATAAAGAAAACAAAGAATGCAAGCATCAAGCGTTTTCTTTACACCTAATTTATTCTTCTTCAAAGGCAACTATATTTCAGACTTAGAGGAATTGTCATTTCAGATGTAATGGCACATTCTTATATCTACTCATTTGTGCTTCTAGCTTTTTTTGGGTGGTACTGGGGGCTTACATTGAATGCAAACCTAAAGTGGCAAGTCTGACATCCAGTGCAAATTCCGAAATATACAATGCTTCCATGCTTTTTGCATTTTGCCTAGAAGTTCAGCTATATTATTTGGTAGTTGTTTTTTTCCGACATATCACAGCAAGAAATGCTTCTGTATGTTTTGGACTTAGGCAGAGCAGAAAAGTTTGGTTCATCCTTGTTATAAATAAGTATATATTAAATGTGTCTGGACTACATCTTTTGATGTTTATACTTTCTTCAAGACTTCTATATCACCCAAAAATATCAATACACAATCTGAAGTTCTTTATAGAAAAAAAAAGTATGAATTTATTCTACTCTCAATACAAACAGTATACACATGAAAGCAACTTGACACTTGTTACAGCTTAACAATATTTGTTTACTATTTTAAATAGTTATGACTATAATGACATCAAGATAAATCTCTGCCTATATATGAACACATAAGAAGACGCTCAATCCGCTTGGTATATACTCACGTTCAAAACTTCTAATGGTACAGCATAGCAAATTGCCATCTGTTCTTATCATACCAAATATGAATAGTAACATAAAATATGTAATATTCTACAGTCCGAATCAATTCGTCCTAAAAAATAAATTGGTTCTGTCAGACTGAAGTCCATCCATGTGGTGAGGCGAAAATGCGCCTATTGGTGTACTACAATAAGAAAATAAATAAATAAAAGCGCTTCTTCTCCATTCCCTCCCCCTTGGCTCATCTGTTGCCCGTTTTGCTTAGTTTGTGATTTGGCTATACGGCAATTCTGAGTTGTGGAATTCTAATGAATCTCTGATTGCCCAAAATTTGGAAGAATCACAATTCGATTGAAAGCGAATGCACAAGTCTAGTATATTGATTGAGTATGAACTGCCCCTGTGAATTGATTAGTATTTTAAGGAACCAAAGTAATGTTTTGGATTATAATCTGAAATCCAATAATACTAGATTTCCTCATGCAGAGCATAACAATTACTAGCGTTTGAGCTTCTGACAATTATTTCTGTTCCATTCAGACTGTGACAATCTGATATGTAAAGGTAGTCACAGCCAATCATGTTCCTGCAAATGTTTGCTCATTGCTTACTGAGGAACTCTCTAACAGTGTTTCTCGAATACCAATACTTCCCTTTACATTATTAGAAACTCACTTATCTAATCAATAGTGTAAACATCGTAATGTTAAAATGTATTTTCCTTTTAATATGCATGAATAATACCACATTATTTAATTTAAAGTCAAATATTTTGATTGATTCTAAACCTTGAAAAAAGATAATGTATAAGTTAATGAAGTTACAAAATATAAAACAGTGCTGTAAATAAGTTGCATTTCTGAACAGAATTTGCCCACCCCCCCATATAATCCTCTCACATATACATTATCTCATATACATGTACATATATGTCTGTGTTTATATATATATATATATAATTATACATTCATTGATACATGCAGACATATAAACACGCTAATAAATGTACACACATACAAACAGAGACACAATGGCTGACTAGGAGTATTTTTGACTGAGTGTGTCTGGCATTGTACATCTCTGTATGTGTGTGGCAGTGTGTGTGTCTGTGAGTGTACGTGTGTATATGTGCAACAGTGACTGTGTCTGAGACTTGCATCTGTGAGTGTATGTGCCTGGGCATTTGTATGCAATGTGTTGTGTATGGTGGGACTGCTTGTTGTCTTGGTGTGTGCATTATGTTTTTGACGAGGTTGTGTATGTGTAAGGGGGTGACTGTCTTTGGTGCCTATGTATGAGGATGACTGTGTATTAGGATGACAGCGGTGAGTACAAGTTGACTGGAGTGTGAGTGTGGTGAGCCTAAGTGTGACATGGTGAGTTTGGGGGTGGGTGAGCATAACAGAGTGACTGTGTGGGGATGAATTTGGTGGTTGATTGTGTGTGCAGAGGGGTGAATGTGGCAGGGTGACTTTGGGAATGCGTGTGGAGTATGGCAAGGTGAGTGTGGGGGGCTTAAGTCTGTGTGGCAACACCTTGTGTTCATATTTAATATTTCTTTCTTCTTTTTTTTTGCCCCGTTCTTGCTTACTTTTTGGGCAGAGAGGAGGGCAATGATCCAGTCCTTGGTCATGGTCCGTCCTAGATCTATGTGAACTCACTATCTGCCAATACAGCTGCAGGGGGCTTAGCAGAGTGAACCCAAAGGGCAGCATTGGCAAATTAAATATGTTTATAATATAAAATATACCTACAATCGTCAAAATCTTTATACATGTTTCTGGGCTATGAGAATACACAGAGGGAATAGTGTATGCATGAGACCCGTAGTAAAGGGTTACATTTTGTTGTCTTAAACTTTGTTCAGGAGACTTTATTTAGTTGCATTCTCATCATAGCTCAGTGCATAATTTCCTACAGTATTATTTCAATAATTGCCATTATTTCATGTGTATTTACAACAGTTTCATACATGTTAATGTCCGGACTTGATAGATTAAATGTAGCAGACTTGAATAATTTCCTTCTTTTTTTTTTTATTTTTCTTGTTTCCCGTTAAGGTTTTGAGTTCTGTTGAAGTTGGTGAATTTAATGAGGAGGATTTCCATTTACTGGAAAAGATTACATACAGTACCTCTGCTGAAAAAATAAAAAACCTTGTGAAAAAGAGAACATCATCTTCAGAAAGGTAGATATCAATATAGACCTGGATGCAAACATAAGCCGTTTAAATAAAACCTGATATATTCATTATGAGAATGCTAATACTAATGGTGATAATTCTATTATCCAAAAATAATTTATGATGAATATGGTATCTGTTAAATACCCTTCAGTATTTTCTTAAAATAAATAAATAATCAGTACAGTAATGCACCCTTTGTAACAGTGACCGGTAACTACAAAATTAATTAAAATCGTAAGAGGATCTACAGATTCAATAGGTTATTTTTCTATAAATAGTTAAAAAACAACAACAACAAAAAGCACAACGTTTATATACCCATACCACATTGTCCATTGCGAAGTAATATATGTTTGGATGTGTAGAAGTAAATACAATTTAAATCCTGCCTCCTGAAACTGTAAGCCTATTCAAGCAGGATCTCCATTAATTTATATTCTTTTTCAATCACCGTCAATGATCTATGAGAATCTGTTCTCTTATTATTTTATATATAAAATGTATATAGATTGCTCTTTTTAAAATCCGATCTTGTTATAATACTGCTTTGTGCATTTAGTTATGGATTTTAACTCCTCTGTAGTTTTGCAAATGTCTTTAATTTACATAGACTGAGTACTATAAACTATTTATATTCTTCATATTACCATATTGACGTTGGTAATTTAAAAAAAAAAAATGTGATCCCTTTGCTTGCTGCTCCAGGTTCTTACTAGCTACATTTACTATTATTGAAATCCGTTCAGGGAGCTTTATTATTACTTAATGTAGAGTACCGGTGTCATCAGAAAATCAATGATTGTGGGCAAGAAGTCCAATTCCTTCTTCCACATCAACCTTTCGACCATATGTTGAAATCCTTGGTGCAGCTTGTTTGTACATACCTTTGCTTCATGCAGGCAGGACTTCAGAAGGACTCAGCTGATTCAAAATATTTGACACAGATCATTTCCTGATTTAAGACTATATGCCTAATCCTTCTCTCTTAGCTCAACGTACTAGATTTTGTGGCTGTCAGAATTGACGACCATATCTGCCTCTTAACATCTAGCTCTGTAAACTATCCTAAATAGTTAACTTTTGTCTCTATAAGCAGTACACCTGGGAATAGGTTCTTAAATTATAATTATTGAAATGTCCACATAAGTGAAATCTGTTGTTCTGTCTTGTGGTTTTTGTTTCTCTTAATTCCTTTATTTTTTAAAGAAAATATCTTATTGTTCTCTTTCTTTAAGTTCAAGTGATTTGATTATGAAGATAGATTCCCTTCTATCATCAATGCCAAAAGGAGAATCCAGGCAAGATATAAGGTTCATGAAGCAGAAACACAGGTAAGAAACCTAACAAAAGTCATTTTGCTGCAGATGGAAAGTAAAGGGAATTCAAAACTGCTCTGTAATTTCTTTTCTTTATTTTTGTTGCTTCTGGCATGCTCAAAATCCTTCCCCCCTGGGAAACCAAACTTTTTATAATGATTATTTTTAAAAGTCATATATAAGGAAAAGTAGGCACTACTAGCCTCCACAGGCTTCAGCAAACCGTGTAATTTGTGCATGACTTCGATAGCAGAGCCCTGAAAGAATACCTGACGTAACCATACCAACTGAAAAAAAAATTAACTTGCATCAGTCCCAAGGCACAAATGGTTGTGGGGGATATTAAGAGGTCTAGTGTTAAAGAAGCCATAGGCTCAAAAACGGGGAGATGCTAATTATACATCAGCTTTAAATATATGAGAGAGCGAAAAGAATGGGGCAGCGCTATATAACAGAATAAAAGGCAGCACACCTAAAAAGGGAAATTTTCTCCAAGAACCTTTGATAATGGTAAAATAGCAAAAATATAGAGTGCGCCAGAAAACAATATGGAGAGTAAATAAGGAACAGGGAATAAAATAGGTATATGAAAAACAGATGCCCTAAAACAGTGGCACATGTAACAAAGTAAAGTCTTAAGGATAAAATATAGTCACATGGCTATAGCACTGACCAAAATTACAAATAGTTAAAATAAGGAAAATATTATACTTTATAAAAAATATGGATGTACAGAGTAAAATAAAAAAAATAATCAAAAACCGAGGGTTATAACATTAAATAACAGTAAAAGAAGAAAGTGGGCATGCAGCGGGAGTAATGGCAGACGACGGCTGTGACATCACATGCCCGGGAACTATGGGAAATGTAGTAGAGAGGCAAAGGGGCAGGCTCTACCTAATGCGGCCAATAGGCTATGAAGGGGCGGAGCCAAAAATCCAAATTAAAATAAGACAAGACTATACTAAATAGTCTACAATAGTAGGGGTATACCGGGAAGGCAGAAGAATAACAACAAGCCGCATACATATCGGCCGATATATGGGTGGGATCAGAATAGACCTGAGAGGGCATATAGTGACAAAATGAAATGATAGGGTGCCGTGGGTCATGTGACCACTACTGGCGGCGATATTGGGAACGGAAGACGATAGGAGAAGAAAGGTGGCCATATTTAGAAGGGAAAAAGTGATAGAGAGTATGAGTAACAGGGCATAAATAAAAGTATAGTAATAGAAAGATCACATATTGTTATGTTGGCCATTTTTATTTATTCATTTCTTATGCATTATTGTATGGACTACACTCTATAATAGCAATATGAGATTAAATTGTTTCACGCATTTATGTGGATCCTCCATTTTTTAAGGAGTGGATTAATTCTGACCAATGTATAAGAGGTATTCACACTTGGCCTGGTGTATCTGACTTCTATGTTAATGTGTAATGTGTTTTACATGCAAAGTAGTGAAGTTACCAAGTATTTGTGCTTATACTGTGTATCTGACATTAACAGATTAGTTTGATTTTGATGCCACGTTTCCCATCAATAAGGAATGTTATTCTAATAATCCTATCCTAAAATGTAGGGTGTTTTCTAACATGATATGAAATTGAGGTGAGCTTAGATAATGAGATTTAGCTGAATTGAGAAGGTGAATTATTAGCCATTTTTGCTTTTTGTGATTGGCATTGTATGGTGAAGAAATATGAAAAGAAGAAATGGATAGTAAGAATTTATTATGGATTCTTTTCAAACTATTTTTATTGAACAATATTTTAAAAGAACATATTTCAAATTAATTTGGTATATTATTGCTTCTGAGATCAATTTTTCTTTTTTCTTTCTAGTGTGCTAAAAGTTGAACCTCAGGAATCTGGCCCATTCTTTGATGTCATGGCAGTTGTTGATCCTCTTTCTAAAGAAGCACAGAAGATGTCTCATTTCTTAATTGTATGTTAAATCTTTTCAAGATCTTGTTATGATTTATATGTTGCGCTGCCTCCAGAGTCGCTGATTTAAAATAGAAAGTAGTCAAAACAATCCTCAGCATGCAAGGGTTTAAACTATGGGGCTCAAAGCGGCTCCAATACTAATATAAGCAAGGTTTAATACCATGTTGCAAATGGGGACAAGTCTACGAAACAGTGAGAAGCCATCATGGGGAAGACTTGAGCCATGTGGGGGCTCTTTAATTTTATTTTTTTTTTAAATTAAACTGGGCGGGGTGTACAACCCATTGCCCATCACACCCAACCCACGAGTGGAGCCAAGATGGCCGGACGCACCTGCTCTTAGCTCCGGTGGTAGCAGGCATATTATCCGGTCCTTCCGTGATTTCCCACGCCTGAAACGAGCAACCTACCATAGGAAGTTGACTGGCACCTGACGAGACGCTCAACGATACCTCAATCCTGCCAAACGCCAGCAGAAACCGGAGCCCGGTGGTGCGACCTAATCTCCAGCCGCACCACGCTCTCACACAGGCAAGGGCCCCTGCAACACCATCCCCCTCGCCCCACCCATGGACCGGTGGGGGTTATCCTGGTCCCCACCAGCCCCAGTCTCTTGACCTGGAAAGGGAGTGGGCCGCTCTACAACCAGAGCGACACTGTCAGCAGGCCTCACAAAATGGCGCTGCGCCTGAGCGGCTACAACCAGCGCCCACACAGCACGATCGCCAGAGCACTAACCCTGTAGACCACTATACGGAACAGCTCGATAGGCTTTTCCAGAGGTTCCGGAGACGCCTGGAGGACCGCAGCAGGCAAGAGCAGAACCTTTCCGAGGCAGTGGCACAAGATGTCGGAAGGGGGGATGGCCAACACATGGAGAACCCCATGGAACAAGCGACGCTGACCGCACCAAAAGCCCTCCCAGGCCAAAGGCCGCAAGAAGAAAGCCTCCAAGGTACCAACCACACCGCCGGAAGCACACACCCAAGCTCTTCATGGCGCCCGATGAAGGGAAGACCCGGCCTCATTGAGACACTGCGTCTGTGGACTGCAGGTACTGACCTTCATAACGACCTGGGGCTGGATAGCGGCCTATGTACGTCTGCAACCCTTTGTCCCCCAATGGACAGTCCTAGCCCAAACTGCCGCTCTACCCAGCAGAGGTATTGGCTGACTGCACGCTCGCCGCCCCAAAAGCCCCGTTCAACATTGCTGCTATCTGAGAACCTTTTGGGACATGATCGGAAAGGTCCAAGAAGATGATACATGAAACCCCCCGGACTGGCACACACGTCCACCTGGACTTAATGTTCTATATATCTGTCTGTGGAGCAATGGTGGGTGATAAGGCGTGCTATAATCTTTATACGCTATATCACTCTATCCTTAATAGTTCAGATAGGCATTATGCTGTTATAATGAGATTGCATAACCACCGGTTGACATATCTGCATATACATGTCTTATTGCACTGTAACTGTGTTATGATACATCACTTTCATATGGTGTAGCACCGTCTTTATCCATAATCAAGCCTTAATTTAACTATTGCTACACATTTAAGCATGTTCATAATATGACAAGATGCAATCATTGCTGCCTAGAGTTACTCTGAAAGACGACCTAGCCTGTGGAAAAGCATAATGTGTGATAGGCGTACTACTGATACACAAGTCACCTACCCTTAACAATTTTTCTACGAACATGTTAACATTGGATATTTCTAAATTCAGGACAAAATTTTGAAACTATTTAGCACAGGTTTTTTTTTGGCAGTTGTAGATGCGTAACAGATTTTGGGGGTCAAAGTTAAAAAAGTGTGTTTCTTTACATTTTTTCATCATATTTTATAATTTCTTATAAAGTAAATTATATGATATGATGAAAATAATGGTATCTTTAGAAAGACCATTTAATGGCGAGAAAAACGGTATATAATATAATATGTGCTGGTACAGTAAATGAGTAAGAGGAAAATTACAGCTAAACACAAACACCGCAGAAATGTAAAAACAGCCCTGGTCCTTAACAGTAAGAAAATTGAAAAACGTTCTGGACACTAAGGGGTTAAAGGAATACTATAAGGTCAGGAACTCAAACATGTATTCATGACCCTATAGTGTTAAAACCACCATTTAGGTGGCTTGCCCCACCCTTATCCCCCTTAAAACTTACCTTATATCCACTCAGCTGGTGCTTTATCCGCCTTCTTGGCTGACATCATCAGAATTTATGATTTTAGCCATCAAATGATTTCCAATAGTAAACTTTGCATAAAGCTTTGTGAAAAGCACTGATTTAAAACAATACATCAAAAACATTCAGCCAATTGTTTGTCCAAATTCCAACTGGGATCAGCTTTAGTAAATATGAGAATTGCTATTTCAGTCAGAATCTGGTCATTTTCACCAAATTTTGTCCATCCAGTCTTTTAGTAAATAGACTCCACAGTGTCTGACTTGCATTCCTTTTTTTTCTGTATATAATCTGAATATACAATGTGTATTTATTTAAATTATGCTCTCTTTCAGATTCTGGGTCGATTAATAAATATGAAGTTGACCATGTTCATGAATTGTAAATCCAAACTCTCAGAAATGCCTTTAAAAAGGTATTTTTTATACGCCTATTTGCCACTAGGTTTTACTGTTTATTGATTGTATTTGATTATTAACCTTACCAGTGGAGACATGTGTAAAGGACAGCTATTCAAAATATATTGATTCTTGCATAGAAAGATATGAAAAAATGTTTTTTAATATTAAGTTGTATACTTACCATGTTGTCACTGTGACATTTCACATTTTATTGTTTCATGTAGGTTACATCTTACTTGTAATCATTCTTTCTTTGATACTTTATATGAGGGGGTTACTACTACAGGATGCATAGATAGGTGCACTGTTTTACATACAGTTGTGCTCAAAAGTTTGCATACACTGGCAGAAATTGTGAAATTGTGGCATTGATTTTGAAAATATGAATGATCATGCAAATAAAAATGTATTTTATTGAAGGATAGTGACCATATGAAGCCATTTGTTATCACAGTTGTTAGGCTCCTTTTTAAATCATAATGATAACAGAAATCATCCAAATGGCCCTGATTGAAAGGAGGCACTGGGGACACATCAAGGGGAAGCAAGCAGAGTGTGACGGCAACCCGGGGCTGAATGGAGCCTATGTACAACAATTGTATTTGTTAAAAATGTGTTTACCCCCACCCCTCTTATTTTCTGTACCCCGCTACACCCTTCTTCGATTCCTTCTCTCAAGGAAAACCCAAAAAAATTATAAAAATTGTAAAATTGAAAAGAAAAAAAAGAAAGTTTACATACCTTGTTTGGCCTTGTTACAGAGACACAAGGTGATACACACAGGTTAAAATGGCAACTAAAGGTTAATTTCCCACACCTGTGGCTTTTTAAATTGCAATTAGTGTCTGTGTATAAATAGTCCAGGAGTTTGTTAGCTCTCAAATGAATGCACTGAGCAGGCTAGATACTGAGCCATTGGGAGCAGAAAAGAACTGTCAAAAGACCTGCGTAACAAGGCAATGGAACTTTAGAAAGATGGAAAAGGATATAAAGATATCCAAAGCCTTGAAAATGTCAGTCAGTACTGTTCAATTACTTATTAAGAAGTGGAAAATTCTCTTTATACCAAGCCAAGATCAGGTAGACCAAGATTGAGGTCAGCCACAACTGCCAGAAGAATTGTTCCAGATACAGAGAAATACAAGCTGCTCTGGAAAAAGATGCTGTGGTTGTTTCAAGGAGCATAATACGATGATATTTGAACAAAAATGAGCCGCATAGTCAAGTTGCCAGAAGAAAATCTTTAAAAACCCAGTTACAATATGCTCGTCAACACCTTGACATGCCTCACAGCTTCTGACACACTGTAATTTGGAGTGACGAGACCAAAATACACCCTGTTCCAAATTATTATGCAAATTCTATTTAACCCCTTAAGGACACATGACATGTCTGACATGTCATGATTCCCTTTTATTCCAGAAGTTTGGTCCTAAAGGGGTTAAGTGTCACAAAGATTAAATATTTAGTTTTTCAGTTTAACTCATGGATGGCATTGTGTCTCAGGGCGCTTTTGATAACTGAAAACAATCTCGGACGCCTGTGATAATTAGATTGCCAGGTGAGCCCAATTTAAGGAAAAACTACTAAAGGACGGTGATCCACATTATTAAGCAGAGCACCATTTTCATGCAATATGGGGAAGAAAAAGGATCTCTCTGCTGTCGAAAAGAGTGAAATAGTTCAATGCCTTGGATGAGGTATGAAAACATTAGATATTTCACGAAAACTTAAGCGTGATCATCGCACTATTAAGAGATTCGTGGCTGATTCAGAGCACAGACTGGTTCATGCAGATAAAGGCACATTGAGGAAGATTTCTACCATATCCATGCATCGGATCAAGAGAGCAGCTGCTAAAATACCATTACATAGCGGCAAACAGATATTTGAAGCTGCTGGTGCCTCTGGAGTCCCACGGACATCAAGGTGTAGAGTCCTCCAGAGTCTTGCAACTGTGCATAAACCTTCTATTCTGCCACCACTAACCAATGCTCACAAGCAGAAACGGCTGCATTGGGCAGAAAAATACATGAAGACTAATTTTCAAACAATCCTGTTCACGGATGAGTGCCGTGCAACCCTGGATGGTCCAGATGGATGGAGTGGTGGATGGTTTGTGGACGGCCACCTTGTTCCAACAAGGCTGCGACGTCAGCAAGGCGGTGGTGGAGTCATGTTTTGGGCCGGAATCATGGGAAGAGAGCTAGTCGGCCCCTTTAGGGTCCCCAAAGCTGTAAAGATGACCTCTGCAAAGTATGTGGATTTTCTGACTGACCACTTTCTTCCCTGGTACAGAAGGAAGAACTATGCTTTCCGTAATAAAATCATCTTCATGCATGACAATGCACCATCTCATGCTGTAAAGAATACCTCTGCATCAATGGCTGCTATGGGGATAAAAGGAGAGAAAGTCTTGTGAAAATTGATGGCAAGATGAATGCAGCATGTTATTAGAAAACACTGGCAGACATTTTGCATTCTTCTGCACGAATGCTGCGCATGAGATGCTCTTGAACTTTCCAGCATGACAATGACCCTAAGCACAAGGCTAAGTTGACCCTTTCAATAGTTACAGCAGAAAAATGTGAAAGTTCTGGAGTGGCCATCACAGTCTCATGACCCTTATATCATCAAGCCACTCTGGGGAGATCTGAAACGTGCGGTTCATGCAAGACGACCAAAGACTTTGCAAGATCTGGACACTTTTTGCCAAGACAAATGGGCAGCTTTACCACCTGCAAGAATTAGGGGCCTCATAGACAACTTTTATAAAAGACTACATGCTGTCATTCATGCTAAAGGTGGCATTGCACAGTATTAATAACTAAGAGTCTGCAGACTTTTGAACAGGGGGCATTTCATTTTTTTCTTTATTGACATGTTTTATTTTATGATTGTGCTATTCGGTTATAACCTGCCATTGAATATGAAATTCGGTTATAACCTACCATTGAATATGAATTCCATAAGAAATTAAAAAAAAAAAAAAAAAACTTGTTTTTCCTGCTCACTCATGTTTTCTTTAAAAATGGTACCTATTTTACCAATTCTCCAAGGGTATGGAAACTTTTGAGCACAACTATAGATTATCGGCCCACTGGTCTCCTTTGATGTGTGTGTGTATATATAAGTTGAATGGGCCACTACTTGATAAGCTTAAAAAATGCTGTTTATAGGAAAAAAATGTATCCATATATTTAAACAGGCCTAAAAAGTTATTCACCACTGTAGCCTGTTGGGTTCCTGAATCACCAGTAATAATTGCCCACTGATCGTGGGCTAGTGAGGGAGTGGATATGTTTATATTTACTTATACTATAAAGAGCAACTATATTTAGGATTAGATATATAGGTGATAATTGTTGTTAAAATAATTATTGTATTTGTTGTAGTTTTTACCGTCTTGTGCTTGAGTCGGAGCCAGCTTTTTTGAAGGATGGCAGTCTTTCTCCTGGACCATCAGCAAAGTTTCTGGATATGCCTGAATCTCCCCTTTTCACTCTCAATATGATCACTCCAGAAAGCTGGCTGGTTGAAGCAGTGCATAGTTCATGTGATCTTGATAACATCCATTTGGAAGATGTAAGTGAACAGAAATTGTTCTAATTTATTGCATCCTTCTTATACGATCAATTACTCTGCTTTTCTTAAACTAATAAGAAAAGTAGATTGTTGTGGCATCTTATATTTAAACAATGTATCAAATATTTTATATAATTAGCATTTTTGGGGATCATGTCGGTGAAAATCAGGAAATCTAACTGATCAGCAATACCTTGTGTTGACTGGCATTTTAAAGCTGCTGCTGAGATTGGTCAGTGTTTAGTGTCAACAAAAGAAGTACAATTCAAGTGGGTAACAGTCTCCTTTAAGTTGCTACTTTGCCTCTTTTAAGATCATCAATTTTTGTGAACTCAGTCCCATCCAGTGCTTATCATAGAGAAGCATTCAGAACCTACACCAAATCCACGGCAGTCATTGTTTTCCACCATTTAATGCTTCTCACAGAGAAGCATTAATCAAATTTTGCGTTATCATACTGGACGTGGTGATACAAAACATGAAGGCCATTAGTTTTTAAGGTTTTCAGGAAGAAGTTCTAGTAGTGGTTTGAGCTATTGGCAATTTCTTATTAGGCCCTCCTCTTTATTGAGCAAATTAAGCTAAAACTTACCTGGAATTTTGGGACTCCTCCTAGAGAAGCATTTGATTAGACCTTTCTCACGGGTTCTGAGTGCATACACACACTTGGAGCCAGTGAGGGGAGACAGGTATGGATGGGGGAAAATATGGCTTTATTTAAATACAAAAAAGAAAAATTTCATTTACAAAGCTGAGTGAGATGGGAAGGGAAAGAAGAAAGCTTAAATTTCCCCTTTTCAGGAAAACTGCCTGCAAGGGAGAAGATGACCACATCAGTCGCCAGCACAGACGACAGATGCTGGCTGTTCTGTTTATGCTGCAGTCACAAGTAGGGCAAATTTTAGATGTCAAGTGGGATCTAAAACTACTTTCAAATAAGAGGGTAAGGGCACAGCCTTCTAGGTGTAGTCATGTTTAAAAACTGTCAAATGAAACTTTGAAAACTCATTATAATCTTACAATATATATTACAACCATACCTTGTTATGTTGCTTGTACTGTCTTTTTGTGTTTTCTGTTTCTGTGTTTGACAAAAATACTAGCATGGTGTGCTGTTTTTTTGTTAGAATGTTCGAAACATTAATAGTATTATGATGATTCTTATAGATAGATGGAGTCGTCACTGCAAATTATGAATTGGAATATTTGTTGCTGGAAGGACACTGCTTTGATGTATCTACAGGACAACCACCCAGAGGGCTGCAATTCACCTTGGGCACAAAAAATGTTCCTGTTATTGTTGATACTATAGTCATGGCCAATCTAGTAAGAAATAATTCTGAAGGAATACTTTATGTATGCATGTTGTTCAAAATGTGTATAGTTCTTCAAGTGTTCCTGCAAGTCTACTCCAACAGTGTAGCAGATAACACCTAATCTTGATTCAAAATCATTTTGCCCGCTAAGCATTTAGTTATACCTAGTGTAAACTAGCATTTTGCATACATAATTAATTTCTCTCTCTCCAACTTCACCCTGAGCATCTATCTTATCCATCAATGTCCCTCACTTCTCTAACCCTCCCACCTGTCTTATGTTTCTCTATCGATCCCATCCCTCTGACCCTTGCATCCCTCTGACCCTCCCTTCCCTCTGAGCCTTCCATGACCCTCCCATCCCTCTGATCTTTCCCTGACCCTCCCTTCCCTCTTATACTTTCCTGACCCTCTCTTCCCTGACTATCCCATCCCTCTGATCCTTCCTAACCCTCCCATCTCTCTGATCCTTCCTAACCCTCCCATCCTTCTTCTGATCCTTCCTAACCCTCCCATCCTTCTTCCGATCCTTCCTGACACTCCCATCCTTCTTCCGATCCTTCCTGACACTCCCATACTTCTTCTGATCCTTCCTGACACTCCCATTCCTCTGATCTTTCACAGATCTTCCCATCCCTCTGATCCTTCACCAACCCTCCCATCCCTCTGATCCTTCACAGACTCTTGCATTCCTCTGATCTTTCCCTGTTCCTCCTTCTTATACTTGCCTCACCCTCCCACCATTCTTATTCTTGCCTAATCCTCCCACCATCTTTATCTTCCCTAACCTATAAGGATAACTGTGGGATAATATAGTAAAAAATATATTTTGACAAACCCCCAAACCTTTCTTACCCTCTCCTAACCCCACCAACCTTTCTTACTCTCCCCTAACCCTTCCACCCTTCATTCTTATTTTGATATTTTTTTTATATTGACATATTTTTATATATTGGATATTTTTGATATGTTAATATATTGAAAAAATAATTTGAAAAGCTTCTGTAAAAATTTGTCTAAAGGTTTTATTTTGCTTGCTATGTTAAAGGAACACTATAGAGTCAGGAACTCAAACATGTATTTCTGACCCTATAGTGTTTAACTGACTATGCAGACAACCTGGCCCACCTTAGAAAAGCATTAGATTGGGTGAGAAAGTCGATTCTGATGATCTTATTCAAGGAGGAGCCAAATGCCTCACTGGCCAATCAGTATGTCCTCGTAGAGCTGCATTGAATCAATGCATCTCTATTGGAAAGTTTAGCAGACGCTGAACCTCAGTGCTGCATATTGTGTATCCCTAGGAGGCTGTCATGTAAACACTGCCTTTTCTATGAAACAGCAAAAAGCCTGCAGGGACTGACTATACTCATCAGAACAACTACATTAATCTGCAGTTGTTCTGGTGACTATAGTCTGCCTTTAATACACATACCCCAATTCTGAGTTGGACGTAATTTTACTTTTGTTTTTACTCTTGTTAATTAAAAAATTAACAATAATATATACATAAGAGAATATGGAATTGGCAATCTGTATTTTTTTTTGTTAAAGTTATTTTGTTTTTATAGGGGTATTTCCAGCTGAAGGCCAATCCAGGTGCATGGACATTACAACTACGTAAAGGAAGATCTGAGGAGATCTATCATTTATTTTCGTAAGTTAAATGTTGTTAAAAACGAGGTAGTGCTTGCTCACGGGTGAATATATTAACAATGTAACTATGATAATCAGCACAGCTACAGGTATTGAGAGTTCACATTTAGTATTTTAAAGTGTATCTGTAATGTTATACTGGTTTTGCCTTATTTTTATATTAAAACCTATGAAAAGATAATGACGATAATCTAGGACTCCTATTTGTGCAACATCACAGTTTTAATGCAGTATTTGGTCGTGGCTTCTTAGCACTCAAATGTAATTGGTCAATACCATGTTAGAGAAATTCTCAAATTCTCTTTAGATGAAAGAAAGCACCATAACCACTATAGTGTGCTGTAGTGATAATGATGCTAGGAGTTCTCTGGTACTCCGCAGTGTAGGTAATCAAAGCGTTTAACAATGGTTTACCTTCTGACCTGGGGTCTGCCAGCTACACCCTGCCTCAACTACAGCCTGCAGAAAGTTGGAAGCTCTCTGTCCCAGCTTTCAGGCTTAGCACGTCGACTGAGTGTGATCAGCTGAAGCACTTAGACATTGAGCGAACCCTGAGCTCCCAAAACTTATTTCAAGAGAGCTAATGTAAGCTCCTAAGCAGAAGATTCATGTTCACTTTTGAAAGTATGGAGCTGGGGAGCAGTGCAAGCAGTCACCAGGTACGACATCATACTGTTCTTAAACATGCACTGTAGAGGTTATGGTGCTTAGAATGATTCTTTAACATGTTTGGACAGTCTATCCATTGTTTGTTATGATGATTCTATGACTAGTCCTGATTAAGTTATTACTCTTAAATGTTGATGCTGAATGTAGAATGTATGTGAAATAATTAAAGATTTGATTTGTTAGTATTTATCGTTTTTGTTGACTTTTGCATTATGTATGGGAAGGACAGCATTGTTAAAGGAGATAGCAAAGGAAGAAGAGGAGAATATTAAAATAAGTGAACAAAAAGCAGAACACCTGCTCAAATCATTTGAACTGTTACTCTAATGTGAAACATTGGGAAGTATTAAATTAGATCTTTATGTTTTTGTGTGAGTGTTAAAAAAAACCCCAACCAATATTCTCACCTGTAGCCAGGTGGGAGATATTATTTAATAAAAGAGGGAACATTTCAGTATATGAGAGTAACTATTACACCTCCCTTATACTAATACATATTATAGTTACAGTGGCACATATCAAGGGGTGGCATATGTTAGACAGTCAGTTTTTGAATTTCATGTGTTGGAATCAGGAAAAATAGGCCAGCGAAAACATCAGAGTGTTTTTGACAAGGGCCAAATAGTGATGGTTAGACGATTGGGTCAAAGCATCCTCAAATCGGCAAGTCTTGTGGAGTGTTTCTAGTATGCAGGGGTTAGTACCTACCAAACGTGGTGCAAAGATGGACAACCAGTAAACCAATTATAAGGTCTTGGGTGCTCATAGGGAGCGAATGCTAGTATGTCTGGTCCAATCCCACAGAATGTTTGGGGGGTTTTTGGACATAATTCAGTTCACCAGAAGCAATTTTTTTTTCAACTCTGTTTATTAATTAAATTGTGGAGGAGGGGGAGAAATTAAAGAATTCAAGGGGAAAAAAGGTGCACTGGATAAATTATCTAACTGCTATGCTTCCAACTTGGCTTTTATCGCCCCAATTTTAATTAAGTCCCATGACACCAAAATTTGCTCTTTAATGAATAAATCATATAGGATAGAGGATACAATTGAGATTTTTTATTTTTTTTTAAATCATATTATATGTAAAATGACACTAAGAAGTTTAAAACAACCATTCTTAATTTCAAATCTCCGATTAGGAAATAAATCACCCGGAAGGCAGACATGTATGCATGCTTACCAATACATTTTTAAAAGCCATGCCTTTTTCCAACATTGTACAGCTATACTATGCATTGTTGAAAGCAGTAAGAAACCGCAATACTGTTGCATGTGGGTAAAAAATAATTATTTGTCATTGTTACTCAATTTGCTATAGAAAATGCCAGTATATCTGTGTTCAACTCTGGGCAGTCAAATCAATGAACAGTTAAAACTGCATTCATTCTAAAGATCATAACAATGAACTAGACCAAAACGTAGGAACATTTCAATCCACAATACAGCAGCTAATGATGAAAATCTATTAAAGTTTAATGTACTGATGTATGAGAAAATTTACACTTTAAAAATATCAGTGTAATGGGAACTCTTGCAGAAATAATTACATCAAGGCAATTTATGACAAAAGGCATTTAGTGTCAGGACAAAGGTAAGATGACTGTCAATTAACAGACCATAGATCAGAGGTGAAAGCTGACTAACGGCCAACTTCTGCCTATAATTTTCCTATTAAATATTTACTGTCTTCCATTGAACATGTTTAAGGTGGAAAGAAAATCTACATTTTAAACGATATAAAACACATTTTCTAAGAACGCATGTACCTTCTGTTTAATTCTCTCTGTTAGAGAGAAGGATTAAAAAGTATGGTGCTCTGCAGGTTTTACCTGAATATTGCTGACATATAAATGCATCTGCATTGTGCATAGTATGGTTGTAAGCACCCTTAGAATATACAATAACATCACATCTCAAACAGAATTATAATATATATTCTTCACTACTAGCCTCTGTTAATATTTTTATTTCAACTACTTGTTCTCAGCTATCCCCATTCTATGATTGTAAAGCTCAGCGGAATATATTTTTGCTATATAAATAATTATAGGTATATACTGATCAGCCACAACATTAAAACCACCTGCCTAATATCGTGTAGGCATCTTCATGCTGCCAAAACAGCCTTGATGCGTTGATATATGGACTCCACGAGACCTCTAAATGTGGTATCTGGTACCAAGACATTAACAGCAGATCCTTTAAGTCCTGCAAGTTGTCAGGTGGCACCTCTATGGATAGACTTTCTTGTTCCAGTACATCCCACAGATTTCAATCGTATTAGAATCTGGAGTCCAAAGCAATTCCTTGAACTTTTTGTCATGTTCCTCAAACCAATCCTGAACAATTTTTGCAGTGTGGCAGTGCACTTTATCCTGCTGAAAGATGCCAGTGCTATCATGGAACATCATTGACATGAGTGTATGTGGCCTGCAATAATCTCTAGGTAGTTGGTACATGTTTTATTCAATACAAGCAGAGCTGAAATATACATATATATATATATATATATATATATATATATGTGCATACAGTTGTCAAAGTTTTTAGGCCTGTAATGCTCAGTTCATAAATTCATTAAACTTATAGAAACATAGAGTGTGATGGCAGATAAGAGCCATTCTGCCCTTCTAGTCTGTCCAATATCCTAAATACTTAAGTCTCTTATATCTAGGATAACCTTATGCCTATCCCACGAATGCTTAAACTCCCTCACCGTATTAACCTCTACCACTTCAGCTGGAAGGCTATTCCATGTATCCACTTCCCTGTCAGTAAAGTAATACTTCCTGATGTTATTTGTAAATTTTGCCCCTCTAATTTAAGATCATGTTAAGATCCTTTAAAGGACCACTATAGTGCCAGGAAAACATACTCGTTTTCCTGGCACTATAGTGCCCTGAGGGTGCCCACCCTCAGGGTCCCCCTCCCGCCCGGCTCTGGAAGATGGAAAGAGGTTAAAACTTACCTTTTTCCAGCGCTGGGCGGGGAGCTCTCCTCCTCCGATCCTCCTCTTCTCCTCCCAGTCGGCTGAATGCGAACGCGCGGCAAGAGCTGCGCGCGCATTCAACCACTCGCATAGGAAAGCATTCATAATGCTTTCCTATGGATGCTGGCGTGCTCTCACTGTGAAAATCACAGTGAGAAGCACGCAAGCGCCTCTAGTGGCTGTCAATGAGACAGCCACTAGAGGAAATAGTGGAAGGCTTAACCCATTCATAAACATTCTCTGAAACTGCTATGTTTATAAAAGAATGGGTTAATCCTAGCTGGACCTGGCACCGAGACCACTTCATTAAGCTGAAGTGGTCTGGGTGCCTAGAGTGGTCCTTTAACCTTTCCTGGTAAGTTTTATCCTGCAATCCATGAACCAGTTTAGTAGTCCTACTCTGAACTGTCTCCAAAGTATTAATATCCTTGTGGAGATACCGTCTCCAGTATTTTGGGATTGGGGAGCAGGTGTGTGTATGTGCTAGAGGGGAGCTTAGAATTTAATTCTAGAGTGTTCCATTAATGTGTTTGTAATCTCAAATTATGGAGTATTGTGTCAGTTGAATTAGTATAGAAGGATTAATTGGCATTTAAAGAGCACATTTCCAAACAAATCTACGGTAAATATTTTTTATTTATTTATTTGTTATTACCAGCATGTTAGCCAATGGAAATATTCACCAGCTCATTACTGGGAATAGATTGATAGGCCTACCCTTGAGAATGTATAAACGGTAGTTGTTCTGCTTTCTTCATGCTAATCAAGGCCTGACTTGTTAAACTTGACATTTGTGAAATGGGAATTTGTACCGTAGCCTAATCTGAATGGCAGAAAGTATGAGTTTGCAGATAAATCTGTTATAAGGAAAATTGTATTCAAAGTCCAGCTTTGATAACTTGATTTAAAAAAGGTATTTGTGATAAACCTTGCTATTTCTTTAGGTTTGTGTGAACTTTTATTTTTGCAAAAAACTGTTTTGTGCTCTTATCTAGATATATGCTTATTAGGTATAAATTAATTAAATTAAGTTATATTGGTATTAAAATTGACTATATATATATATATATATATATATATATACACACACACACAATAATTCTACATATATTAATGTAATAATTTTACATAATTAGGTCATTTTATTAATTACAATTTGTGGGACCTGCCTGACAACCCAGGCCAAAAGCTAGCACTATATTTAACCCTGTAACTTTCCAAGACACTATAAAACCTGTACATGGGGCGTATTGTTTTACTCGGTAGACTTTGCTGAACACAAATATTAGTGTTTCAAAACAGTAAATTGTATTACAACAATGATATCGTCAGGGAAAGTGAATTTTTTTTGCATTTTTCACACACAAATGGCACTTACACGGATGGTATAATTGTTGTGGTACGTTTTACTGTTTTTAAACACTAATATTTGTGTTCAGCGAAGTCTCCCGAGTATAACTGTACTCCTCATGTACAGGTTTTATTGTGTTCTCAAAAGTTACAGAGTCAAATATAAGGCTTGCGTTTCAGTTTTTTCACATCGAAATTCGCCATGTTGGTTATGTTGCCTTTGAGACCGTATGGTAGCCCAGGAATGAGAAATACCCCCATGATGGCATACCATTTGCAATAGTAGACAACCCAAGGTATTGCAAATAGGGTATGTCCAGTCTTTTTTAGTAGCCACTTAGTAACAAACACTGGCCAAAATTGGTGTTCAAGTTAGTTTTTTTCATTTTTCACACACAAACAAATATTAACGCTAACTTTGGCTAGTGTTTGTGACCAAGCGGGTACTAAAAAAGACTGGACATACCCCATTTGCAATATCTTGGGTTGTCTACTTTTGCAAATGGTATGCCATCATGGGGGTAATTCTCATTCCTGGGCTACCATACGGTCTCAAAGGCAACTTAACCAATCTGGCGAATTTCAATGTGAAAAAAATGAAAACTGTAACATGCTATATTTGACCCTGTAACTTCCCAAAACACCATAAAACCTGTACATAGGGGGTACTGTTTTACACGTGAGACATCGCTGAATACAATTATGTGTATTTTATTGCAGTAAAAGCAAACCGTATTATGACATTCACAGTTAGAATGTCATGTAGAGCTAAAAAAAAAAATGTAAATTCTTATTTTCTCCCATTTTTTTATATTTTATTCATATTAAATTATGTTTCATACCTAAATATTTGATGTTAAATGAAAGCCCTGTTTCCTCTGAATAAAATTATATATAATAAGTGTGGGTGCACATAATATGAAAGAGGTGAATTACACCTGAACAGACATGTAGAGCAAATTCAAGTTTTTGTTTACGTTTTGTTTTGATCACAACTTGTACAGTTGGCTCAGTCCTTAAGGGGTTAAACATAAAAAAAAGTAATTTGAATGGTTTTAAAATAAATATATATAATAATAATTTTTTTTATGGAAATACTGTTGCTGAACTTTTCTTGCATTTGGTGTGAACTGGAAAAATAACACCCATTTTTACTTTTTTTAATTAAGTTATTTTACTCAATTTATAGAAGGAGTCCTTTTTGTGCTCTTATTGCCTCTAGAGATTTGTTCATTTCCAACTATTACTTCTCCATTCTTAACAATATCATTCAGGTTTTATTTTCTTCCTTCCGGTGACTATATAAGTGCACAGTGCAATGTCATTCACAGCCCTGACCGATAATTTAACCATTGCATGGCTTTATTCTTGTCATGCTGTAAAGTTACTATTCTTTAAAAAGTTCCCAATAATTGTGCCTGCTACATTCAATGTAGAGTTTGCTTTTTAATAACAAAGTAATAGTTTATGACTGACCATTTGATAGGTACATTTTACAGTGTAGGGGTAAAACATAATTTCTCATTTGACTTTTCAGTAATACATATAATTTCATGTGTAAGTAAGTGTATGCTTGAATGAGTATTCTATTAGCAATTGCAGTATTTCAAATTACAAATGTATAACAATACATAACACAGAATGACTAGTAGAAAAGAATATAACATACCAGACTATAAAGTCACCTTGACATTCGTTGTGGCTGTGGCTTAAATATGAATATTCATCTTTTAATTAATATGCAATGATTAAAACAATAAGTTACAACATTAATATTTTTTTGGTATTATGGTTGAATACAGTTGCAAAAAAATGTATGTGAACCATTTGGAATGATAGGGATTTCTGCACAAATTGGTCATAAAATGTGATCTGATCATCATCTAAGTCACAACAATAGACAATCACAGTCTGCTTAAACTAATAACACACAAAGAATGAAATGTTGCCATGTTTTTATTGAACACACCATGTAAACATTCACAGTGCAGGTGGAAAAAAGTATGTGAACCCCTAGACTAATGACATCTCCAAGAGCTAATTGGAGTGAGATGTCAGCCAACTGGAGTCCAATCAATGAAATGAAATTGGAGGTGTTGGTTACAGCTGCCCTGCCCTATAAAAAACACACACCAGTTCTGGGTTTGCTTTTCTCAAGAAGCATTGCCTGATGTGAATGATGCCTCGCACAAAAGAGCTCTCAGAAGACCTACGATTAAGAATTGTTGACTTGCATAAAGCTGGAAAGGGTTATAAAAGTATCTCCTTGCTGTTCATCAGTCCACGGTAAGACAAATTGTCTATAAATGGAGAAAGTTCAGCACCTCTGCTACTCTCCCTAGGAGTGGCCGTCCTATAAAGATGACTGCAAGAGCACAGCGCAGACTGCTCAATGAGGTGAAGAAGAATCCTAGAGTGTCAGCTAAAGACTTACAAAAGTCACTGGCAAATGCTAACATCACTGTTAGCGAATCTACAATACATAAAACACTAAACAAGAATGGATTTCATGGGAGGATACCACAGAGGTAGCCACTGCTGTCCAAACAAAACATTGCTGCACGTTTACAGTTTGCACAAGAGCACCTGAATGTTCCACAGCAGTACTGGCAAAATATTCTGTGGACAGATGAAACCAAAGTTGAGTTATTTGGATGAAACACACAACACTATGTGGCGAAAAAAAGGCACAGCACACCAACATCAAAACCTCATCCCAACTGTGAAGTATGGTGGTGGGGTCATCATGCTTTGGGGCTGCTTTGCTGTGTCGGGGCCTGGATGGATTGCTATCATTGAAGGAAAAATGAATTCCCAAGTTTATCAAGACATTTTGCAGGAGAACTTAAGGCCATCTGTCTACCAGCTGAAGCTCAACAGAAGATGGGTGTTGCAACAGGACAATGACCCAAAGCATAGACGTAAATCAACAACAGAATGGCTTAAACATAAGAAAATACGCCTTCTGAAGTGGCTGTCAGGAAACTGACAGGGATCCAATACGCAGAGTGCGCACAGAAGGAGGTACGTATACCGGACCTTAGAATGGCCGGACTAACGTAAGGACAGGCAAGAATAGTCAAAAGGTAAGCCGAGGTCAAGGGAGCCGGAGGACAGGTAAGCGAGATACAAGCCGAGTCAAAGGAGAGGAGAGGACAACAGGACAAAAGACAAGCAAGGGTCAAAACCGGAAACACAAGATAAAGAACGCGCTGAGTGACTAGCAAGCTAGAACCACGACAGGGCAATGAGCAGTAGTAAAGGTTTCCTTTAAATACCCTGTACCTAAATAGAGACCACGCCCCCAAAAGGTCCGGAATAGCGGTTCCCGGCACTTTATGCAAATGCCGACGTCATGACGTCGACGCTAGCCGTCGCGTCATAAAAGGGGGAGGAGCTAGCGCGGCCGGCGCGAAAACGGCCGAAATATGCCGAAATGCTAGGGGAAGGGAGCCCCTAAGCAGAGAGGATGTCCTCCCTGGATACATCACCAACAGGTACCCTGACAGTACCCCCCCTTCTAGAAACGCCCACCGGGCGGATGGGACCTGGCTTAGAAGGAAAACGAACGTGGAAGGCCCGAAGAAGACGAGGAGCATGCACGCCTATACCAGGAACCCAAGACCTCTCTTCAGGACCATAACCTTTCCAGTCTATGAGGTATTGCAGCTTCCCCCTAGAAATACGAGAATCAAGGATGGACTTGATGATATATTCCTCCTGACCATCCACACGGACCGAGGATGGAGGAGCAGAGCGGGAGGAAAATCTGTTACAAACAAGAGGTTTCAATAACGACACATGAAAAGAGTTAGGGATGCGTAGAGTAGGAGGTAGATCCAGCAAATAAGAAACCGGGTTGATCCTCCTCAGTACCCTGTAAGGACCAATGTAACGAGGAGCAAACTTCAAGGAAGGAACTTTCAGGCGAATGTGTCTGGTACACAACCAGACCCTATCCCCGGAGAAAAAATAGGAGCAGGACGTCTACGCCTATCAGCATGTGACTTAAACACCGCGGAACTACGTTCAAGAATTTGTCGAGTCTGATCCCACAACTTTCTCAGGTTGGCTATATGAATATCAACCGACGGTATACCCTGGGAAGGAGACACCGACGGAAGAACAGTAGGGTTAAAGCCATAGTTCAAGAAAAAGGGGCTATTACGAGTGGAACCACAAACAAGGTTGTTGTGAGCAAACTCCGCCCAAGGAATCAGACCGACCCAGTCATCCTGGTGTTCAGAAACAAAACAACGTAGATATTGCTCAATTTTTTGGTTAGTGCGTTCGGCTGCTCCGTTAGATTGGGGATGATAGGCCGAAGAAAATTTCAGTTTGATGCCCAACTGTGAACAGAAGGATCTCCAAAAACGGGAAATAAATTGGGAACCCCTGTCTGACACAATCTCATTGGGAATACCATGTAAACGGAAAATTTCTCTAGCAAATATCACGGCCAGTTCGGGAGAGGACGGAAGTTTAGGCAAGGGAACGAAATGAGCCATTTTAGTAAACCTGTCAAGGACCGTGAGGATAACTGTATGCCTATTGGAAGCTGGTAGATCAACAATAAAATCCATAGCCAAACAAGCCCAAGGTTTGTTGGGAACGACTAAGGGCTGCAATAAACCACAAGGGAGATCCCGCGGAAGTTTATTCCTGACACAAACATTGCAAGCCTTGACAAAGTCTTCCACATCCCTACGTAAACCGGGCCACCAGAAGTCTTTGGAGATCAGGCAGTAAGTTTTGTGGATGCCGGGGTGACCAGCGATCTTGCTATCGTGGAAACAGCGAATAATGTCCACTTGGAATTTGGGAGACACGAACAAGCGGCCCACAGGAGTACGTTCGGGAGCAAGAGATTGTTCGTTCTGAATATCAGCGAGCAATGGAGAGTGTATTTTGACATTGGTGTTGGCGATAATATTGACTTCAGGAATAATAGGGAACAAAGTATCCTCTGTAGAGGTGGTAGGTTCGTGCTGACGTGACAAAGCGTCTGCCTTAGTGTTCTTAGAACCAGGCCTGTAAGTAAGCACATAATTAAAGTGTGTAAGGAACATAGACCAACGTGCCTGCCTGGCAGATAATCTTTTGGCCTCCCCCATATACGATAAATTCTTGTGGTCAGTCAAGATAGTAACTGGGAGGACGGTGCCCTCTAACAAATGTCTCCATTCCTTTAATGCCATAATGATAGCTAAAAGTTCTCTATCACCAATGTCATATCTCCTTTCAGTGTGTGATAGTTTCTTGGAAAAAACACCGCAAGGGTGCAGCGGCTTATCTAAACTTTGTCTTTGGGACAACACTGCGCCTATCCCTGTTTCAGACGCATCAACTTCAAGTAAAAAGGGTAGAGAGGTATCAGGATGAACTAATACAGGTGCTGAGGCAAAAGACTGTTTGAGCGTTTCGAAAGCAGATAAAGCCTCAGTAGACCAGGTTTTGGTATCGGCTCCTTGTTTGGTCATATTAGTGATAGGAGCGATAACAGAGGAGTACCCTTTAATAAAGCGTCTGTAATAATTAGAAAATCCAAGAAATCTTTGTATGGCTTTGAGTCCCTTAGGTAAAGGCCAATCTAAAATCGATTTTAGTTTGGTCGGGTCCATCATAAACCCGTCTTTGGAAATTACGTAACCTAAGAAAGTTACCTGAGACTGGTCAAAGCTACATTTTTCAAATTTACAATACAATCCATGTTGTAAAAGTTTCTGTAATACCTTTCTGACTTGTCTATGATGTGAATTAATGTCTCTAGAATGGATTAATATATCATCCAAATATACAATTACACATTCATGTTGGAATTCTCTAAGAACTTCATTGATCAAGTCTTGGAAGACGGCCGGGGCGTTACAAAGCCCAAACGGCATTACGGTATACTCATAATGCCCGTAGCGGGTATTAAATGCTGTCATCCATTCATCTCCTTGTTTAATTCGCACTAAGTTATATGCTCCTCTTAAGTCAAGTTTAGTAAAAATACTCGAGCCCTTTAGTCTGTCAAAGAGTTCAGTAATCAAAGAAATAGGGTAAGCATTTCTGATAGTAATTTTGTTCAATCCCCGATAGTCTATACAAGGACGTAAGGTACCGTCTTTCTTTTCTACAAAAAAGAAACCCGCCCCCGCCGGAGAGGAAGACTTTCTAATAAATCCATTGTCTAAATTCTCCTTGATATATTCCTCTAAAACTAAGTTTTCCTTGGTGGATAGAGGGTATACCGTACCCCTGGGAGGCATAGTACCAGGGAAAAGTTTAATAGAACAGTCATAAGACCGGTGGGGAGGTAAAGTATCGGCCTTACCCTTGTCAAATACAGATTTGAGGTCTAGATATTGTAATGGTATCTGAACGTCTGTGGATTGAGAAGTGTTAGCATAAGAGTTCACGGGGCAAACAGAAGTAACTCTCTGCAGACATTCTTTCCTACAACCCATACCCCAAGAAGCGATTTCTCCACCCTCCCAGTCAATCTGAGGGTTGTGTCTCTTGAGCCAAGAATATCCTAGAACCACTGGGACTGCCGGGGAGGAAATTAACAGAAGGGAAATCAACTCTTCGTGGAAAATACCAACAGTAAGCTTAACGGGTTCGGTCTCATGGAATATTACTGGTTCAGATAAAGGTCTACCATCTATGGCCTCAACGGCCAAAGGTGTATCTCTCAATTGGAATGGGATACAATGCTTATTAGCGAAAGTTTGGTCTATAAAGCTTTCTGCTGCTCCAGAATCTAATAATGCCATCGTAGCAATAAACCCCTTTTCCCAAGCTAGAGAGATAGGAATCAGAAGCCTATGGTCTTTTTTATTATGCATAGAGGACAGTAATGAAACACCCAAGGCCCGTCCTCTAAGGGAACTTAGGTGCGAGCGTTTCCCGGACGATTAGGGCAACTAAGGCGTAAGTGACCTCTCAGCCCGCAGTATAAACAGAGACCCTCCCTTCTCCTGTACTGTCTCTCAGCCTCAGATAAGCGAGTATTACCTATTTGCATAGGTTCTGGTGGAGTAGGATTATAGGAGTCAGGGTTCTGAAATGAGGGAGCGAGTCTTACAGGAAGTCTAGTAACTCTTTCCCGAGTGTTCTGCCTCTGTCTCATGCGTTCATCTATTCTGGAAATGAAGGATATTAAATCCTCTAAATTTTCCGGAAGTTCTCTTGTGGCAATTTCATCTAAAATTTCATCAGACAACCCATTCAAGAAAACATCCATAAAAGCTTGTTCGTTCCATTTCACTTCTGCTGCCAATGATCTAAACTCTAGAGCATATTCTACAAGGGTCCTATCTTGTTGTTTAAGGCGTAACAGGGATCTGGCCGCATTAATCTTCCTCCCTGGGGGGTCAAAGGTTCTTCTAAAAGCCGTGACAAACGCAGTGTAGTTGTAGACTAAAGGATTGTCATTCTCCCAAAGGGGATTGGCCCATCTAAGTGCTTTATCTATTAGCAGGGTTATAATAAAGCCTACCTTAGCCCTGTCAGTGGGGTAAGCCCGGGGTTGTAGTTCGAAATGCATACTTATCTGGTTTAAAAAACCACGACAAGCATCAGGCGAACCCCCATATCGTAATGGTGACGTGACATGGGAAGATGCGCCTACAGTGGCTACTTCCAAACCAGTACTTAGCGAGTGGCTAGCAGTGGAACGTATTTCTTCAGACTGGGTACTGGAGTGTGTCAACAAAGTTTGTAACGCTAAAGCCATTTGGTCCATTCTATGGTCCATGGCCTCAAATCTGGGGTCAGGAGGACTAGCACCTGCAGGATCCATCATGGCCCTGTCGTAATGTCAGGAAACTGACAGGGATCCAATACGCAGAGTGCGCACAGAAGGAGGTACGTATACCGGACCTTAGAATGGCCGGACTAACGTAAGGACAAAGCAAGAATAGTCAAAAGGTAAGCCGAGGTCAAGGGAGCCGGAGGACAGGTAAGCGAGATACAAGCCGAGTCAAAGGAGAGGAGAGGACAACAGGACAAAAGACAAGCAAGGGTCAAAACCGGAAACACAAGATAAAGAACGCGCTGAGTGACTAGCAAGCTAGAACCACGACAGGGCAATGAGCAGTAGTAAAGGTTTCCTTTAAATACCCTGTACCTAAATAGAGACCACGCCCCCAAAAGGTCCGGAATAGCGGTTCCCGGCACTTTATGCAAATGCCGACGTCATGACGTCGACGCTAGCCGTCGCGTCATAAAAGGGGGAGGAGCTAGCGCGGCCGGCGCGAAAACGGCCGGAATATGCCGAAAGCTAAGGGAAGGGAGCCCCTAAGCAGAGAGGATGTCCTCCCTGGATACATCACCAACAGGTACCCTGACAGTGGCCCAGTCAGAGTCCTGCCCTAAACCCGATTGAGATGCTGTGGCATGACCTCAAGAAAGCGATTCACACCAGACATCCCAAGAATATTGCTGAACTGAAACAGTTCTGTAAAGAGGAATGGTCAAGAATTACTCCTGACCGTTGTGCACGTCTGATCTGCAACTACAGGAAACGTTTGGTTGAAGTTATTGCTGCCAAAGGAGGTTCAACCAGTTATTAAATCCAAGGGTTCACATACTTTTTCCACCTGCACTGTGAATGTTTACATGGTGTGTTCATTAAAAACATGGCAACATTTCATTCTTTGTGTGTTATTAGTTTAAGCAGACTGTGATTGTCTATTGTTGTGACTTAGATGATGATCAGATCACATTTTATGACCAATTTGTGCAGAAATCTATATCATTCCAAAGTGTTCACATACTTTTTCTTGCAACTGTATGTGGATATAAAAGACACAAAACATTGTAATATTAAATGTCATTTTACTACAATATTTATAGCAAGTAACAGGCTATCACAGATGCTAGCAGTAACAATGGATTACAATACAATACAGAGCATGAGCAGACTACAAAATGTAACTTACAAATGTCCCCAGCCCTTGGCTGGGTCTGAGGAGTCAGAGCTGAAAGTCAACATCCAACCAAATGAGAGAGCAAATCGATTTACTCTGTTTTTGTTTTTGTTTTTATTCCCAGTGGGAAGCTTTTTAGGAAGTAACATCCCTAGAGTGGGCAGCCTAGGTAGCTGTCCACAGGGTTGTCTGCAGAAGAAGTCACTATTCCGGCTGAACCATGGCACACATTGCCTTAGAGGAGAAACTGAATTTTTGAAAAGAACAGGGAGCCACAACAGTATAGAGAACACACACTATAGTGGGGTAATAAATTGTTCAAAATCCTTGGAAGTGATGGTTCCATTCTGAGACAGGCATCTCATCTCTACTAATATTAATATGTCCACTTACATAATACATTACGTAAGGTTACCAGACTGAGGATGGCAGCTTTTCATTCCCCCCCTTTCCGCTTTTTGCCGCCCAAGGCAAGTGCCTTGTTTGCCTTGCTGAAAATACACCACTGACCTTACCCTCATTTTGTAATCAGTCCAACCTGGTTGAGAAAATTGTCTCTCACAGCACGCCACAAAAATGCATTTAAAGGGGCCCGGTTTTTGGAGCATTAAATCTACAAAATAAAATGCAGTTTCCGTTGACACTTAAAATAAGTTGTAGATGTTTTAGTGTTGCGTGCATTGGAAACCCCAGTAAAAGAATGGTCTACCTAATTTCTTTCTTCTTAATTACCATAAAATCAGTGCTTTAATAAAATATTTTGCTAGTGTAGAACAGTAACAGGCTAAATAATGAACTTTAATTCGCAAATATTATGCCTCTAAACACATGTATACTGTATAAAATATAAAACGAGTGGAGCGTGTATAAATCTTAGCTCTTAATCAACAGAATGTTTTAAACTGCCCAAAAAATCCCACATTCCTGGATCTAATCAAATGTCACCACATTTTGAAGTGGTTATGGTTAATTGATCAGGTATAACCTTGAAATTACAAATACTACAATATTGCAATATGTTGTTGCAGTGAAAAACCTAAAGATGATGAATAAGGTACCCTCACATGGACCAGAGCCTTATGTAGTGGCTTTGAGTATAACAAGCAGTGTGTTGATTTATAGAGTAAGACTCTTTTCTTCTAAAGTAAACCAAGTGATCTGGATAGGTCTTGTAATTCTCCATTTTTTTTACTCAATGAAACATAGTGCCACAATAGTGCAGTATGTAGAGACTGTATGTTTGCTACTTAAATGAGTAACAATTGAATACTCACATTCTGCAGAGTTTAGGACCTGGCTCTGGGTGTAGGAGGCTGTGTGATAATGCAGGACAACACTCACCTGTCCATGGATAAGTAGAGACTTCAGTCGTAATAATATATATATTGAAATTACCTTTATTGGTTAACCAAAAAAAAAAACACATTAAAATACAAAGCCCCCTTTCCTGAAATGTGTTTCACCGTGTGTTCTTCGGCTTCCTCACTCAGAGAAGTTCCATCCTTGGTGAACTGTATTTAACTTCCTTATCCTGTACGTCACCACTGTGGGTGTGTGATTCTAAACCAATCACTTTCCACAGCAAGTGAATGCCCATCCCCCGCAGAGGTGCAACTTATAATTACATGATTGTTGTAAGCACGTTGCACTCAGGTATCATTAGGTCTGATCCAAAATCTTTCCTATTCAGAGATGTAGATTTTCAACTGTTTTATTACAGTTGTTCTTTTTTCATGTATCGATATAAAATACCACACATAACATTTTGATTTAGATTGAACAATGTATATGCTTATCAGTTACATTCTATATGTGTACTTGTGTAAATTAATCACTTGTTCCTAACTTCAGCAAGAATACTGGCCAATCTACTAAACTGTTACTGGAAAATGCATAGTATTAAGATGGGTCTTAACTGGTGATACAAATTAGTAATGTTAACGTGTATAATTATAAAACAAAAATATATTAAAAAAAAAAATAAAAAATGTATCTTAGTTGAACAGTTATGTCAAGGCATAAAACATGGTAAGGTGATTTGTGGTTAAATAAATTACACGTAATGCAGTTCATCTCATAGTTTTACCTTATCACTTGGTTTCCTTCAGAAGAAGGGTGTGTTACCCTATAAATCAACATTCTGCTTGTTGTCAGTATGTATGGCTCTAGTCCATGTCAGTGTGTCTTACTCATCACCTTTATGTTTTTCACTACAACAACATATTGCACTGTTGTAGCATTTTTTTTTTTGTTTCAAGGCTATTCCTGACCTATTAGCCATAACCACTTCATCATGTGATGGCATTTTATCAAATCCCGGAACGTGGGATATATGCCAGTTTAAATACATATTCTATTGAAAAAGCTGTAATTTATTTATACATGCTCCACTTTTTTTTTTCTTTTTTTCACAAAATTATTTTGTGCATGGTGTATAATTGAGGGTTTTGTACACAAGTATATTTTGTAGCCTAACCATGTGTAGCACAAAAAAAAAGAAAATAACAAATCAAGTCTCTATTTCTATTTGCCCCCAAAAAATGAAACGTCAGTTCTTTCCAAACATTGTAAGTGATGTCAGGGAGAGATAAAAAAAAACAAGATAATATACTGCCTTTTGTTCATATCTTTCAAAGCTTTTGTAAAGATTGCCTGACCTAGAACTCATTCTGAGTTGCTCTTGCATTGCTTCGGTGAAATAAGCTTCCCGTTGTAATTGTATTTGAAGTGCTAGAAGAATCAATATCATCTACAAGTGTCATGAAAAGCAAAGCCAGTTACTGAAATAAGATACTTCAAAACTCTGTTAATTTACTCAGGAAAACTAGAGAGAGAGAAGTAAGTATCTTTTGAGAAATGTGTCTTGGACCAACTTGCAAATTGTAAAAAAAAAATAAAGATATTCTCAAATGCCCTGCTTGGTTTGGATGTGACCTGGAGAAGTAATGTTCACTAAGGTGAGTTGGGAACTGAATTGCAAAATTATGTTCAAAATAGTAGTGTTTTGGGGGTAAAAAAATAAGAGTCCACCTAAGTCAGTTGCCTCCCTAAGTGAATAGATCTCATTGTGTGTTTACTTGTACTTAATATAATGTAAATTCTTCTATTTTATCTTAGACACATGGGCACAGATTCTCCATTAGACCAAGAAGAGGTTATTGTGGTGTTGAATAATTTCAACAGTAAGATCATTAAAGTGCATGTAAGTAACTATACATTTTTTATACTGCAAAACTTGGTAAAATGAAATGCTATGTTTAACCACCTCCATCCAAATATAGAGTATACACATCTAACATTCATTTTGAATTTACATTAAGCCAAGAAAAATCCACCTTCCACCTTCCTCTTTGCTCCAGGGCTGTTTTCACCCACCACAGAAAATGATTTCTCTGCTAGAACTCAATTTATTCTATTGTATCCATGCAAATACTAATAGATGGGTGCCAAAAGATAGATCCCCAGATGTTCTAAAACTACAGCTCCCATAATGCTTTGCCACTCTTAAGGCATTCAAAGCATAGTGGCTGTTGTAGTTCTACAACATCTGGGGATCTACACTTGCTTTACTGCAACATTTTCAGCTCAAACTTTGACTGCATCGAGGGGGTTCTGATTTGAGTTCACTGTAGGGATCATTGCAGATTTCAGTTGCAGCAGCAATTCTCTGTATAGTGCACATTCTTGTTGTAATACTTAGTATATGCAGGCTTTACACCCTCATGTAGACATTATCTTTATAGTTTGTTAAAACTCCACCATAGGTAACCAGATCCCCTTATCTCCATAAAGTGGTCTGGGTTTCGTGGTCCTGTCAATGTTTTCCAGGCAGCCACTGGGGGTGTTTCGCTACTACAACAGTCGGACTTTGTTCAGTCAGGATGTGGAACATGCTTTAATTCTTATGATAGGAGAGCACTGGATTCAATGCTTCAGCTTCAGAATGGGAAGCTTTTGGAGGGATGAGCCTGGCACATGCTATGAAAAGCATTCAATTGTATTTATTAGTGTATGTGACAAAATTGCATTGAAATTTCTAATAAGGGATATCCTAAAACCTTTTTAATTCCTGTCCAATATTCCTCTAAAATGTTGATAAATATTTAGTTAATGTACTTTAAAAAAAAAAAAATAGTAATATGTACATTAGATGACAAAATATAATGCTATGTTTACATGATAGCTACAGTATGTATGTAAATGCTGTTCTTAAAATTATTATTTTTTTTTTTAATTATGGGGAAAAAAACATGCCAATGAAAAGGTTAATTCAGCTTCAAACCTTGCTTTATGGACCTGGTTACCAAGTCAGAGGCTGCACATTCACTTTTTCATATTGTTGGCAAACAGCAGTAGGCCTTATTCACTAAAAAGCAAATGGTGGTAAAAAGTGAACAGAAAATTTACTCCAGCAAAATAGCAAAATCTAAGATGTGACTACAGGAGAGAATTTTCCAAACTTAGCTATTTCGGCCTAACTTTTACAATTCATTTAAGTTCACTGCAATACCTCTGTGTGATATTTAAAAAAAAATAATAATAATATAAAGAATAAATAGGAGTTTCAAAGCACAGCTTTCCTGGTAAAAATTGGATGCTGCAAATAGAGATATTATGTAAATACTGAAGATAGTGATTTACAAAAGGAAAAATACTTGAGCACAGTTTGCTATATTTAGTCTAATGTAATGGGGAGGTGGAGGACATTTCTCTCTCTCTTATACCTCAACACAGTTCAAATGGTCAAACTGTAGGGGTGTTAGTGGGAGTGTGGCCAGATGTGGGGCTGTTCAGAAATAAATTAGCTGACTTGTTAAGAATTGTATTAAATTTAAATGGGATTTAGAACAAGAACAATGCATTTTATTTACTCAGACTGATTTCTAAACACATTCATTTTAGTTTAAGGGACACTGAAGGCAACCAGACCACTTCATCTCATTGAGGTGGTCTGGGTGCAGTGTCCATGTCCCCATTGCCCTGCAATGTACAACATTGCGGTTTTAGAGAAACTGCAATATTTACATTGCAGAACTAAGACTGCCTCTATTACATACATTGCATACATTTTGTGACTTGGATTTTAATCTAATTTGAGTTGAGTGAATGAAAAAAAACAAAAAACCTATAGTACTTGCTAGAATATTGCAGGAAAAACAAGGAAAGGAATGTGCCTGTAAAATTATTTAGCCATTTATTAAGGTGTAGAAATAACTATTTATTTAATATTCTGTCTTTAATGTCGTGGAATGACCCTCCACTACCGAAGCCAAATATTACAAATCAGGCAAAATAACAGAGTGCAAGAGTGCATATCATTTTCATTCTTTTAAAGGTCAAAGTAAGTCACAGCACTGTCCCTTTGAGCTTTCACGCTTTAATGAAAGAGTTGGTTTTCACAAATGCCATTTCCATATTCAGTTCATAAATTGATCTTTTCGTTATGAAAACCAGGTGCAGAAGAAACCTGATCAACTACATGCAGATCTTCTGAGCAACGAGCCGGAGGAGAAATCAGGATTGTGGAATTCTATTATGAGGTAGATATATATGTCATTAATATGAAAATTAACATGCAAAACAACACCTGTTTACTTTAAAAGTCATAGCACAGTTTATATGATTGTAGGAAAGAAGCTTTTATGTTTGAAAGAAAAACTCTTATACACCAAATATCCCTGCCTAATCTCTTTATCTGCCACCCAGAACTCCCACTAATCTCATGTATATCCTAGAGCTACCCTTACAATAAAATAATCTTTATCTGGGTTGAGATGTAGCTGGTTAGTACATATCCTTGGATGTCTCTGAAGCATAAACTGAGGATTTCGGTTAGTTTTGTGTGCCATTGAAAACTTTTGGGAATGTTTCGTGATTTGCATTAAGGTGGAAATACAGAGTTGTCAATCAGATGAAGTTTGGTACTGGTTTTGTGCTTGTGTTAAATAAGATAGGTGATCGGTATGATTCTTGATGGAATCCACATGTCGATATAGCACCTTTGTCTTCTAAATAAACCGTTTCAAGCATAGCACTTTCACAGCTTTTGTGCAATTTATTGAGAATGATGTGATCCATATTAGGCATGTGCATGGGGAAAATCTTTGGTTCGGTTCAGCATTCTGAAATTTGGGACTTCGGCATTTCGGAACTTCAGCACTTCGGGACTTCTTTTGCAGCCCCTTAGTAGATAACTCCGTAATTCCCACGCTATTAGGGAGTTATCTACCAAAAGCCTGAAAGACCTAAAAATTACTTAGTATTAGTAAATTTTGCCCCTACTCGCTATACCGCGAGTAGGGGCATGTCTAGTAAACAGTGAGCAGCCTGTGGCTGCTCACTGTTAAAAAAAATAAAATAAAAAATAGGGTCCCAGCTACTATTGCCCCCCGCCCCCACCCCTGAGCGGCGGATGGGGGCCCTACAGTAAAATAAGGGGGGACTTAATGTCGTCGTCCCTGACCCCCACCCCTGAACGGTGGATGGGGGCCTAAATTATAACAAGGGGGGGAACCTAAGGTCCTCCCCCCTGACCCCCACCCCTGAGCGGCGGGTGGGGGGCCCTAAATTATAATAAGAGGGGGACCTAATATCCTCCCCCCTGGCCCCCACTCCTGAGCGGTGGGTTGGGGCCCTAAATTATAACAAGGGGGGGACCTAATGTCCTCCCCCCTTGCCCACACCCCTGAGCGGCTGGTGGGGGCCCTAAATACTAATGGGGGGGACCTAATGTCCTCTCACCTGGCCCCCATCCCTGAGTGGTGGGTGGGAGCCCTAAATACTAATAAGGAAGGGGACCTAATGTCCTCCCCCCTGGCCCCCACCCCTGAGCGGTGCATGGGGGCCCTAAATACTAATAAGGGGGCCAGGTGGACCAAATGTCCTCCCCCCTGGCCCCACCCCTGAACGGTGGGTGGGGGCCCTAAATTATAACAAGGGGGGGAACCTAAGGTCCCCCCTGACCCCCACCCCTGAGCGGCGGGTGGGGGCCCTAAATACTAATAAGGGGGGACCTAATGTCCTCCCCCCTGCCCCCCCCCTGAGCGGCGGGTGGGGGGCCCTAAATTATAATAAGAGGGGGACCTAATATCCTCCCCCCTGGCCCCCACCCCTGAGAGGTGGGTTGGGACCCTAAATTATAACAAGGGGGGACCTAATGTCCTTCCCCCACCCCTGAGCGGTGGGTGGGGGCCCTAAATACTAATGGGGGGGACCTATTGTCCTCTCACCTGGCCCCCACCCCTGAGTGGCGGGTGGGGGCCCTAAATACTAATAAGGAAGGGGACCTAATGTCCTCTCCCCTGGCCCCCACCCCCTGAGCGGTGGGTGGGGACCCTACAGTAAAATAAGGGGGGGACCTAACGTCCTCCCCCCTGGCCCCCATCCCTGAGCGGTGGGTGGGGGCCCTAAATACTAATAAGGGGGGGACCTAATGTCCTCCCCCCTGGCCCCACCCCTGAGCGGTGGGTGGGGGCCCTAAATACTAATAAGGGGGGGACCTAAGGTCCTTCCCCTGGCCCCCACCCCTGAGCGGTGGGTGGGGGCCCTAAATACCAATAGGGGGGACCTATTGGCCTCCCCCCGGGCCCCACCCCTGAGCGGCGGGTGGGGGCCCTAAAATAAAATGTTACCCCCCCCAGGTGACTAGGGGTCCCCAAACGCCTAGTCACCCCCTCCTCCCCCCCAAAAAATGAACCCCCTACCTACCCCCCTCACCCTAAAAATAATGAGGGGGGGGCCTTTAACTAAGTACCTGTAAATAAAATATAACTTACCATTCAATGTTTTCTTTCCCCCCCCCGCAGGCTGCTCACTGTTTAATAGACATGCCACTACTCACGGTATAGCGAGTAGGGGCATAATTTACTAATACTAAGTAATCTTTACTTAGTATTAGTAAATTTGGCTGAAAGACCAATTCAGGTCTTTCAGCCTTTTAATAGATAGCTCCCTAATACCGTGGGAATTAGGGAGTTATCTACTTATTCATTCCTGTCATTACATTGACAGGCTAAGTAACTTACATTTTATTTGAATGTGTGTTACTTGATTGTTGTAAGTGTTGCAAATGCTTACAGCTGAATCCTGGCTATGTTTGTATACTTTTTATTTTTAAATTGTATACAATGTAACATTCTTCTTCTTTCGCTGGGTAAGTATATTAGTACTTAGGCAATACTGTGCTTGGGAACTTCGACACTTTGACACTTCGGAACTTCGGCAACTTCAGAATTTCGACACTTAGGAAATTCGGTAATTTCGGAACTTCGGGACCTCTGCAATTCGGCACTTCGGCAATTCAGACATTCGGACCGAAACGAATTGCACATGTCTTATCCATATTATAGCAGAGCCATAAAGCCCAGACACTTCCTTCAGTATTTTGGTGGAGGTTGTTTTCAAATGAAGCAGGCAGTTTTAGCCAAATGTTTTTCATTCTCAACTCTATATTGGAGGTCATCCTAAAATGAAATCATGCTGTTCCAGTTCCATTTTATTTTCTGAATCCCAGTTAGTGTGTTGCAGGCTAGCTTTTGTATAGCACCCTGAAAAACCTATCTAGGACAATACATTGAGTTGAACCATTGAGAGTAGATCATTTTACATTTTCTATAATGATACAAAGTGTCTTTCCCTGGTTTGTCTTTTGAAGTGAGACAGATGAACAGTGCAAGGATATTGTAGGAATCTAATTTTCTAATACTTTCCTGAATGTGACCTCTGAGTTTGAGATGCAAAAAGCCATTTTTTATTTTTTTTAGTCCATGAGGTAATGCTATTATTGCTGTTTGAATTGTGAATCTGAAATCTGTCACATTTGATGCCACATGTTATTTATTTGTCCCTTAAGTTATATATGTACATGCCAATAGATTTTGATGTATTTTTCTTTATCCCAGTTATTTTGTTAGACAAGTAGAAGAACAAGGAAGCCCCAAGGCCAAGAATAATATGAAAGATTTTCTGGAGTGTATGTGTAATATATCTCTAATTAACATGGACAGCATGTGGTTCTGAGTCCTACAGCTATTTTCTTGATTGTGACTGGTTAGATTTGATAATGTGTGAATTCCCTACATTACTCTCTCAATTACAAGACAATGTCACACATAGAAATGACTGTCTCCTATAACCCTGGCATTTAATATTCCCTTAACTGGCAAAAGCTTATTTGCAAATCTGTGTCTTTTCTTTGACCTATTTACCCTGGGGGGAATAAAAACTAATAATATTTTCTGTTGTCAAGTTTTACAGGAGCTGGAAATACAGAGGAAAAAGAAAAGAAATCTGACATTTTAAACATTTTCTCTGTTGCATCTGGGCATTTGTATGAACGGTTTCTAAGGTAAAAAAAAACAAAATTTGGCATGACACTGAAATGAAGAATTTGTATATTGATCTATTCACAATTCTGCCAAAGTGATAACCACTAGGTATGGCATCAACTGGTTTTGTAGTTATTCTGTAAGTCAAAATTCAAGGTAACAAAATTATAATTAATGTAGGGTAGATGTGCTGAATTACTAAAGTGAGGAATAGAAAGTGTGTTATAGTGCAATGGTTTACAACCAGTGTACCTCATGAAGCCTGAAAGTGGGCCAATAATAACTCAATGACTTCAGGGTGGTAATCGTTTGCATGCAGTCCTTAAATGTGTTGTTTGTTTGTTGTTTTCTTTTTTTTAAATTGAATGCCTGCAGTCAAATTGAGAATTGGGTGTAAGTTAATTTGGCTAGAAGTATGCATATCTATTGAGTAAGTTTGTAACATATTGCAAATTGCTGATGAAGGTAACATAAAAATATAATAAAATTGTGTGTCTTGAAAATATTTCTCTGGAGCGATTGAGAAGCACTGTTGGAGAAGCACCTGTAGTTAATCCCTACCAATGGTTGACATATTGCCCATGTACCATGACATAAAAAAATTGAGCTTGTTGTTCTTGAATCACCTTGAGGTGGATGAGCATACCCACATTTTACTAAAGGAGTCTGATGTCTTCAAATGAACCTGTGAGCAACATTAAAGAACTATAAAGGATGCATCCCTCCTCATTGTTTTAAATACATTCTATCATTAATACATTCCAAAATAGTAACAAATATAGTCCAAATAATAAAAAACAAACAAAACCAAAATGTGCCTACTTTTTAATGTCCTTACATCGCAGGACTGTCAAGTACTGCAGCTGAAAGACTTGTTCCTGGCCAGCAAGAGTCTCCACCAATCCGTAGCCTCTTGTTCTGTTCTTATCATATAAACCTCTGTTTTGCAGATATTGATGGAATATGATGAGGTTTATCTCAATGCCACAGTTCTACTCACCACATGGGATTACACAACTGCCATAGATTGCTATGATACCAACTGCCTATACTTAAACATGCTTATGCCTGTCTTTGAGATTCTGTATTATTTAATTTAGATTGTGTGTTATCACTGGGGTTTTAATTGTTGATTTTTTTTATTCATATTATTTGTTTCCCTTTGGGAAAACGAACATTCTAATTATGGCTTAAATGCTTATAAGCATTTTGGAAAACTTCTAATATCTTCTCTGAAACATAACTATATCTCCTAGTAGAGGTGAAATCAGTTCCCAGGGTTGAAAGCCAAGCTGTTAGTACACGAGATCTACTTGAGGCAGGTCATTATACAAGTAAAGATATATATACCTTCATGAGAAATGAAATATTAATATTTTCTATGTTCCTTCAGCTATAAGGACTAATACCTTAAGTATCTATATCCCTTCTGTAGAATATCACTGCTCTCGTGTTAACATTGGAAGAGGAGAAAAAAAACATGTTTCAGTGGAGACAAATTAATCCTGATGACATATACTTACCAGTTGCAATTGAGAATATAGTCAATAACTGCTGTTATAAAAAAAAAAAAGTCACAATGCTATAAAAAATAACTTCTCTTGGTTTTGTGTCTATAGTTTCCCTTTACAGAGACATCATTTTCCTATGAAATAATATTTTGTATGAGTTATGTTGTCTGCTTGCTCTTTGCTTCTTTAGAGGTTGTTGCAATTGTGTGTAAAATTATTTTAAATCAAAAATATGAAGGTATCAGACCATGAGTGTGCATAGTTTGATACCTTGAGCTTCAAGGTCATTTTACTGTCTGTTATTTGAAAGCCAAAAATGAATTGCTGACCTCATATAACATTATGATTTGAGAATATTATTGGGTATGCTAAAATGCATCATGCATTCATTTAATCCTAAAATAATTGCGCACCAAATATCCATCTTTTCTGCTTCAAATAGTTGTAGTTCGAATTTACCTTGTTAGGCACAAAATGTTTAAGTCAACCGCTCTAAAGATACAAGGAGAAAATATGTTAGCAAAGATAAAAAGATAGATTTTTTCAGTGGATCACTTGGTGGCAATAAAAGAGATTTGTAAAGTCTCAATTATATATATTTTCCTTCTGTCTTTTAATCTAGCCTCATTTACTTTATATAATAGCATTAAAGCCTTCTTTTCTGCAATATTATGTTTGGTAAAAATCCAAAGTTACATCACTCAGGAATCAAAATGTTGCAGTGCGTGTTCGATAGAATCATTGATATGAATGCTGTAGTTGCACCCTGGCGAGTGTGCATATGTACATACCTTCCAACATTTCAAATGGACAAAGAGGGAGAACTTAATTTACTGGTGTGATTTGAGATGTTTCCCAAGGTAGGACTATTCTGAAAAATTGTAGGTGACTTTCTAATAACCGTTTACGAAACAAATGTAATCAAGCACAATGCATCTTTTTTACACAGGCTGATTTGTAAACATATTTACTATACTTTAAGGACACAATACTGAGCACATTGTTGCTATTTTGCTCTGTTGTACACCCAGACACACTTAGAAAAGAGGGAAATGAGGGAAACAATGAAAATCTTCTGTATCTTGTTAGCTTTATTTTCCTTACAAAGGATTTACACCAACTATTAAATGGAATAGGGATTACTAGATCAGTTTCCCATTTAGTTAAGGCTTTGGGGATAAGAGGGGTCCCTTTCATTTTTATTAGTTCAACTGCAATAGAGAAGATCATTTTAATGTTATACCCTGAAAAGATTTTCCTAAACAGTATTCCAAAACGGCCTTCTAAAACCAATATGTTATCTTTCAAATAGCTCTTAATACGAAGAAAGTTAAATAATTCTCTAGAGGGTAAATCTAACCAATTTTTCAAAACATCAAAACTTTTCAATCGGTGGTCATTATAAAGATCTTTTATCTTATGATTAGAGTCTTTATACCAATTTGTCAAGTTTATCTCTAGCATAAAACATTCTAACGACCTTAGACTCAGGTTCTCATATAATTTTCTGTTAATATTCAACTTCTTCTTTATATTAGTCCATTCTTTTAATGTCTGTGATAAAGACAAAGGAAAATGAGAACCAATCTCGTACAGATGCCTATTCTGGCTTGCCTCTCTCCATAAGAGGAATTCGAGGTTATCTAAACCAAGTCTGGCTGCGTCAATTTTATACCAAGCTTGGTCTGTAGAGTCGCTTAATTGTAATTTACTGGCATGAACTAGTATATTAGCCTGGTAGATTTGATTAACAAGGGGGTAACCCAACCCCCCCTGATGGGCCTTCCTTGATAGAGTGTATGTACTAATTCTTGGTCTCTTCCCTCTCCAGACATACGCTGTAATGCTAGTTTGCAGCATATCCAGCCAATAGCTCGAAATCGAGAGAGGGAACATACTAAATAAGTATGCCCATTTAGGAATTATATAAGCTTTAATAGTATTTATCCTTCCCCACCAGGAAATTTCATGCACTCTCCATTCTTTTAATAACATATTAGACTCTTTTAACAGCTTCAAAAAATTGATTTCCATAGTCCGACTTATCTCTGCAGTTATGATTACCCCTAAATATATAAACTCTTTTTTTTGTCCATTTAAAGTCGAAATCTTTCTTTAGGGAAAATAAATTACCGTATTTATCGGCGTATAACACGCACTTTTTCTCCCTGAAAATAGGGGGCAAATTATGGGTGCGTGTTATACGCCGGACCTTTAAATGCTGCAGCCGCCTGAGCGCTCTGTCAAGAGCGGTCAGGCGGCTGCAGTTGGTTCTCACCTCCCCACCCCTGTAGCGTGGCCGAGCTGCTCTGCTGTCCGCGGTGCCCGGCCGGAGTGATAGGAAGGTGCACGCTCAGAGTGCACCTTCCTGTCAGTCCGACCGGGTACAGGAAACAGAAACTCCTGTTCCGCGCGGAACAGGAGTTTCTGTTTCCTATCGGTCGGACTGACAGGAAGGCACACTGGCGCACCTCTATCCTCGGCCAGCTCATTTAAACAACAGGGATAAGAGTGGGGGGTGAAAAAGAGGGGGGAAGAAGGGGGGAGTAAGAAAGGGGGAAGGAGGGGGGTGAAAGGGAAGTAAGAAAAGGGGTAAGAAACGGGGAGGGGAGTAGAGGGTAAGAAGGGGGAGGGTAGAAAGGGGGAAGGGGAAGTAAGAAGAGGGGAGGGGGGAGTAAGAAAGGGGGTAAGAAGAGGGGAGGGAAGTAAGAAGGGGGAGGGGGAGGGGGGTAAGGGAGTAAGAAGGGGGTAAGAAGTTCTTTATTTGAAATTTAAGGGGTTTTTTTTCGGAACTTTCCTTCTTAAAATGAGGTCCGTGTTATACGCCGGTGCGTGTTATACGCCGATAAATACGGTATCTTTATGGCTATTAATCGACATAGCTATTGTTTTATTCGTGTTCAATTTATAATTTGAAACACTGCTGTATTTGTTAAATTCTTGCATTAAATGAGGAAGAGAAACCAGAGGATCCGTAATAGAAATTAAGATATCATCAGCATATAAACATATCTTCCATTCATCAAGTTGGGTTCCTATTCCTTTAATCCCTACATTTTGTCTAATATTATTTGCTAGTGGTTCAATTGATAAGACGTATAATAAAGGTGAAAGAGGACACCCCTGTGTCGTCCCGTTGTTAATATAGAACCAGTCTGAGCATAAATCACGGGCTACTATACGGGCAGAGGGATTCGAGTATATAGCTCCCACCGCACTCAGGAACCATCCATCAAAACCGAACTGTAACAAAGTTCTGTTCAGATATCCCCATCCGAGCTTTATTTTCCTGTGATGCTTCATGTTCAATTGAATTTGTATTAAATGTTTAGCAAGTGAGGAGTGACATCACATTCCAGTTCTAGTCAGGCAAACCAGGGCACTCTGTGCAAATGAGAAGGAAAACAGAAACATATGTTTCTCCTCTTCCAATTTGTCCATTGGCAGAAACAGACATCATTTCATACAGTGAGTGGAATATATCATAGCATCTTGTTCCAAGGTAGGGGTAAATACAACAGTGTGGGTTCCTATGTTTATTTTCATATTTCAGATTTTACAAACACATACTTTTTGAACAGAGGGGATTAGTGAACATACTATTAAATATCCTCGAAGTGACATGTTCTCTTTAAAGGGTCACTCTTAGAACCATAACAACCTTGTATATTTGTAATATGTATGTTGCAGACAGGACCCTGTACTTACTCTCAACCCTGTTATTCACTAAATTGAGAATTCAAAGTTAATTTCAATTTTTAATAAATTAAAAGCATAGTTGACTTAGATTTTTTTCTAGTTTGGCTATTGTCACCTTAAATTTTAAATTAAATGGATTATATAGTCACCAGAACATTTACAGGTTATTGCATTTGTCCTGGTGAGTAGAATCATTCCCTTCAGGCATTTTGCAGTAACATTACATTATAGCCTAGTGATAACTCCACTGGCCACTCCTCAGATGGCTACTAGATGTGCTTCCTGGGGAAGTGTTGCACACTGTGCAGTACTGCCATTCAGTGTCTCCACCCTCTGCATGCAGACACTGCACTTTCCTTATAGAGATGCATTGATTCAATTAATCTCTATGAGGAGATGCTGATTGGCCAGGGCTGTTTTTTGGCTTGTGCTGCCTCTGCCCCTGATCTGCCTCCTTGACAGTCTCTATCAACACAGTGCTTTCCTATGTGAAAGCATTGTGATTGGCTTTTGATCAACACTTTTGATGTCAGCCAAGCAGGCTCATCAGGGGCAGAGCCAGCAGCAGCAGACTGGAATAAAAGTAAGATTTTATTATATTTAGGGGGGGGCAAGTGGGGGCCAGGGAGGCTAGATGGTGGTTTTAACACTATAAGGTCAGGAATACATGTTTGTGTTCCTAACTCTATAGTGTTCCTTTAATTAATTTTGAAATTCTCACTTGAGTAAATAACCCTGTATGAGTGACTTTGTGCTGCAGACAGTTGTAAAAATTTAAACCGCTCTGACACAGCCCCTCAGAGAGGTCAGTCAGGAAACCTATATGTTAATTTCTGGCAAAGTATGATATTTGTCCTGCAAAAATAGGAGAATAGATAACGGCTCTGCCAACAGCCGCCCACAAACTGTGAGCCAAGCTTGTATAAACTGATAGCAGCCATGTTAGTTGCGGAGCAGTTCCATGTGATGAGTGCAATTGTTGCTGAAGTGTAAACTACTTGTACTATAAACTCCAGCCAGACAGGTGTTTAAGAACAGATCCCACAGTTTAGAATGAGAAAACCATGTTGGACTCTCATCCTTGTGACAGAGGGTTCTGCTTGAAGCTACAGGTAGACTCACTAAATAGTGCTCCTGCAGGGAACTTTAAAGGTAAGTAACTTTATTTTTATTATTTTTTTTCTTACACTATTTTTAAGATTCTGTATGTATTGCAATAAAAAATTGGAAGTATTTTCATCCATAGTTTGATGAACCCTTAAATGTTGATGTTTTGCGTACACTTTCACTTGAAATCAAAGGTTCTCCTCTTGCTTGTGTTGTGGCATCTAATCTTACAATGGTACTTTGTGATTTAATTAATGTTTCCAGGCTTTGCTTCTGTGTTCAGTGATTACATCTCAGTCCCAGCTTTGAACTACAGATAAGTAATTCTAAAATCCACAAGATTGACTCCTCTACCATCAGTGAACTGTCTAATAGTATGGACAAAATGTGTTCTAATCTTTTAATTATTTTTTTTAATTCCCGTTGTAGAATCATGATGCTCTCCGTTCTGAGAAATACAAAAACACCAGTGAAGTTTTGGTTTTTAAAAAACTATCTCTCCCCCACATTTAAGGTATGTGGTGCTCAGAGTTGGAGCATGGATATGTATGTATTTTCAAACTGCAGCCACTTGAATAATCGTACACTTTATAACGCAAACCTGTATTCCTAATGCATTGGTGTCCCTGTCCCTCCCCCCCACACCAGATCTACTCACCTTTTTCCAGCATTGAGTCATGGAGAGGTGTGGCCTACTAAATCATTGGTCAAATCCATTGTTGCTCATAGAGGAGCATTGGAAACCTGATGCACATGCGCAGAGAGAGTCATGCACGCGTCCAATGTTTTACTCGTCAATGTAGTGGAGGCACTTCCACTGGCTGTTAGTATAACAGCCACTAGAAGAGGAGTTAGCAAAAACTGCAAAGTTTTACATTATAGGATTAAAAGGACAGGGCCACTGCATACAGACCACTTCACTGAGATGAAGTGACCTGTGTGGCTTTAGTGGTCCTTGAAGTTTCGATTGCATGCTAAAATCTTTCTAAAGATTACGCTTAGATATTATGCACCAAAAATGTAAACAAAAATATGGAAAATGTTTTATGTTAATTCAGTATTGTGTATGAGGTTTTTATATTATTATTTTGTGTAACATTATAAGGCCCTGTTTGGCAGAATGACTAGTAAAGATGGTAGTGTTTTGTTTTGGGTTCTTTAGGGCTGGGTTCCTAATAAAATTTAGATATATGCCTCCTCGATTGTGTGGAAGGGTTCAAACATGAATGTCTGTTACATACACCATCACCAATTGTAGTGGACCCTGGAACGTGCTACGTCAAGCTATTATCTGTTATAGAAAAATGATGTGCAAATGACTGAAAAAGCTACATGTACGCTTATGGAAGTTCTTTAAAAAAAAAACTATCTGTATCCTTAGGAAATCATTCCCTATATGGCAAAGGAGTATGGATTCCAGTACGAATTAGTACAGTACAAATGGCCTCGGTGGCTTCACCAACAATCCGAGAAACAGAGGATTATTTGGGGCTATAAAATTCTTTTCCTGGACGTACTTTTCCCACTTGCTGTAGACAAAATCATCTTTGTTGATGCTGACCAGGTATAGTAACGCATGCTAAGTATAGCTAAAGTTCAGAACCAAGCCAGCTGCCAACTAAAGAGGCTTTCCTCAGAGTAGGGAGTGTGAAAACTGATTTTATTCTTAACCCAGATATCAGGCTTAGTAGCAAACACGCTCAGATTCGAAATCCATTTCAGGTAATTATGTCAACATTCTTTCTATCACAAAGGGATTTGAGAAGCTCATTTCTGTCTTTTTCACCTTTGCCTAGTATCCCTGCAAAAGGCTTTAGTTTCTATTTTTTTCATTCCATTTTTTTTATTGTTAAAAGTTCAGTGTTTAAATGATCTGTGTCTTGTCGGTGTCTCCTAAGGACAGGAATCTACGCTTGCGTTTAATGAGAAAAGCATGCGAAGAAATGCTTCATAGATCCTTACAAATCCATGCCTGGCCCTGGAGTTGAGACATATTTAATCCGAATATTGACAGTTTGAATCCAAGCACATCATTAAACTGTGTGTTATTTGGAATGTAACCTTAACCACTTGTGCACTGAATATACCCCCAAAACCATAACATAGATCACACATAGAATTTTCTGAGCTTTCCTTAACATTTAGCAACGTATTCTTAAAAATAATAAGCATAACACAATAAAATGAATGCAATTGCCTAATCTGTGTTTGCTTGGTCCAGGGGATGCGAGGTTGCTATGTTACAATTAAGTGATGCCATTTATGACTCTAGAAAGATACATGAGGTTGCAACAGCAAAATGCCCCTAATGATCTCAACCCTGCCAACGCTGCTCCATTGTTTAACAGTGGGTAAGGACGATGGGCAAGAGGAGCTTTTCTCAAAACAGCAGGTGTCAGACCAAATATATCAGTTACTTCTTGTACATGAACAGTGCTAAACATGAAACATATGGCTGGACAGCACAAAGTAACGTCACATTTTGACTATTTTTTCCTTTGTTTTGTATTAGAGAGCTGATTGATCTAGAAAAGCAATTAATATAACACAAACCTAAAGCTAATTGAGGTTTTCTGAATTCATATAATAAGAAAGATTGCAGAAAAAAATAAATTTGTTGGTTGTGGTGATTATATGAGCACATTTGTATTGATTGCAAAATACAGAAACCAGTCTATTAGGATAAACCTTGATGGATATAGTCTGAAATGCCATCTCATTCTTTTGCAATTATACATACTACATAGCAGTCTAATATACAATTCAGAAGTTAGTCACACAAACTCTTTTCGAGTTTGCCTTCTAATTTCTAGAATACTCCCAGACATTAGTTAAAGGGACACTATAGGCACTAAAACAACTTTAGTTTAATGAAGCAGTTTTTGTCTATAGATCATGCTCCAGCAGTCTGTCTGCTCAATTCTCTGCCATTTAGGAGTTAAATCACTTTTGTTCCTGTTTATGTAGCCCTGGCCACACCTCTACTGGCTGTGACTGGCACAACCTACATGAAATAATGGTTCAATTTTCAATCAGTTAATTAGCAGTTTTTATCTCCCGCTCTGTAAATTGAACATTAATCACACACAGGAGACTTGTGCAGGGTCTAGGTGGCTATTAACAAAGCAGGAGATAATAAATTAAACAATGTGCAATAAAGGAAGTTTAAAAATTAGCTCTCTCTTTACAGGAAGTGTTAAGAAAGGCTGTGCAAGTCACATGCAGGGAGGTGTGACTAGAGCTGTATAAACAAAGTTATTTAATTCCTAAATGGCAGAGAATTGAGCAGTGAGACTACACAGGGCATGATTTATGCTCCAAAATTGCTTAATCGCACTAAAGTTGTTCTAGTGCCTATACCCTGTAGTGTCCCTTCAACCCTGAATATACATTTTTTTATTTTGTTTTTAATTCTCTACTGTTCATTATTAAGTAGGCCCTCCCCCACTCTTAAAGGGATTCTATAGTGTTAGGAATACAATTATGTATTCCTAACACTATAGTGCCTCTGGAACAACTTTCCCCACCCTCTCCATAGCATTTAAAGGGTTAAAAAAAATCCTTTATTTAGTTACCTAATTCCAACTGATGACTCTCTGCATCAGGGGAACCTAATGTACATGCGCGGCGAGTGCCGTGAGTGCTTTAGGCCCTTCCCATAGGAGAGCATTGCCTCAGTGCTAGCTATTGGATTTTCACTGATGCTGGATGTCCTCATGCAGAGCGCGAGGACGTCCAGCGTTGTTGAATGGAGTCAAACTCTATTAGAATCCAGGAAACGCCTCTAGTAGTTGTCTGATAGATAGTCACGAGAGGCAGTCTTAGTCCTGCAAAGTAATCATTCCAGTTTCTCAAAAACAGAGACAATGCACCCAGATCACTTCAATAAGTGGAAGTAGTCTGGTTGCCTATAGTGTCCCTTTAAGAGCCTGCAAAATAAGAATAAGCTTAACAGCAATCCAGCGCCAAATGATGCTTTCCACAACTGCCCGCTCATGGTCCAGTAAAATATTTGACCAGCCCAGAGTGCATGTGCAGACTTTAAGTCAGGTGAAAGAGTGAATTTAAAAAAAAAAAAAAAGAGAGAGAGAGAATTAAATCAATTTCAGTGCAGAGGGAGAACTGCAAAAGAGAAGTTTGTTACACAAGTCAGGTGTGCGCTGACAACATATGTAATTTTTGCACAGAATTAACATTCTGTGGCAGGCCTGACCTCTGAGCGGAGTGGACGCAAGTCGATCCGGCTTCCACATTTTGTGTTGAAATTGCCTACTTACCTGCGATTGGAAGGCATAATCTGCCGTATCTCTGTTACCCCACTAAAGGGGAGCCCACAGTGATCACAGTAGTGCTACTCAAAATGTCTATTCCCATGGAATTAATTAAGCAAGCACTAAGACCTACTAGCACGGCTGAAGTCGGGGAGGCAGTCACTCCTCTGCCGCTGATGCTGGCTGATACTTTGTATATGGTGTATCCTGGTTAGGGCAGCACAAAACCAGGTTAGTTGCACAAAGGAAGTGGGGGAGGAGTTAGTAAAGGAAGCCATTCCTTTAACACATGAAGTTGTTACACGAGGCTTGATCGATGGGAAGGGGGGGTAGCAGAATGGGAGGAATTTACAGAGGAAATGTTACTGAGCACACAGAGGGGGGAAGGGAAGCTTTTACTCTAGCAGCCAGTTTTACACAGTGAACACAGAATAAATAGACATTAATAAATAGACATTTTATCCATTCAGGTATTTTGTCAATAACAATAGATGGCACCCTAAAACTATTTGCTCTATAGACACGGCTATGTATGAATTATAGTGCCCCTGAAGTGAATTTATTTTCACTAATAGTTGAGCTCTTTATTTTTTTTAACTTATAATGAACCAATCTGAAATGTATTTACACAACCAGGATTTGGTGGCAAGTTCATCTGTATTGAAATATCTTATCTCTTTACATATGTAATATGAAAGACCTACTACAACTTTATTTCTGCTGGCTAAAAACCACTAACGTCTTGTTGTTTACAGTTTAAGAGGGATGAAAAATATATGTAAAGGTGTGTCTTTATTTTTTTCTGGATACCCTATAGCATTAACATGTAGGTAGCTCCACCTATCAGTTGATTATGGCAGGAAATTAAATGGTTGCTCCAGCCGTTATAACCACTACAGCCCACTGCGGGGGTTTTATAACCACTACAGCCCACTGCAGGAGTTTTGTTACCACTACAGCCCACTGCAGGAGTTTTGTTACCACTACAGCCCACTGCAGGAGTTTTGTTACCACTACAGCCAACTGCAGGAGTTTTGTTACCACTACAGCCCACTGCAGGAGTTTTGTTACCACTACAGCCCACTGCAGGAGTTAAAATGCGAGAATTATCCTGGCCCTGTTTCCTGGCAATACAGAAAACCATTTTGCAATGATCTGCCATCTTACCTAGGTCCTGCCAGGCTCCTTGTGTTTTTGTAGGCAGGTTTTACAACATCTGACATCTCCAGGCACCATGATGACTTCAAATCACTGAAGTGGCCATAGTGTTTGGAGTCACGCTTTAAACTCTCTGTGTAACTTTGTCTTAGTAAAAGACTTCTCCCACACTTTTTGGGTACCTTCACCCATGGGTGCTGCACAGTTTGATTTACAACTTCTATAGTATGGTGTTTATATAGCTGACTAAAGCATTGCTCTTTTCTTTTTTGCTATAGATTGTAAGAACAGATTTAAGAGAACTACGAGATTTCAACCTTGGAGGGGCACCTTATGGTTACACTCCTTTTTGTGAGAGTCGTCGAGAAATGGACGGTTACCGTTTCTGGAAATCTGGATATTGGGCTTCGCATCTCGGACATAGAAAATACCACATCAGGTAGAAAATGAATGCACACTTATTAAATATAGGGGTTTATCAAAACAAGTTACATTGAGATTCTTATATGCAAGTATGTCCTGGAGTGACTCCCTAGTTATATGATATTGATTTTATTAACCTTATGGTTACACTCCTTTTTGTGAGAGTCGTCGAGAAATGGACGGTTACCGTTTCTGGAAATCTGGATATTGGGCTTCGCATCTCGGACATAGAAAATACCACATCAGGTAGAAAATGAATGCGCACTTATTAAATATAGGGGTTTATCAAAACAAGTTACATTGAGATTCTTATTTGCAAGTATGTCCTGGAGTGACTCCCTAGTTATATGATATTGATTTTATTAACTGAAGTATGACCCCAGCAGGAGTTTAAAGGAACATTACAGTGTTAGGAATATGTGTATTACAAACACTATAATTTTGAAGTAGCTGTTAGGGTCCCTGGCCCCCTTTAGAGTGGAGAAATAAGATTTTAAACTTACCTTTTCTCCCTCGCTGTGCCGGATTTGCCGCAGCTGGCCTTGCCTCCAGGGCTGAGATCTTGATGATCTCTGCCAATTAAATGCTTTACCATAGGAAAGCATTGCAAGGCTATTGTGTTTTCATGGCAAAATGCCATGCTGTGCCAATCAGCATCTCTGTATAGAGATGCAACGAGTCAATGCATCTCTATGGGAGCGTTCTCCATCTCCATGAAGGGCATGGAGATGCTGAACGTAGGTGCTGAACTAGATGCTTGACTAGTAAACACCTTTAGTGACTGCCACTAGAGGGGTTACTAGGCAGCAGTGTAAACAATGCTTTTCTCTGAAAAGGCAGCATTTACATTTCTCAGCCTGCAGGGACATTGAGCTGTAGTGGTTCTGGTGACTATAGTGTCCCTTTAAATTACGCCTATGAGGTGTGCAAAGATTTACAATTTGGTTCATTAACCAGCCTAGCATTAACTAGCATTATTAAATTAATATAATTGTTAATTTCTTCATTAACTTCATGAAATTGTGAATTATTTCTAGCACGTTTACTTAGCAGTCGATTTAAAGCTGTTTACTTCTATCAATTCTATCCATGGCAGTAAATAATAAACATGCTTACAGTTCATAAAACATATATTTTTCAGTATAGAAATTAAGCATTGCTTGATCCAAAGTGCCTTATTTGTTTGTTTGGCCATTATGTATATTTCCAAATGGAACAAAAAAAATTTCATGTAACTATGGTGATATATAGGAGTACAATATCACGATTAGTGGCATGATCAATTTGTGGCATACTAGTATTAAACAGAAAAATATGTTTAATGGAAATATTATTCAATGTTTTTTAATAACCGATGTATGAGGCCATTGAAACATATGTAACATGAACAACACATGACACAATTTTATTTAATAACTTTATGATATAGCATAATTATCTCGGCAAAGCATACTGTTTGGCATGATTCCATTCTTGACTAAAAACCTTTTAGTTGCCATGTAATGCTAGTTTTATTGAAATTAGCTCTACTTAGAAATATGTATATATATATATATATATATATATATATTATTTTTTTTTTGTGGCTTGGCTTCTTAATGTTTGGGTAATATCATTTATTTAGCAAATCAGTATTTCTTATGTATAATCGTATTAATTTAAATCAGGATTAAAATATAATTAACATAATTTAACTACATTCCTTAAAATCAGAAAATTAAGGGACGTGAAGAGTTTTAATGCTGTGACATATTTTGGTAAATATAATTTGGTATAAAGAATGATGCAGACTGTTTTGTAAGCAATATATCTATCAGTTGTGCTGAAAATGTATATCTCCCTTAAACGTGTGATTGCTAAGAAAAAGGTGGTTGTCACAAGCCTAAACTGTCCAGTGGCCTGAGCCTTCTACACTCCTACTATTTTCTTATTACAAAGTAATTCCAATAACATATCCTAGTACAGGTTCATCAGAGAGTAGATGTCCCCTGATGGCTATATGCTGATCTATCTAGACTCTAGAGAAATATCCCTCAACTCCATCTTATGGTTAACTCTGTCCTCCACAGTTCCACCCATTTCTAGTCTGGTATTGTCCTCCAAGGTTCCACCCATTCCACAGACATTGATCTAAGGACTCTCTCACATCTCTCGAATCTGGACAGATTCACTATTTTACAACCCCAACCACCCATTTCATTCAAAAGGAGACAATGCCAATGGTGGAAATGAAAAGGCTTCCCTAGAATCAGGGACCTCATATTTATCCTTATATTTGCATTAATTACACAATATGCCCCATGGAAATTTTAGAACTACAAAAATCTCATATTTTATCTCTTTATATCTTAAATTTCACCTGGTTGAATTTAATACAGGTTTTAAGTATCATTGTTTCACAAACTTCTATATAATGTGATATCTAGAAACCTCATAAATGCTTTTTTGTTTTCTAGTGCATTATATGTGGTGGACTTAAAGAAGTTCAGAAAAATTGCGGCTGGGGACCGACTTCGGGGACAGTATCAGGCACTCAGTCAAGATCCGAACAGCTTATCTAATTTGGATCAGGTATGTTCTATTTTATTTTGTATTTATTGTCATATTCTATTTAGTATCTGTATTTAGCATCTTGTTTCCCTATTTGACAAGGACAGAAAATCCATCAAATGCACCTCTAGATGTAAAGTTGAAAGTAACACGCTAACTGGCAGTTAGAACTTTAGTGCTATGTTTAATGTATAATGCGTTTGGTTAGTTGGTTGGTTTTTTTTTTTGTTTTTTTTTTTTCATTTTAACAAGCCTTTGCCCTATGGGAAATATATATATATAATTTTTTTGTATCAAATAATGTAGATTGGAGGAAACCAAAAGCCTGTACTCTTAACAAACATACTACATTACAGGTTTTTTTTTATTTCCTCTTAAACCTGTATTAATTATCCTTTAATCACATAGTAGGTAGGACAAAGAACAGTAGCACCAACTTGTCATTGTTTTGAGACATACTTTGGAAATCTCGAACACTGGTGCAAGGCTTTCTAGTATTAATAATGCATGCCACAACATATTAAAGGAACACTATAGTCACCTAAATTACTTTAGCTAAATAAAGCAGTTTTAGTGTATAGATCATTCCCCTGCAATTTCACTGCTCAATTCACTGTCATTTAGGAGTTAAATCACTTTGTTTCTGTTTATGCAGCCCTAGCCACACCTCCCCTGGCTATGATTGATAGAGCCTGCATGAAAAAAAAAAATGGTTTCACTTTCAAACAGATGTAATTTACCTTAAATAATTAAAACAAACAAATTATATTTTCTTACAATAAGATAAATATATATAGGTGGATTGGCGCTATTATTAAAATGAAACACAGCAACTACTCCCAAATGCCAAAAAAATCACCAAAAGGCACTATAAAATTACATAAAAGTGGAAAGATAAAGGGGAGGGGGGTGCAAAAGATAATACTATAGTATACTTATGTCAGTAAATCACTGGATCAGACTGATCCAGTGATTTATTGACATACGTATACTATAGTATTATTATCTTTTGCACCCCCCTCCCCTTTATCTTTCCACTTTTATGTACCTTAAATAATTGTATCTCAATCTCTAAATTGAACTTTAATCACATACAGGAGGCTCTTGCAGGGTCTAGCAAGCTATGAACATAGCAGGGGATAAGAAAATGTTAATTAAACAGAACTTGCAATAAAGAAAGCCTAAATAGGGCTCTCTTTACAGGAAGTGTTTATGGAAGGCTGTGCAAGTCACATGCAGGGAGGTATGACTAGGGTTCATAAACAAAGGGATTTAACTCCTAAATGGCAGAGGATTGAGCAGTGAGGATGCAGGGGCATGTTCTATACACCAAAACTGCTTCATTAAGCTAAAGTTGTTCAGGTGACTATAGTGTCCCTTTAAATCAAGTAACATCCATTTGATTAAGATGAATTCTTGCAAAGATAACCTTTTTTGTATTTTGGTTTGTAAATAACATACATTTGTTATCTTCTATTGCGAACTGTGGCCTTGTTTTAATAAGCTCTCTAAATTTATGCAATACTGCTAGAAAAACTTTCCAAATTATTTGTCTGGAGAAGTCACCATTAAAGTCTATGGCACCGTTTTGTAGATAAATAATTTGGAAAGTTTTTAGATCGATTTTGCATCATTAAAAAAGCTTATTAAATAGAGACCTGTATTTGATAGGGATAGCGTTTATATTCTTCTGCCTTTTATGTATGTGTTCGTATGTACCCATTTACTGTAAGAAGTAGTCAGTCCTTTATATCAAAGGAAATAAGGAAAATTGTTGGTTCTTTTCATGTCTGGTCATTCTTGGTTCTTATTTCATGATATAAAGTTTCCAGTGTATTTAAGAAATTATAAATCATTATATATTACTGTTGTGCTGTATAGAGTTCTGAAGAAGCTATACTAACTGGCTATTCTCCACTAAGAATTTGATTTATTAGTAAGCCAAGTGGACATAACAAGGGACTTTGTTAAAATATTTAAGACATTCACAAAATGATCTGCTTGTCTGAAGCTAAAATCCAGTTTAGTGAAGCAAGCAGGAATATAATATTATCTGTGATATATGCTATGTAGTTTCAAATTGGTATATGTAAACTGCTTTGAGATTGTGGGAATGATGTTCCAGTGATTAGGCAGCTGTGTTTGACAGCCAATTCATTTGGTAACGATCCTTCTTTTGAATTTTTAAGTAGACATGTAACTGATCTGACCAAACTTGTAGATCCTTAAGATCACTAGTGTGCTTGTAATTGATAATTGGATGTTTCTAAAAAATAGTTGGTAGATTCTGATTTGGTCTCAGTATTCTCTGGTATTTATCAATTGAAGAAGTATTTTGTAGTACCTGTGTGAAAAGGCATGAAAATCCTAATAGCGTTTGAATTATTTCTAGTAGTTTCTGGGACACCAGACTGCCAAATTTGAAGAGCTTTAGATTTGGCCTTATCCAACACTTGTGAGAAATATCCACATAGTTGAAAGTTCTTTATCATGTACTGCATTTCATTCTTTTAAATGTAGTGGATATAAAGTATGACTAACCTTGTCAATAACAAAAAATAATTCCAATCTAGAAATTGAATGGATTCCTGACTCCAAGAAAAGGATAACTAAACTGATGTAGGTAATCGATTTATACTTCCTACCAATGACTGTAACTGTCCAGGGTAACCATTCCAAATTAAAAAGATGTCATCCACAAATAGTACATAGTCTCTCTAAAAATAGTAAAAAATCTTATCTTTATTCACGTCTGCTGCTGCTGTCTCTGCCCCTGATCTACCTACTTGGCTAACATCATCAGAGGTGTTAACCAAAGCCAATCGTCCCTGTTCCCCTCTCTATAGCACCCAGCCCCTTTGTCTATAGCCCCCGTCCCCTTTCTCTACTAGCCCTGTGCTCTCCTTTTACTACCTCTTGTGCCCACCACTGCTGCACCTGTCCCCTTCTCTACTACCCCTGTTCCCCCTCTACTGCCCTGGTGCCCCCTCTACTGCCTCTGTCCCCCTCCCCACTAATCAGTCTCAGTTAGTCTTTCAATTTTGCAGCAGAATTTCTTTTGGCAAGTATTATGACTTGTGCGTCTTGTATGCCTATAACGTACAGTATGGTACGACGAGTGTTCTTTGCCCGCCGGTCAAATTACTATATTTGAAAATGTGGACAAATCCTTTTGTTTTCAAGCATAGCTAGTAGCGTAGGAATTGATATGTAGGTTGTTTATTTTAACCTAACTCTGCCAAACAATTTAATGCAATCCCCCAGTAGTTCCTTACAGAGAAGCTGCAGGCTTGGAAAATATTTGTACATTTTACAACAAAAGTAATTCACAGCTGCTGATATAAAAGCAAGATCAGATTTTAAGGAGCACAAAAAGAATCCTATTCAATTTCATAAACGTGTATAAAGTCTACATTTTTCTGGGCTTTTTTGTTTGTTTTTTCATTTCATTGCATAGTAGTTTACACATATTTCTCTCACTAATGTTCAAATACCCGGGAGCACAAACCCCAACTGTTCTTTGCTCTCAAAAAACTTTCAGTGCCTTCCTGCCAGCACCATACAATGAACTATTTTTCTATTACTAAACCTTCCTGCTTTCTTTAATACACTTTCGTAGCAGAGGACAGAAATGATGTGCATACTGCATAAAGGGTTTGGGTTTCCAACCTTATCAAAAATAGGTCTATAGTTTGAATCACAGGGACCTCTTACAACTAAACGCTGTGACTGATATTAAAGAATATCTGATTAGTAAATCACAAAAATAACCAATCATCATTGAACATCAGAGGTTGCAATGCTGTACCTGTTTGCGCTTGTTTATTTCTGTTTTTATTTTAGTTTTTTTAGGGTGTTTTTTTTTTTTGGGGGGGGGGGGGGGGTTTATACCACTGAAAAATTTCCACATACAATTTTTGTTTCCCACTGGTGGTTTTGGGGAAAACAACACCTGACATTCTATCTTTTAGTTGTTTAATTGCATCCGAGAGAACATGTTTAGTAAGGTTCCCTTAGGTTATCAGATGTTCTGCATAATAAATAGATTCATTTTTTTTTTCTTTGTTCTCTTCTGATTCATTACAGTAAATTGTTGGCATTTAAAGAAGAAATATCCTTTGGGCTAATTTGTCTTTCCACATATTTTCTTGATTGCAGTACTGTTTACGAGAGAACAGTATGTAACAGAGTCATTGTAAAGGATTTAATGTGGTACCAGCAGAAAACACTCCTCGTAATATATTGTTGATACATTTTTTGCAGGCTTTAATTTTCTCTCTGTGACTAGCTCATTAAGAGCAATTTATGTCCTAGTCAGTGAATCTCATTCAATCTCTTAGTTTTGCTAATGCATTAAAAAGACAAAAATGACTTGGATACATAATCAATGCAGCTGACTACACTGATTCATGCAGTGTTTATGGGATATACTGAATCCAACTGTAATAAGACAGATGCTGAACTGCAAGCAACCTTTAAAGGGAGAGCGGTCCATTGCAAATCAAACCAAACATTTCTTTTGTTTTGGTTTTTCTTTTGTGAGTATTAAATAGTGTTTTATACAAATTTCTAGGGTTTTGTTTTTTCATACATTAAAAAGGCATGCTTAGCTGAGTTGCAGGTGCTTATTATGGTATTACTTCAGAGTATAGGGAGTAAAATATATCAACATTTATAGAAAACCTTACTTTATAAGTGATATTACAGATATTCAAAAATATTTGAGAATATATCAACATATTCTATCAAAAACATTAATATCTGAAATTAAATTGGCACTCGGGCAGTTACCGGGAAACTGACGGAGGCCAAGCACAGAGAGATGGACACAGGTTTCTTCAGGAAGGAAGAGATCTTTATTTGATTCACCGACCGGGACTCAGAGGGACTTATGTCACCAAAAACAGCAAAGATCTGAGTACTGAATACATAGAGTACATTCCTTATATAGCACTGTAGCTCCTCCCATAATTAGCTACGCCCACACATACTCTTAACCTAATCAATGAATAGAGTCTAAACTCATCCATCCGGTCTAACCACGTGGCTCATCTGAAACAAAGGAGAGGAACGCGTAATTCCAGTTCCTGCATTCCTGCACATGCTCAGTACAGTGATGACGGTATCTTAGCTACGTGTAACGAACTAACTGATACTACAAACACATGTACCTACATATGCCTTGTGGCAAGCTTGGCCTGCTAAACTTGAATTTTAATGGAATTCCATCACAGGGCAAGTTATGAAGAAACGCAAGTCTTGTTTAATTTGGGGGGTTGCTACAGAAAATCTGTAATCACATGGACCTTTTACTGTTTTATTCTTAGCAAGTTCTCCTGTTGTGTGTTACATCATGTGCTCATACTTCCTGTAGTACAGAATAGTCACCTGTGTAGACAGCAAAGGAGAGAAGACCATGCTCCTGCATGCACAGTTCTTCTGCTGTTCAGTTAGAGCACCCTTAAACATCCTAAATTAAGCAAAAAGGGTTATGTAAAATGACAAATCTTTGCATGAAGCCGCACCCCATAAATGTATAATCCCAATAATCTACAATAAAAAATGTTGCAAAATAGTGTAATACAATAAAACACCCTGTAGTAGTTAATGAACTATTGCACTCACAAGAATAAGGTATTGGCAGGCAGAGCAGAAATCACTTACAGCTGGAATATTCTGTGCTTCAAATCCCAGTTGTTTCAATATCATATATGAGGAAATAAAATGGCAGACATAGTGCAAAACTGTATGATATTAAAATAGATTTATTCATAATATTGCACTCACAAAAGGTCCATGAGGTAAAAAGTACACCAAAACAAATTGAAAAATGGATCCAACATAAATGTGTAACACAAGTTAAAAAATAAACCAATAAAGAAGTAAAATAAACCGTACACATTTTGTCCACTGTTGCACAATACAAAACGCGTAGGGTTTGTTACTTTATTAGCACCTGTTTGAGGGACGTCGCAGGGGGCGGAGCATCGCTCCCCAACGCCGAGGGACATCAGCGCTGGCATAAGATAAGTAAATAAAGGGTTTTTAACCCTTTATTTACTGGGTGGCACAAGGGCTGGGGGAAGCCGTGGGAGCGATAGTGCCAGGAATACAGCTTTGTATTCCTGGCAGTATAGTATCCCTTAAATCTAAACAAATGTGTTATGGCGCCAGGAGGTGCTCTGTTATCTTAAGTGATTGAACCATTATCAAACTTTGGGGTTAAACCAATTGAGAACTCTTTAACCCTTAAAGGACCACTATAGTGCCAGGAAAACATACTTGTTTTCCTGGCACTAGAGTGCCCTGAGGGTGCCCCCACCCTCAGGGACCCCCTCCCGCCCGGCTCTGGAAAGGGGGAAGGGGTTAAACTTACCTTTTTCCAGCACTGGGCTGGGAGCTCTCCTCTTCCGATCCTCCTCCTCTCCCTTTCGGCTGAATGCGCACGCAATGCACATGCTTTCCTATGGACGCTTGAGTGCTCTCACTGTGATTTTCACAGTGAAAATCACGCAAGCGCCTCTAGCGGCTGTCAATGAGACAGCCACTAGAGGATTTGGGGGAAGGATTAACCCATTTATAAACATAGCAGTTTCTCTGAAACTGCTATGTTTATAAAAAAAATGGGTTAACCCTAGCTGGACCTGGCACCCAGACCACTTCATTAAGCTGAAGTGGTCTGGGTGCCTAGAGTGCTCCTTTAAGGTAAGAGTGCATCCACGGGCCTCCTGGCAGGGGCACTACAGTCACCAAAACATTTAGCTTAATGAAGCAGTTTTGTATAGATCAGGGCTTGACAAATTTGTTTGGAATCTAGGAGCCAGCTAAAAAAGTTAGGAGCCAGTTTTTTTAAAACTAACAAAGTTTAATTTTGAACGAGAAAAATGCAATTCTTAAAGGGACGCTATAGTCCTCAGGACCACTGCAGCTTAATGTAGTTGTTCTGATGTTTGTAGCATGTCACTGCAGGCTTTTTAATGTAAACACTACCTTTTCATAGAAAAGACCGTGTTTACATTGCTGCCTTGGGACACCTCTAGTGGCAGTCACACAGACACACACTCTCTCTCTCTCTTTCTGACAGACACACACTCTCTCTGACAGACTGACAGACACATTTTTTTTATATTTAATATTTTTTTTTTTTGCAGTGTATATTAAGTTGACATACATGCGTGAGGTACCCCAACGGCATTCCTCATGCATTGTTGAGACACGTGTAACAATGGGGTAGTCGAGGATACGTGCACAATTTATATATTTAAGCAGGTATTAGCATTCTTAAACAACAGTCAACAGCTGTAGCCAGCACAACCTTCCAAGTTTAACTGTGATTATTTGGCTTAGGATGATATACAGACTAGGAAAACTTGAGTAACTATAGAAAATTGTATAGTCTACGTATGCACATTCAAACAGTGGTTATTTGTAAGACTTAAGGTACGTTGCATTACACCTTTATGCGAGTTAATATTAACGATCAGGAACAGGCTAGTTCGACCTGTCTAGGCTGGGAAACACTTGTGTGGTAATACAGATAGGCTGTCAAGATTTGGGGATTGATGCACAGGTAAATATCGCTAGAAAACTTTGATAGTAATTTGCTTGGGACCAAATACTGAGTGCGTAACTATATGAAATTATAGAAAAGAGGAGACAGCAGATCAACATAATTTAACAGACTGAGAGTTCATGCTGTAGCATAGAAACCTTCCCCAGTGCTCGGGTGAAGTATTTTGGCCTCAGTCCTCAGGGTGGCCCGAAGTCAGCCGACGCCCGATCTGTAGAGCCGCTGGGGTTTCATGTAAGCCGCTCGGGTCCAGGCAGCGTCCAGATTTGCGGATTTCATGGATGCCTCAGTGGATCCTCCATGCCACTGCAACTCCTTGTAGCGCACTGTGCTGTTTGTCAGTGGTGAGGCACTTCCCATGCCCACGGCCTGCTCCAGAGCCTACACCATGTTGCCACTAACTTGGACTCTCCGTGGGTCCAAATTTAAATTGCAGGGGGCTCTGCCGCATTGGGGTGCTCTTTGGTGTTTTGGTCCCTTCTGCGTGTGTGGTCTGTGCTTTGAGAGGTTACCCCTGGTGGCCCTGGGCCCAGGAAGGCGTATAGTGGTGTGTCATAATGGTAGTGCGGTCGGGTTGCCTTTGGGGAGTTTTTTTGGGCCTCGTCTCATCAAGTGTCCGCCTTCTCACCTGTGGTGTTTTTGTCTTGGGCGCCTGCTTCATTCGTTCCATCAGGTTGGCCCAAAAGTTATTGAAGACTGCATCCAGTCGTGCTTCAAAGTGTCCGAGCGGGTCGGGGAGATCAGCTCTGTGCTGCACAGGGTCCTGTGTTGTAGGCACATCCACCATCTTCTATGCCTCTGCTCTGTGCTCTGTGTGTCGTGTGGGCAGCTACCAGCACACCGGGAGGACCCTATTGTGTGGCCCAGCGGGGACCGTGATAACCCCTACTGGCCCGGGGGGGGGGGAGCGAGACCCATGCTGTCTGCTGGTCGAGTAGTGGACGGAAGACCGGCCGCATCACCCGCCCGGTAGCAGTTTGCAGGCCTCAAGGGTCCCTCGTCTCCACGAGTACATTTTACCATCAGGTTTTCACTCCAAGAAGCTGCCTTTGTTCCGCCAGCTCGAGGTATGCCCGTGTTAGGCAAAATTATGAGGCAGATTGTCTCTTTTTAGGCATCGACAGACACACATTTTCTAATAAACTCACAGATTGACATTTTTACTTTCATTTATGTCCATCCAGCCTTTCTACTTTTGAGAGAGCTTTGATCATCTCCCTGCAGTTCCTTTCTGCTCCCCTGTGCGTAATCTGCAGTGATGCCGAGGCCGAAGTGACATCATATTCCGGCTCCCGGCGTCACTAAATAGTACATGGGAGAATAGAGGAGCTGCAGGAGTATTACTGCTCCCTAGCGTGCTGCCTCCCACGCCACCCTAGGCTGGCAGCCTGCTCCCATACTGCTCCTTGCCGGTGGCCGGACAGCTCCCATGCTGCCCCTTGTGGGCTGGCGACCTTCGCTAAAGGGTTGCTGTGACAAAATCCCAGGCGTAAGGACAAAATTTCTAGTCGACCTGGCACCTGGGATTTGTCGTGCCCTGGTATAGATCATGTCCCTGCCATCTCACTGCTCAATTCTCTGCCATTTAGGAGTTTAATCACACCTCCCTGCATGTGACATGTGTAGCCTTTCAAAACATTTCCTGTAAAGAGTCATCTAATTTTTATTATTGCAAATTTAGTTTAATTTAGAATTTCTTATCTTCTTCTCTGTTGATAGGTTGCTAGACCATGCAGAAGCCTCCTGTATGTAATTAAAGTTAAATTTACAGAGTAAGATAAAAACCTTTAAAGTAACTTACATCTGAATAAAAGTGAAACCATTTTTTTAAGAATCACTTTGTGATAGTGATCAACTATATTTAAAGGGCCCCCTTCCTCTCCCCCCAACTTGACCCCCAAATGCACTTGGCCCCACATTTTACCTTCTTTTTCATCTTTATTTTGTGCTCGGACCTAGGTCCTGGGTGCCACAATCTTTGTGTGGGCAGATGTGGGACAAGTCATCTGCCCACACTAGATAGCGCCATGAAATTCCCGCGCATTGCCAGTCAAACACTTGGGCATTCGTTATTGTCCAAAATTCGGATGTGAATTTTGGCTTTTCATTCGTTCGTTCGAAAGACAAGTTAAGTAATTTTACATGAACAAAAAAAAACAAATGTCTGTGTTCGTTTGTTCGTTCAGTTTATTACAAGTAGGTAGCTAATGGCTCGCAGCTCCCTGCATGTAATATGTAAAAATAGAAGCGGACAGAGCTGTGCTCCCGCCACTTCCTAACCCCCCATGTCCCCCTCTCACTTTATGTGGGTCAATATGACCCTTATATTAGCGTAAGGGAGATTAAAATCTTGCTATGCCGCAAGTAGGGGCATGTCTAATAAACAGTAGACAAATAAATGTAGTGTCACCCCCAAACTCTCACCCGTGCCCCATGAATAGAGGCTATTAAACTAAACGGGCGTCCTAGTGTCATCCTATGGCCCTACCTACAAGTGGTGGGGGGGGGCCTAAGTGACACAAGGAGGGAAGGGCCTGTTGACTCCACCCCTGCCTCCCAACCCCTACCCTAAGTAACGAGGGTTAGACCTATTGTTCCTCCTAGCTCCCACTCCTGAGCGGCGGGTGGGAGCCCTAACTTGCAATGGGGGGGCTAATGCCTCCCCTCACAACATAAAACATTTTATTTTTTTAGTTATCAATATTACAGACAGGAATTGCAAACAGAAAAAATGTAAACAGTATCACAACAAGTAGTCAGGGTACAAAATTCACAACTTATAAAGGCAAACCATCTATAATTAGAGCATAGCATTTTCAGTTTTCACATGTCATCTAGAAAGGTAAGTAAAGATGAACAGGTTGCACCATTTGGTATAGGGTTTGTCCTCTGTCCTAAGTACTATTGAGGTATGTTGAATAACAGGAGACCATGAAGAAATTAACAGAGAGCTGTATATTCCCTGAAAGTTGGGGAGCTCTGTTTTGATCCACATTGCAAAAATAGCCATTTTACAGACAGCTGCCAAAGTGAACTGTAGTGCTTTATATCTTCTTCAGTAAAGAACTTGCTTGCCATCAAAAATACAGAACATTGGTAATTCTGGAGTTGTAAGGTGAGATCCAATACCTCCCAGCTTAGAAATGGGCCTTACTTCAAAAGGCAGCCACATCAGAACAATATCAAAGTCAGTGAATGTCTAAGTCAATGTTTATAGTTATAATTGGGCTAGAACTATTACAGACCAGATTCGCCTTAAATTGTATTAATGGGATAAAACAAGTTTTTTGTGGTATCTTAAATAACTTTTTTCAATAGGAATTTGAAGGTATGCTTTTATGTATAAATTGTATTGCTGTAATGAGTTCCACAAAAGCTAATTTGGAATTATTGCAGTAATTAAAACATTATTTTTTATATATTTTGCCTGATTTAATTTCTTCCAAATAGGATCTACCGAATAACATGATCCATCAAGTGACTATAAAATCTCTTCCCCAAGAATGGCTGTGGTGTGAAACATGGTGTGATGACAAATCCAAGGAAAAAGCCAAAACAATTGATTTGGTAAGTGACCTTTACCAAAATTGCACTGATATTTAGTTTATTGAGACTGTGTTTATCTGTATTCGTTTTATGCAGTGATTGACCTTGTTACAGTTCTGCAATACTTGTAAAGGCTATGGCATATCAGGAGTCCGAGTGGGACTTCAGATATCTGCTAATGCAAAAAGGTGGTGAGGGACAATTCTCAATTTATGCATTGCAGCTCTTAGAGGAAGTGATCTCAGATCGCTTCCTCCCTGAACTTGTGGATGGAAATCCAAAATGGAGTAGAGCAGTTTGCAGCCTCTATCGCATCTTCTGCCCTTGACCCGAACCTGGCCAGCCTTGACCCCAAGGAATCTACCCACACTGCTAAATTTACACAGAGCTGCAGAATAAGCCTCCCCATAATACAAACAGCCCACACACAATTACACACACAGTCTCCACAAACACAGTACCACTGAAAATCCTCATACATGCAGACAACCCCACAAGCAGCCTCTCACATGCAATACCACAAGCAGCCTCACACATACACAAACCCAGCATTACCTTTGATGGTATCCTTCAATTTAGCTTTAGACATAGCTTTTTGATTAAAAAAGCCATTTTAGTTTTAGTCATATATTAGTCATCTGAATTGCTTAGTATAGTTTTAGTCAACTAAATCTCCAGTAGAAACTTTGACAAAAATTGTTAGTGAACGGAATTTACACTGCACACTCCACCAAACACAATGTGACATATCATCCCCACAGTTTCACAGGCAACCCCTATACCATACACAGTCCTCATTTATAGGTTATCAAACTACTCATGAACATATACAATATAAGAGCCCACATACTCACAGATACATAACAAAGCAACTGCAGCACCCATAAATAGCACAAGCAGAATATGGCAACATACACACCTCAATTTAAAAAAAATAAACAATAATAGGACCGGCACTTGTTTTGGCACATTACTACTAAAAGGTTGCCTACCCCTGCCCTAAGGTATCCCTTCTAGAAGAATCATTCTGCTGGGAAAAGATAGAGCTTCATTTGTGTTGCAGGTCATATCGAGATATATAGTTAAATTTGCAGTGTGACTTTTTTTTGTTTTGTTTTGTTTTTCTTACACCCTACTAATTTGAATTGAGAAATATAAATGTCTGACAACACCATCGTTACCCAACGCTCCAAGCCAATTATGCTGGTACATTTTTTTATCTTGTTTGAAATAATGTTCTGGGTTTGTCCCTCCAAATATTTCATTTGTACTCTTTATAGGAAGGGTTGCTTCTGAGTAAAGCACATTGTTTGATATGGGAATTAAACATGACAATCTTGTTGCTAGGATTTCGAATAGGGTACTGAATTCTGCCCTTTAAGCTGCCTGCAGAGCTGTCAGAGTTGCTAATGACACAAGGCAAGCAGCTGTAGGCAAGACATGAATCTTGGTGGAGGAAAAGGGATTACTAGTGTTACTGGTGCCTGCTCACATTTGAAATGCAATTTCCTATGTTACTTTGCTAGGGTGGTAATTATTGAAATGAAAATAGTGTAAACGTGTTTCATTTGTAAATTTAGTTAGTAAATGTTATAGATGAAATGAAGTACAAACCTGTGTCTTGCTCCACTTTTCTGTGGACTTCTTGATTATTCAGTGATTCACAATATTTTTGAACTAGTACGTGTGATCACTTGCACATCCATAATCCATAAATGTCGGATCTCCCTGGGAGGAAACATGATACAAGAACAACTGCAGGAAGGAGCTCCTTTCCTACCACTAGACAACAGGAACCACAGGGATTGTACTATTTGCCACCTCTCACTAGTTGGTAAAAGCATTACCTGTGATGCATGTCCTGTGACTGTATATATAGCTGTGTGTCTCTACTATTCACAACCATTGGACTGTGGATATGTGTAACTGTGTATCATGAAATGTATGTTACTGTGTGTCAGTTGTGTGAATATGTTGTATGATTTTGTGTCTGAGCATATGGTTATGTGTCTATGTATGTCACTGTGTGTGTTTTTGTGTGTATGTGACAGCATGTATGATTGCATGTCTGCATGCATGGGACTGTGTATATGTGTGGGGAAAAAAGGGTAAGAGGCTTAAATTAATTCTATAGTGTTAGGAAAACAAAGTTGTTTTCCTAACACTATAGTGCCCTCTAATTGCCCCTTCCTTCGTGGCCCCCCTTGTCCAATAAAGGGTTAAAAAACTGTCCCTTGGCACTGGGTCGGTGCTCCACCTCCTCCAACATCATCTGAAGTAGGGGCAAGGACTGCAAGCGTTTTAGGCCATCCACATAGGAAAACATTGACTCAATACTTTCCTATGGGGATTTCACTGATGATGGATGTCCAGTGTCAATCGATTTAGAGTTCGGTAAACTCCCGGAAGCGACTCTGGCTTCTGGTAATTAGTCATTAGGGGCTGTCTTAGTCTTGTGATGTAAACATTGCAGTTTTCTAAAAAACTGCAATGTTTTACATTACAGGACTATGGGTGACAGGGACACTGCACCCAGACCACTTCAATAAATTAAAGTAGTCTGGGTACCTATAGTGTCCCCTTTAAAAGGTACAAAAGGTAAGGGGAAGTTAAGAGACACACAAGTGGTAAGGGGGTGAGAGATAAACAAAATGTTAAATGGGTTAAGATATGCAAAAGGTGGAAAGAGGGGGATTAGGAGAAACACATAAGGTCAGGAGTTGCATACAATTGGATCCCAGTGTGTGGAGCGACATGGAAAAGATTACAGTTAAGGGTGTGGGGCAACCTTCACATCTGCCCCAGGTGCCAAGTAACGTTGCTACACTTCTGCATGGAGGTGTTTACAAGTAAATGCAGGGTAAGATGAGACCGTGCTCATGACATTCATAACACATGGCAGTTGTAACTGGTGGCCATAGAATAGCACAGGGAATCCCAATTATTTTTTCCAGTAGAACCCTTTGAACTAGTGTATCAACATCGTGGATATCCTGCCCCCCAAAAAACAAACAATTTTGCGCCGTTACATAAACATTTCAATTAGAGGAGCATAACGTCTTCATTTTTGGCAAAAAAATGTTTTTTACTATATATATATATATATATATATATACACACATATATCTATACACACACTAATTTGCCACAACTTAACGCACAGATACACACTGGTACACAGATGCACACACTTTGACACACAGTGTGTATCTGTGTGTGTATGAATATGTGTGTCAAGGTGTGTGTGTGCGTGCCAGTGTGTGTATCTGTCTGTCAAGTTGCGTATATCTTTGTATGTGCTGGTGTGTGTCTGTGTGTCTAGGTGTGTGTATCTGTGTTTGTATGTGCCAGTGTGTGTCAAGTTGTGTGTATCTGACACATAGTGGCACATGGATACACACACTGACAGAATCACTGAAACACAAATACACATACTGACAGATACACTGGCACACTGATACACACTAGATACACACATACACACCTTGACACACTGGTACACAAACTGGCACATTCACACACATTGGCAGATACACACACTGACACAGATACAAACACACACAAATACATATGTTTGCAGTCACCCTCCTGTTCACTTACCTTTTTTCTTCAGGAGGGTGACTTCCTTGCAGGCTGCTGGCTAAGGATGGAGTGCCAGGTCAGCAGCCGCTCACTCCACGCTGCTCTCTCTCCCTCCAGCCGGCGCGCTCTGTCTGGGAGGAAGTGCTGTCACTTCCTCCCAGCATCCTATACTACAGGGGTCCGGTCGCAGTCTTCAACAGCCACGGCGCCTGACTGGACCCCTGTTTAGCGATACCCATCGGGTGGCCTTAAATGCTTAGGCCACCCGACAGGCAAATCGCTGCAGAACTCCAATTATGTTCTTGCGGGACGCAGAACACCTATTGGGAAATGCTGGAATAGCATACTGGAATGCCCCTGTATATCCCCCCCCCCTCCCCCGCCACACCTTCCCTCACACACAAACACACACTTATAAACTCAGCAGAATGGACTAAATACAAAACGCTAACAAAGGATAATAAAACCTCTTTTCGGGAATACTCACCAGGTTGCAGAATGTATTCTCCTGAATAATAGATAAAAAAAAAAGTACTTTTGTGATCTAAAAATCATAAGCAATGCATTTTTATTGGTGAACAGTGAGATTCGTATCTGCAAGGTTTAAGAAGACTAAGATCTCTTCTTCTAGTATTCCATTTGTATTTTACAATACACGAATACACAATGCAGTAAAACAAGAAACAACAAAGAGTGTACCACGGTCTATGATGAAAATGGGTTTGCTCACAGTCTAATAAGGATTTTTTCAAACAGAACAGCATTATCCTACTCTCCAAATATAACAAACAATGGCCAGTTACATTGCGTATTTTGGGCAAATAAAACTCTGTAAGATAGGTTCTCCCCTCACCTCTTACTTAGCTGTGAGACAAATAAACATGACAAACAGAAAGACTGTTACAATCGTTGTGGTTTTCATATTTTGTAACATACAAAACGTGTGCATTAAAAAGATGCACTTTATTATAGTTACTTGGTGATTTGTGCTGAATACTTAAATAATAATAAATTATGCTCTCAGGGGTGCTTTAAACCAATAGTTAGACTTTCGCACAAGTCAGCTAATAATACGATAGATAGAATATTAACTTGGACATTAGCAAAATACAACTCAGATTACACTAATGACCTCCAATACAGGTTACGTTCAAAATAAATGGCAATATTACTCCGATTCGTGAACTGAGTTTTTCTCATTTATGTTACTCAAGTTGGAGTCCATATAGAACTAGGAGATGAGCCATAGCACTAGATACTAAGTATCAAACATAGCCCACTGCCAAATAGCATACAGTAAAGGAAATCAAAATAAAGGACCCCAAAATACACAAATGCTGTGCACTATAAAAGATAAATAACAGTAAAGCATGTATTAGGAAAACATAATGTCATCTCGGAGTTCTAAAGACATTTATAAACCAAAGTTTTCAGAGCCCTTTTATTGAATTATTTTCTCATAATACACACATTCATCGTTATGTATGTACACTAGATGGACAAAAGTATTGGGAGACACCTCGTAATAATTAAATTCAGGCGTTTTAATCAGACCTAGTGTTAAAGGTGTATAAAAACCAAGCGCCTAGCCATGCAGTCTGCATTTACAAACATTTGTGAAAAAAATTGGTCTTTTTGAAGAGCTCAGTGAATTCAAGCTTGGTACTGTGATAGGATGCCACCTTTGCGATAAGTCAGTTTGTGAAATTTTATCCCATCTAGATATTCCAGGGTCAACTATAAGTATTATTATTGGAAAGTGGAAGCTTTTCAAAACCGCAGCAACTCAGCCATGACGCAGAAGACCATGTAAAGTCATAGAGTGCTAAGGCGTGGTGTTTAAAAGTTGCCTATGCTCTGCTGAATCCATACCTGAAGAGTTCCAAACTTCCACTGGCATTAATATCAGCACAAAAACTGTGCGGCTTGAGTTTCATGGAATGGGTTTCCATAGACGAGCAGCTGTAATGCAAGCCTCACATCACCGTGTGGAGCATGCCGCCACTGGAATCTGGACCAGTGTAAATATGTTCTGTGGAGTGACAAATCACACTACTCTCTTTGGCAGTCTGATGGGCGCTTCTGTGTTTGGCAGATGCCTTCCTGATTGCATTCTGCCAACTGTAATGTTTGGTGGAGGAGGGATAATGGTATGGGGCTGTTTGTTTTTGTTTTTTTAAGGGATGGGCTATGCCCCTTACTTCTAGTGAATGGAAATCTTAATGCTTCAGCATACGTAGATGTTTTGGAAAACCTTGTGGGAACAGTTTGGGGAAGGCCTTTTTCTATTCCAGCATGACTGTGCCCCAGTGCACAAAGCATGGTCCATAAACACATGGTTGGATGAGTTTGGTGTGGAAGAACTTGACTGGCCTGCACAGAGCCTTGACTTCAACCCCATTGGGATGAACTGGAGCGAAAACTGCGAGTCAGGCCTACTTGTCCAACATCAATTCCTGACCTCACAAATGCTCTACTGGATGAATGGGCAACAGATTCACACAGAATATCTCTGGAAAGCCATCTCAAAATAGTGGAAGCTCTTATGGCTTATTAGACATATTATAGACATATTAATGTCTATGTATTTAGAATGTAATGTCATAAAAGTCTCTGTTGGTGTAATGGTCAGTCATCCCAACACTTTTGTCCATATAGTCTACGTATAAATAAATCCGTTTAGAAGTATACCCATACCCACATATTTTGCTTCTTTTCACTGTATAGAAAATACTTTTGTCTTTGTTTTTTTCTGCTAATGGAAAGTGGCAGTTCTTGTTCTGCATAAGCCTAAAGGAGAATGAGGTCTAATAAGCCATGGGAAAGATCGCTTCCGTTGACTTGGAATTATCAGCGTATAGGAAATGTGTTGAGAAAGAATAAAAAGAAAAGGTACAGCACATCGCCTGGGAACACGTCTCATTCTGTAAATGCTCAATTTGTGGAAGTCAATAAACTATTCTGTAATCTGTCAAGGGCTAGAAAGTAAGAATGTATTATTGCCTGGGGTGATCAGGGCAAAAAAAATGACATTTATTCAAACGGCACCTTAAATATCTTGACAGCCTGTGGCTTACTTTATTGATTTAGAAAGGTAGAGATATCTGCAATAATATAGTCACTCAGAGTACCTTGTGCATTTTATTTTGCTGTATTCAGCTTAGATGTTTTATCTGTCGCTATCATAGGGTATCTTCGTAAAAATAATTTAGGACGAACATTTTGTACGTTTACACGGACATTACCACTCAAACAGCTTGTATGGATAAATAAATATTATATTTATCAACACTTGATGGAAAACATGAGTGCACGCATGCTGCGTTTTTTGGACATGTTTCACTGAGCGTATTAAAGTAGATTACTTTAACTGGGCACTGTAGACACCGTAATTTTTGCAGTACATTGTCATGGTCCTTTAATAATAAAACTAGTTAGTATGTGGGATCCCTGTTTTTTTTTGGGGGGGGGGTTTAAACTAAAATGTGGGCATCTTACTCAGATTTGGAACCACTGTGTGCTTATTTTATTTTAGGTTGAATGTGACTGTTCCAACATTGTGGAATAATTTCTGGGTGGAATTTAAAAAAATATTTTAAATAACAACGATTAAATTTAAATTTTTTGCAGTGCAACAACCCCAAAACGAAAGAACCCAAATTACAAGCTGCAGCACGAATTGTGCCTGAATGGACACAGTATGATTCAGAAATAAGGCAGCTGCTGAAAAACATTGAAGAACAGAAGAAAAATGGAACAAATCAGTCAAAAAATGGTGAGGAAGAATTTGAGAGAATTGTTTACACAACCTCCCTCCCCACCCCCCATTCGGTGTTAGGTTTTTGGTGGAGATAGCTATAGAGTGTAACTGAACACAACCATGTAATTGTAATAGGATTGAACAGTGTATAAAAGGTTAGGATTATAAATGAGTCTACACCTTTGAAATGTTGATTTCTATCATATTAGTGGAAATAAATTGTACATGTTGGAACGGCAGCTACTATCAAATAAGATGTGATTTCAGATCTTGACTCATAGCAGATCAAACCTTGAAGAATCATAAGAATTATAAGAATAAGATTTATAAGAATACCCTGGCAAGATTAGTTTCTTTATTATTTTCCCAAAAATAACTTCTAAACATTTCTACTTTAAAAGTAGCCTTCACAAATCGGTTAAAAGTTTGTGTTTTCTTTTTTTGTTTTTTTTATCTAGATCTTGTCCTCCATTTTAGTTATTTTTAAACAAATGGGCACTCTGCTCCACTAATAAAAATATACTGCAGTTTAAGTTGTGGGCACGGTCTATTTGAAGACCCAGAGAACCAAGTGGAGCAGGTGTAAGATAGTTTTCAGTTTGTCAATTTTGGCCAAATTTTTAAACTCACTTCAAATTTTTGACAGTTCACACTTTTAGTGCCTAATTCTGATCAATCCATGTTTTAGAATGCTTGTTGTCCAAGCAAGTCCTCAGACACCAGCGCCAACCACAGTAGTCAAGGAGAGGTCAAGGGTTTTAGGTCTATAAAAGTGTATCTATTGTGACAATTGTAAGTTGCCATCAAATTAAATAGTATACATTGTAAAATATATTGTACTATAAAGTGACAAACTAATTTCATGAATCATTTGACAGCATACCCTCTTTGCAGACTGCTTAGCAGTGAATGTGGAGACGGTGTAACGTTTGTTACATATAGTGTGTTTGCTGCCTCTGTTTGTTTTTGTTTTTTTGTTTTGGTTTTATAAACAAGGCTTCTCCCCGGTATGTGGAAGCTGCCCCTCCTTATTGATGCTGTGGAATCTATTGCTAAACATCTTTTAAAAAGATGAATGATAATCTCTTTCTTCAATTATGAAGATAATAAGCTATTTAAAATTGGCACAATAATGTAAATAGGGGACAGTGTGGACAACTAAACCCAGCAGAAGTGGGTGCCTGGGTATATCCTGGTGCACACCTGTTCCGTACCCTAGCACTAACACTCGTAACACACTGTGACTTAGACTGTGGTATTTTATTAGTCTACCTATTGTATACCGCTATGGAATTTCTTTACAATATTAACTTGTATTGTATCAGTTAAAACATGAGAAATTATAAACGTGAATTGCTTTAAATGAATTAGTGCACTGAATATAAATGCCACCCACACTGTATCTAGAAACATATGCAATATAACTCCTGCCTGTAGCTATACTGGAAATCATTTTGCATTCTTTAGCAATGCTGTTTCAAGACATATATATATATAATGTCTATTAATATGCCTTTGATAACACAGATATGGGTCCAATACCTGCAAACACTAGAGAATAGTTTTTTCTTTTTTTGCTGTTACACCTATTTATTTGCTTATTTATTTATTTTTGTACTTGGGTAACTCATTTTATTTGCATGATTAGTGTATGAAAGCTTATTATAAAATGTAAACATGTACTGCAAGCCTAAAAAATAATGACATTGCCACCTGGGAAATAAATCTGTATCTTGGGAAATAATGGTGCACAAATAATAGCTACCTTTTACGATCTAGTAGAAACAAGACAATAGGGGGGATGGGTCTGCGCCAATGTGTACAATAAATAATAGTATAAAGTCCAATAGAATCTGTATTGTCGTATCCAAGGTTCTACTTTTAACGATATCCAGAAGGTGTCGGTGGCGTGAAGAGTAATCCAAATGTATGATAATAGAAGAGATCTTACTTACAATTTGCAGAGCTTAAACCAGCTCTGGTGTGAATGGCTTACAGCGGTGTTATCCCCGCTTGCAGGATATGTAGCAAGTGTCTTCTTCTTTGCGATAACAGGTGACCAAGTTGGAAGATATATAATGGAGACAGTAATAGGGCAGTATGTTCCACACGTATAGTAAACATTTTTAAAATATAATAGATACACTCACATTTGGTAGAGCTTTGACTAGCTCTAGTTGGTTAGGCGTACAGCGGTATCATCCCCGCTTGTAGGATATAGGGTGAGTGATCTTGATGAGAATATCAGGAGCTCGGAGAGAAGGTAAAACAGCGATAGTGCTCTCAATAAAATTTAGATAATAGAACAAAATAATAAAATATACTCACACTTTATAGGGCAGGCTAACTGCTCTATGTGACAGCGTAGGTGGTATAATCCCCACCTGGGATTCTTTGGAGTATAGTATGCAGGAGTTAAAAATAATAAAAGAATATAATAATATAAAATATATATAAAACGTATATAAAAGGCCAGGTAATAAAAAAAGGAGAAAAGATGATGGTTTAAATGTAAAAATGACCAAAATCTTTTTATTAGCAATATATAAAACAGTAAAAAGTATCCAAACGCGTTTCGCCAGTATAAGGCTTTATCAATGGATAGTAAACATATCAACCTGGCTGGTTAGAGTTTATATAGGTATAAAATTAGTTTAAAATTGGCGCCAAAATTGTGCAACCAATGGTAAAACAGATCTTTTTTGCAATTATAAAACAGCTTTTAATGATAACAGTTGAATAGATGTAACTTGTCTGATGCTTATAATATAATTTTTTTATGAAAACGAGCGTTTTTTTTATGATTAATTTCATTGTTTTGGCCGGACCATGTGACGCGCATCATAAGCGTGACGTCACTTCCGGTCCAGACGGAATCATGGAGCATGTAGTTGTAGGATAAGCTACATGCAGGGGAATTACATGGAGCCCAGCATTGGGCTAAGGGGAGGAGAGGGAGGTGGGTAGAGGGTGTGCTCAAGACAATCACGTGACGCACGTCATAGACGTGACGTCACTTCCGGCCGCACGGGATGCAGGGACATGTAGTTTACATGTATTAAAAGCTAATAGAGCCCTCTATTGGGCTAGGGGGAAGGGGAAAAGAGTCCAAAAACAATGATGACGGCGGCCATCTTAGGTGGGGAATATGGGGCATGGAAATAACATAATAGGTGGCCATGATACTAGGGGCAAATTTTGCAACTTAAACACATAAAAAAAAGTTGATACTTAATAATAAAATAAACATAAGAGAAATAATGGTACATATAAAAATGGTACATATTAAATCTTTAACACATAAAAAAGCTGATACTTAATAATAAAATAAACATAAGAAAAATACTGGTACATATTAGGATTTAAAAAGCAAGATAGGAACCTGATAATAGTAATGGAATATAAAATAGTTAGATAAAATTAAATAAATCAAAATCTGCATTTAAGCCATTTGGAATCAGTGTTTTAAGGGTAAAGACCCATTCCATTTCACATTTGCCTAAAATATTTTTTATGTTACCTCCTCTCCATGGAATGGTGCATTTTTTTATGCCAATACATTTTAAAAGACCAGGATCATTATTGTGGATGATAAAATGTTTAGACACAGTATGATTCTGGTATCCATTAGTGATATTCCGGCAATGTTCTCCTAATCGTGTTTTGAGACTTCTTGTGGTCATACCCACATATTGGAGCCCACATGGGCATTCTAGGAGGTAAATTACATTTTTAGTAGTACATGTGATAAAATCTTTAATATTATATGTTATATTGGTTTTGTTAGATTGGAAGTGTGTAGTTTTGGGTTTAATCGACTGGTCTGTACATTTACACACTTTGCAGTGTTTGCATTTAAAAAACCCTTTCATATTGGGTAAAAAACAGGTTTGTGGCTTGTTTGTACTTTCTTTAGTGTAGTTGGAGGTTAAAATAGATTTCAACCTAGGGGCTCCTCTGAAAACAATGTTTGGTCTTTCTGGTATGATTTTCTTAAGAGTGTCATCATGTTGTAATAAATGCCAGTGTTTGTTAATAATTTTTGTAACATGGTTGCTTTTATTATTAAAATTAAAAATAATCGGAAAATTAAAATGGTTCTCGGAGGTTTTTTCTTTATAGTTTAGGAGTTCTGTTCTTTCTTTGATTCTAACTGCATCTATAGTCTTGTTCAGGTTATCTAATGGATAATTTTTCTCAGTGAATTGATTTCTTAAAAAAGTGGCTTGCGAATTAAAATCTTCTATTTGAGAGCAATTTCTTCTCAATCTTAAAAATTGACTTTTTGGTGCACTTTCCAGCCATGGTTTATAGTGACAACTTGAACGATCAATGGCTGTATTTGTGCACACTTTTTTAAAAAAGGTTTTAGTGTTTAAAATGTCATTTTTAATAAAAATTTCCAAGTCTAAAAAATTAATAGTGGTTTTACTGTATTCACAAGATAAAATAATGCCTCTGTTGTTACAATTAAGGTGATTAATAAATAATTTTAAAGAAGCTTTTAATACATGTAAACTACATGTCCCAGCATCCCGTGCGGCCGGAAGTGACGTCACGTCTATGACGTGCGTCACGTGATTGTCTTGAGCACACCCTCTACCCACCTCCCTCTCCTCCCCTTAGCCCAATGCTGGGCTCCATGTAATTCCCCTGCATGTAGCTTATCCTACAACTACATGCCCCATGATTCCGTCCGGACCGGAAGTGACGTCACGCTTATGACGCGCGTCACATGGTCCGGCCAAAACAATGAAATTAATCATAAAAAAACGCTCGTTTTCATAAAAAAATTATATTATAAGCATCAGACAAGTTACATCTATTCAACTGTTATCATTAAAAGCTGTTTTATAATTGCAAAAAAGATCTGTTTTACCATTGGTTGCACAATTTTGGCGCCAATTTTAAACTAATTTTATACCTATATAAACTCTAACCAGCCAGGTTGATATGTTTACTATCCATTGATAAAGCCTTATACTGGCGAAACGCGTTTGGATACTTTTTACTGTTTTATATATTGCTAATAAAAAGATTTTGGTCATTTTTACATTTAAACCATCATCTTTTCTCCTTTTTTTATTACCTGGCCTTTTATATACGTTTTATATATATTTTATATTATTATATTCTTTTATTATTTTTAACTCCTGCATACTATACTCCAAAGAATCCCAGGTGGGGATTATACCACCTACGCTGTCACATAGAGCAGTTAGCCTGCCCTATAAAGTGTGAGTATATTTTATTATTTTGTTCTATTATCTAAATTTTATTGAGAGCACTATCGCTGTTTTATCTTCTCTCCGAGCTCCTGATATTCTCATCAAGATCACTCACCCTATATCCTTCAAGCGGGGATGATACCGCTGTACGCCTAACCAACTAGAGCTAGTCAAAGCTCTACCAAATGTGAGTGTATCTATTATATTTTAAAAAATTTTACTATACGTGTGGAACATACTGCCCTATTACTGTCTCCATTTTATATCTTCCAACTTGGTTACCTGTTATCGCAAAGAAGAAGACACTTGCTACATATCCTGCAAGCGGGGATAACACCGCTGTAAGCCATTCACACCAGAGCTGGATTAAGCTCTGCAAATTGTAAGTAAGATCTCTTCTATTATCATACATTTGGATTACTCTTCACGCCACCGACACCTTCTGGATATCGTTAAAAGTAGAACCTTGGATACGACAATACAGATTCTATTGGACTTTATACTATTATTTATTGTACACATTGGCGCAGACCCATCCCCCCTATTGTCTTGTTTCTACTATTTGATTTGCAGGGACATTAGAGGGAGTCCCTGTTTGGGACTGCTGCCTTCCTGATTAGCGCTGACTCTACCCCCTGTTCTGTTACCTTTTACGATCTAACTGACCAGCAACATCCCTTCTTTCCAAGCCATATCTGTCCCTATTCCTCCTCCTGTCTCGGTTATTTCACGGTGTTAGAAGCCATGTCCTTTTCTATCCTTTTCATAATCACGCAGTGCACTTCTCAGCCTTGCCTATTCCTTCACAGGTTCCTTGCCGTAAATGGTGACCGGTAAATTGGTCCTCACAGTCTACTGGGGATGGGAATACCTGGGTGGCCCAAACTCATGTATCAGGACTCTTGTGCAAGGAAGAAACTGCAGATTTTTAATTCCTACATACAATTGTTTTCTCTGTAGAACTGCAGAATAAAAATATTATGTTAGTGCCTTTAGATATAAGGTAGGCTTAGATATTGCTCAGTAACCTACTGCATAGGACTCATTTGTTATCAGGTGTTCCTAATAAGGGCAGCAGGAATAAAAGAAGCCATCACACTTCCACAAACCGCAAATGAAACTGCAAATGCACTTACCTGAGACAGACAAAACCTGATCAATAATAATAGAGACATGTGGACTGCTATAGTCTGAGCTTCACCAGTTAGTTGTTGTTATTGCCATGGTTTCGTTGACAAATTTAATATCCAACATTATCTTTCAATACATTGGCTCATAACCAAGATAATGTGTTATATGTTGGAATTCTTGAGATTTATAAAGCAATAATGAGGAAAGGTATTTAATAAATAATGACATGGACTTTTGAAACGAATAAAATACAACTCTAAAAGCTCTAACCTAGTGTCAGCCTACATAAATTTGGGTGACAATGTTGAGTTCCAAAAGACTCCAGTACTTGTTTCTGTTACTGCAATTTTTCATTGGTATAGTAAATACAGTAGAACATTGCAAACCTAGTATATTGCACTTCTTAGTCTGGCACCAGCTTATTATCCACTGCAGATAACCATAGTTATTGATTGATTATATTTATAAACCATATTTTCTTAAATTTTTCTTATGTTTTTTCCTTTGTTTGTTACAGATATGAAACATGATGAGCTTTAGCGGGCTTCAGTGTTAAGAAGAATTAATTCTCCACAATTGGAAAGTTCAGGAAGACACTTGAGGCTTGTTTGACTTGACATTTAAAGCATTTACATTTGGACATCATGTTCAATAGAATGAGCAACAAATTACTTGATACAATTATTTAAATTAAGTGATCATAAATATTCAGGATTTTTGTTTTCCGTTCTCCTTGTGTAGAATGTTAATATAGCAATACTGGGCGTATGTTTTAAAATGGAACAATTGCTTGGTAGAGCAGTCTGCATGGGAACCAATAGAATGTTTCTGCTGTTTGCTCAACATTTAGAACTTTGTACCAGAATTGCTCTTAATAACACAAATTTGTTCCAAGCTCGCGCATGTAGGCAATCCTTGTTTTTCAGACTTTTTGAAACAATTCTTTCCTATACTGCACAGATTTTGTTTTTATTGCTTTGTTTACATACACTGGAATTTTAGGATGCAGCCACCCTTTTATTAAAAAATAAAAAAGGAAATCTTTTCTAACACTAGGTAAAAATATTAAAATTGATGTGTACAGAACAGTCTACATGTATATTTACAGAAACATTTTGGATGTTGGTTAATAATGGGTGGGATAATACTGGGACAAACTTTATTTGGTAGCAAAGTATAGTTCAGTTAGAACATACATGCAAGCAAGCATAAACCTTCTGCGATAAGGATCTTGTGGCTAAACTGTCCATGGACCTCCTTAAACGACTGTTAATGATCACGTTAGCTGCACCTATTCCAGACCGAAGAGCCATTTGCAACAATTCAATGTATATGTAAATGGTTGTTTATATGTATGTATGTGCGTGTGTATATATCTATTTAACCTTCATAGTTCTATTAATGCATATATACACAGACTGTAGCAATTAGTTTCATAGTCTTACACAATTTTGAGTTTATAAATATTTGTAAGAACACAAATACCTTCAAATGAAACACTTGTATAAATAGTATGTACACTCAGCTACCATCTGCAAATGTCTTCAACGTATGAAGCTCACAATATGACCATCAATGTCCTACTACTGTGCACACAAAAAGCTGTACTGAGATCTGGTAGACCTCTATGCTCACAATCTATAGTTCAGGCCATGAAATGTCCTATTGAATTGTTAACAAATTGTGTTATAATCTTAGGTTCACTTATTACATACATCATATGAACACCCAGCAGCCATATCTTGTATGGGTTTAAAGTAGACTGTTTTGATGTGAGTGAGTAGGCTGAGTGAATAATAGTTACGTGAATGTGCCTTTACTCTACTGAAAGGATAAATAGATATCTAATTATTTAATTAGGAAAATATTGTCAGTGTTTTGCTTTTTTCATATTTCTGTAGCATTGTGCCAGAACAGGTTCCCATCGTTTACTGTAATACGAAATCATAATTTTCAAGGATTTGGATATTAAGATCCTTTTTTGTTTTAATTTTTTCATTTTAGTTGAATCTTCATCGTGATTCGTGTTACCCAGTACATTATTTAATGTATTATTTGTTCAAGTGGAAAGACATCACATTCAAAACTCTTCTACATTTTTTTTAAATTAAATATCATTATCCTTTCACAGCTTTTCTCTTTGCATCAACTAAAAAATGAATTGGCTGAGTTTTCAAGTGACACAAAATGTATGGTAAAGAATCGTGGAAATAAAATGTTAACATTTAAATTTGACTACACCAATGTTAGATCAAAACAAAATTTTGCAACAGTGTACAAAAAAAATAATACTTAAATGTCACTTGAATTTCGATGGCTAGGGCACTCACAGCTATAATAGAGATATAGTCTTGAAGGAGTCCAGTTTATGGGGGGGAATCCATGGAATGTTTGTTTGGCAATTTCAGAAGACATTTTACAGGTAGGTTGTCACTACAACTTTTAGTGATTGTAAAATATCTAAGCATCATGTACCCATGCTCCAATTTCTAAGGTTTTTGGTTGATCTGAGGATCAAATTGCATAGTCATTAAGCCTACACTATTGGATAGCTTATAGGCTTGACTTTGTTAATATAATTAAATGCAAAGTTATCTTGTTAATGATGGCAATGCTTAATAATTTGCTGATCCTGAAAATTGTTCTTTGTTTATTGTGACTTAAAACAAAGAACAAACTAATAATTGGTACACAAATACCTACAAAATGTGAAAATACTTAAATTTCATCACTATTGATTAGATAAACCTAAAAAATGTAAATATATGGTGCAGATCAATATGTACCATAAAACAATGAGCCCAAAAGAATATCGCACAAATACAGACTGGTATAGGTGCCACTCCACATTTGGGAATCTAGGATCAGGTCCTGTGTGTGCGTTGGATTCTTACTCCCTCTACTATCAGCATGAAGGTAGACCATCACTGGTCTGGCAAGCAAGTAAAAACTATTTTATTATGGCAAAATCGCCAAACACAGGATAATCACAATTTGAGTCAATTCTCTGAAAAGACCGTGTTTACAGCAAAAAGGCTGAAGGTAATGATTCTACTCACCAGAACAAATTCAATAAGCTGTAGTTGTTCTGGTGACTAGTGTCCATTTAACTGATTAATGGAAAATGTTTTACTTTGTAATTTTTTTTTTTTTTTTTTTAACTATTACAGTTGTATCTTGTTTCAGCATATACATTAGGACAAATAGCTCTTGTACTTAAAGTAATATTGTACATAGTGGTGCAAATACAATTTAATCTGATTGTTACATGACAATATTTGTCATTACTCTATTTGTAGTAAATGAAAGATTCAGGGCATTTTTTATTGAAAATGTTTACCTTATATACTGTTAAATATACTAATAAAATATAGGAAGCTGTTACTGTTTGAAACTAATTTAATGAATTGCTAGTTTAAGCATCATAATCACTGCATGCCATTTAAATTAGTAGTTATGATGCTATTAAACTGTAGGTGCCATCTCCCAGTTCTGGGTTAAACTGTTCCTAGCAGATTAGACAAGATTTTGGGGTCAATGAGGCCCCCTGCAGCCTGTCAACCATCAGCGTTGACAACACTGAAAATCCAGAAAAGGAGGCCCGTACCTACAGTCTATGAGCGCCATAACCACTACAACACCATGTAGTAACGTTATGGGGCTTAGACCACCCCTTTAATCTTACAAAGTAAAAGTAGATATATGAAGATATTGCATGCACACTGCTTAATTTTACCCTATACATGGCTGTTCTTTGGCCTGCTCTCTTACAGTTGATTGACATCCAATGGTTCTCCAGGAATAGCACTGGTTTTGTTGATCAGCTGATAGTTATCCAATCAAATGTTTCTCTACAATGACATTTGTGTCAGATGTGCACCTAATGCAAGGTGTTATAGATTTAAAAATCCAGTACATTTGAGGGAGAGGGTGCATTTTTGTAACTGCATTATTCATATGCATTAAAATAGGAAATAAGTGTTCTTTTAACTTAAGAATTCAATTGTACAAAAAAAAGTTTTCCTTCAAATATATATTGTAAAATGTAGGGTTTAAAAAAAAACTAATGTTATTTTAGTGATGACCAGTGACTATTTTTGTAAATTTACTAATATGATGTTGTTTGTACTGAAAGGATTCTGAATGTAGTTTAAGTTCCAAAAATATGTTCTATTTATTTAAAATTATATTGTGTAGTTGCCCATCATATTGCTATTGGTTTAAATGTTTTCTTGATATAATTAATATACCAAATGCATATAGAGAGATCATTTTATACACCACATATTTTCTCTTTCTACAGATCTTTAAGTGGTATTTTATATTTTTCCATGTACCATGAATAGATTATTTCTGAGGTTTGTATCTCATACTAGCTTTACATCATTCTCTTAGATTATTCTGATTCTAATAGTGATCAATCTGCAGTTGAGAGAAACCTAGCCCCCTGGTCTCAGCTAGCACACATAATTTACATATGTCCTGCTTATACTGCCATTGTGATAGACTCTTGGCTGTAAGAAATATCTGCACAATGAACAAGCTAGCTTGGTAGCAAAGGAGCTATACATGATCTACATACCGTACTGTAAAATCAGATGAAATGTGATAATCATTTTTGGATGACCGTTAATCAATAATTTAACATAGGAAGCAAATTTGTTTTATTTTATGCTATATTTGTAACTACCTCTGCAGTCATTTAAATATACTTTTTAATGTATATTTAATAAAATAGCTATGCTCATTTTGTGTGTATTATAATTTCAGTAGTGTTGGGGTGCTTAAACATCAAAGGGAGCATGGTCATGGAAGGAAAAAAAATATATATTAAAATTAGTAACTTTATATATATATATATATACATATATATATATATACACACATACACACTCTTCTCTTGGTATATGTGTATATATATATATATATCTCGATAGAATGCTTGGCTTGAAGTTGAAACTATAATCTTGTCTGTGGAGTGCCTAGGGGGAAATTAATAAAATACTTAACTAAGAGAAAAAAGGGATAATAAATATGTAGCCTAATAACTAGAGTTGAGCGGACACCTGGATGTTCGGGTTCGGCTGAACTTTGAAAAAAAGTCCGGGTTCGGGCTCGAACTTGACCCCGAACCCCATTGAAGTCAATGGGGACCTGAACTTTTAGGCACAAAAATGGTTCTAAAAAACTCCTGGAAAGGGCTAGAGGGCTGCAAAAGGAAGTAAAATGGGGGTAAAAGTAGTACAAGTGCCCTGCAAACAAATGTGGATAGGGAAATCACTTAAAATACCATAAAATAAGCAGCCGCTTAGTAGATAACTCCCTAATTCCCACGGTATTAGGGAGCTATCTACCAAAAGGCTGAAAGACCTAAAGTAGTCTTTCAGCCTCATTTACGAATACTAAGTAAAGATTACTTAGTATTAGTAAATCCAGCCCCTACTCGCTATACCAGTGGATGCTCACTGTATAAAAAAAATAAAATAAAAAATAACCTATTTCCCCCACCCCTGTGCGAAGAATCATGGGAGTTGTAGTTCAGCAACATCTGGGGGGCCGGAGTTTGGGGACCCATGGTTTAAGCAATCCAATCAGAGTGCTCTGACAGGTAAATAAAGAGACTGACGGGTAGGTCTCTACATTTACCTGTCACAGCACTCTGATTGGTTGGCTTGAAATCCACCGATCAGAGTGCTCTGTGTCATGTTACACAGCGTGGGAAAGTTCTTTGGAATTTTCCCACGCTGTGTAAAATGACACAGAGCACTCTGATTGGTGGATTTCAAGCCAACCAATCAGAGTGCTGTGACAGGTAACTGTAGAGACTTACCTGTCAGAGCACTCTGATTGGATGGCTTAAACCCATCAACAGAGTGCTCTGAGCCTAACTGCAGGGCCTATAAAGCCTTGCCCTCCATGGGTGAAAATTGATTTATTTATTTTTTGTGCTCGTTTTTATTTATTTATTTAAAGTGCGTCTGTTATTATGGATTTTTATTTGGCCTTTTTGGGGGCTGAAAAAAGAAGAGTTTAGAAGAAAGAAGACATCAAATGGTAAGTCTATTTTTTTTTTTTATCAAGTATTTAGATAAGGGTCCCCCTTCATTATTTTTAGGATGAGGGGGGTGACTAGGGGTTTGGGGACCCCTAGTCATCTGGGAGGGGTAAACTTTTATTTAGGGCCCCCACCCACAATTCAGGGGTGGGGGCTGGGGGGAGGACATTAGGTCCCCCCCTTATTGTTATTTAGGGCCCCCACCCGCCGCACAGGGGTGGGGGCCGGGGGGGGAGGACTTTAGGTCCCTCCTTATTGTTATTTAGGGCCCCCACCTGCCGCGCAGAGGTGGGAGCCGGGGGGGAGGACGGTAGGTCCCCCCTAAATTCTTATTTATGGCCCCCACCCGCCGCGCAGGGGTGGGGCCGGGGGAGAGGACATTAGGTCCACCCCCCCAATTTTTATTTATGGCCCCCACCCACACCGCTCAGGGGTGGGTGCTGGGGGGGAGGACAGTAGGTCCCCCCCATTGTTATTTAGGGCCCCCACCCGCAGCTCAGACCATACGCTGCACACTGCTTCAAATTGGTATGCATGGCTGTCGTCCCAGAAGGAAGCCTCTTCTAAAGATGATGCACAAGAAAGCCCGCAAACAGTTTGCTAAAGACAAGCAGACTAAGGACATGGATTACTGGAACCATGTCCTGTGGTCCGATGAGACCAAGATAAACTTATTTGGTTCCGATTGTGTCAAGCGTGTGTGGCGACAACCAGGTGAGGAGTACAAAGACAAGTATGTCTTGCCTACAGTCAAGCATGGTGGTGGGAGTGTCGTGGTCTGGGCTTGCATGAGTGCTGTCGGCATTGGGGAGCTACAGTTCATTGAGGGAGCCATGAATGCCAACATGTACTGTGACATATTGAAGCAAAGCATGACTGGAGACTGGGTCCAATTTGGACATTTCCACTTAGGAGTGTACTCACTTTTGTTGCCAACGGTTTACACTTTAATGGCTGTGTGTTGAGTTATGGTCTGAGCACTGACAGTCTGACCCACCTCCCCAGCCCCTTCACCCTCTGCAGCACTCTTACGTTTATTTCCCAAAGACAACCTCTGGACATGATGCTGAGCACGTGCACTCATCCTCTTTGGTCGACCATGGCAAGGCATATTCTGAGTGGAACCTGTCCTGTGAAACCGCTGTATGGTCTTGTCCATCGTGCTGCAGCTCACTTTGTGTCATTAACTCTTTTTAAGGCGGTGGGGGGAGGAGGTCAGAGGAACACCTTAGTGTCGGAATCCAGCTTTTATTCCCAACACTGTTTTGTTCCTTTAATTGATGGAATACATTTCTTGGTGAGGTATATGTCTCAGACAATTATTCCTCACCTGCCCTGGACTCGAACAAAATGATGATCTGAATATTTCTCATCAACGAAGTACCTAAAAACCATTATTGGTAATGTCACCGCTACATGGCAATCTGATTTATTTACTAAACACCTAATTGCAACAAATCTGGGTAAAAAGTGCAGATTTAAAAAAAAAAAAAAAATCTCAACTCTGCTATAGTCGCTGGTTGACTATAATTTTTTTTTTTCTGTTCACCACAAGACATTAAAGCAGATATGATTACCAGAAAATAAATCTATGTGTAGTTTTCTGTGATCAGATTGTCAACCAAACAATACACATCCATCAAAATCTTCACCAAAGATTACACAGCACTTCATCAGTGGACCAAAAATATATACAGGATGTGTATGCATCTACTGTGTCTTGTCATTTGCTAAAAAGCAGCCCATATCTTGGTCAAAAAGGTCAATACTCATTGGTGCAGGGAGCTGAGCACGCAGAAGTATGGACATTTGGTTTAGCACAACTGTGCAGACTGTCAAACGGCCTGTAAAAGGTTGCACATCTTACCCTGGGGTTGTGCTAGGGAACTACAGCATGTGGTTATGGTACTTAGAGTATGGCTTGCATAATTTTATATGCAGTGTCTTTTACAGGATTTAAAATATATCCATCTCCCAAAATACTTTAACCATTAGACATTGTACTTTGTAATGTAGTACAGTACCAGTGAGAAACATTTTTTGCCTCTTTTGAGTACTATTAGCTTCATGTACTAAACATTTGCAAAGTTTAAGTAATGTGATGTGAGATTTTTTTTTTTTGGTATCACACATTTATTTATTTTTTTTATTTTTTTATCAGTTTGCACTTTTATTTTTACACGTATGTTATCCATTCTGTATTCAGATCCCAAAAGGTGTAATAAGTATTCACAAGCAAACCTGTTTTTTGTGTTCATTCCCACTTTTATCAGTAAAAGATTTCTAATCAGTTTAGAGTATTTTGCTGCTCAGTTTTGCTTTTTCCACAGTGCGCCTTTTTTTGAATCAACTTTTTTTTCTTTATTTATTTTATTCATTGGCAAACTTGGAGTTCCTTATCGCAGACAGTCGCCATAGTATTAAACCGATTTACACAGCATTAGTTTGGCATTCCATTCTTCAACAACTCAAAAGTAGTTGCCCATTCTCTAATTTTAATATAAATACCTTTATTAGCAATGACGGTCACTGGGAAGGTCTAACAGATAAATGAGTAAGGTGCCCAACAACAATTCAATGACCAAGCCACAATCCCATGATAGGAAGTCACCCAGAAAACACAATTATTGCAGAGAATCTTGGAAAAAAGTTACTGATCACTATAGTTTTATGTATCAGCAGAGCAGCATCATAGCTTAATGTTACCATGAATGGACTCCATAAGACTAGAGTCGTCCCCATGCCACTGAGAAACAAGAGCACTAGGTATTATTCTGTGAGTTATAAACAAGATTATCAATGTTATTGGTAATTCAGAGTCATCAAATTTAAGATCAAAATAACTAGACTGAAAAAAAAAAAAAAGCCTTCACGCTGGCTATGCTTCCAGTCTGGTCAATGTCATCTTACATTTGAAATGGAGAGTAAACATGTCTATGTATGCATGTTAAAGTGACACTCCATAACTCCTAGAGAACATTAGCTGGATAAAAAGATGTGTGAAAAGTGTGTCTTTTCTCTTTCATTTTTCTTCCCTCTCGATAACATATAAATGGCAAAAGCACAAAAAAAAAAAAAAAAAAAACACATTCTCAAGCAATACTTTTAAAACATTGTTAAAAGCCCTAAACCTGGCTGTCAGTTTTCATTGTTTATTTCCAAACGGACTTTCAACAAACCTCAATATACTGCATAATTTGGGATGTCTGAACTGAAACAATGTAAATACTAAATAACTGTACATTTAGGAACTTTAGAAGATTAATGCGGATACAAATCTAGTAAGATTTTCTTGAATTCCATAACCAGCAAACTGCAATTTGAATTAAAGACTTTATTTCACTCATGAGTATTAAACTACCAAAAAAAAAAAAAAAAATGCTTAAGGCATGCCTACCTCCATGGATTTATTATTATTTTAGCATTCAGGTGGTCATATCATATCTTGATGGACAAAAAAGGCCACTGGCTATCACTCACGGTGCTGACATAGCCCACGCCTGTTTTGAAAAATACTTTAATTTATAATTCATGTTCATGTCAACTTAAACACCTTGGCACTTACCAACGCAATAAAGTCAATACATATTTGGTGCACAATTAACCCATTGTGGATTAAGGCTTCTGTAAACTTCTGTTTTGCATTTACACGTCCTTGCAAAATTAAAAGCAAGAGGGGAGGAGTAAGGATAGAGAGTCTATCGTTGTAGAAATTTTCAGAAGGAAAATAATAATTTAAACTGGTCTTCCAAAGTCAGGAAACAAAATGCAAAGTTCTGTGTTTTTGTTTTGCTTTTCCCCATTCTTGCATGTTTTGGAAACGGACACAGCAGAACCTCCAGTAAGTGTCCAGATGGAAACCTCCATTACAGGATCATAACACAACATTTTCACTTGTAAAAGGTGTAGTTCTGTGTAACGTCACGTAAATCTAGTTGTAGTGGAACTTGAAGTTGAAGGCCCCTCCTGAACCGAATGGATTAAATCCTTGCCACTGGTTCCATCCTCGATGAAAATGGGCTCCTCCTCCACCTTGCTGGCTTTCTGGGTCCAAAGGATCTTCTCCTGCATCAAAACGACTCCTCTTTTCTAGAAAACCAGAAATAAACAAAAAAAAACGAATATAATTAAATGCCTCCCAAGTAATAGGGTGACAAGTCTCATAGCCCTGTAAAATCTAGAATAAAAGATTGTGCAAACATCTGTGGATGTTCAGCCATGTGAGTTAAAATAGGAGAAAAGCAAGGAAATGATCCAAACCTTTGGAGATAAAGTTGTATTTTCACTCACACACTTAATACATATCATAATTCAATATTTGATTGTATTGTGATGCTTCTATGCCCAGAGAAAGTTTACTCATCTTTCCTAAAAGGGACATGCATCACTTGACAATTACATAAATGTAAACTTGATCAGATTGCATTACTGGGCACACCTCTTCCTTAGGAGAGTTTCTTCAGTGCCTCCACCCACCACTAATGACAGAAAAAGGACATCATTCTACCTGCACTGACTTAAAACAGCAGGGATAGAGAAAACTACATTACAGTCTGCTCTGCATGCATCACACTGATCAGACTCCCTCTCGTCTCCCCATCAGGATGTTGTAAGGCGAGGAGCTCTTCCAACTGCACTTGTGACACAGTTAGGCTTGCTGCTCATATTTACCTGCTTGTTTTGCTTTATCAGCCTGCAGTGAGGCAACTGTCTCATTCAAACCAAGTCTTTTAAATGAGATAGCTGTCTCAAAGTGATGCATGTCCTTTTAAGATTTAATTAATATGTCACTTTAAAAACTAACAAGACACAAGGCTCCTGTAGCAACCACAAACGATTACTCTATCTTTCTCGATTTCCCATTGTTACAGGGTTCTGAGCTGTGTGCTACACCACAGCTCAATGGTTTCCTGTGGAAGACGCTGAAAGTCCGCATGCAAAGTGTGTGAGGACGTCCAGCATTGTTTTATAGAGTCAAACTCCATGAAAGGCCAGTAAACAGCTGTATAGGCGGTATTAACCCTGCAACGTAGACATAACTTAGTAGAGAATCATAAAATTACCTTTGAACAATGAATTTTAGAGTCTGGATTGAAAAGGTAGGCACTCCTTGTTTAAATATAAATTTAAAGGACCACTCTAGGCACCCAGACCACTTCAGCTTAATGAAGTGGTCTGGGTGCCAGGTCCTTCTAGGGTTAACCCATTTTTTCATAAACATAGCAGTTTCAGAGAAACTGCTATGTTTATGAATGGGTTAAGCCTTCCCCCTAATCCTCTAGTGGCTGTCTCATTGACAGCTACTAGAGGCGCTTGCGTGCTTCTCACTGTGATTTTCACAGTGAGAGCACGCCAGCGTCCATAGGAAAGCATTGTAAATGCTTTCCTATGAGACCGGCTGAATGCGCGCGCAGCTCTTGCCGCGCGTGCGCATTCAGCCGGCGGGGCGTAACGGAGGCGGAGAGGAGGAGGAGAGCTCTCCGCCCAGCGCTGGAAAAAGGTAAGTTTTTACCCCTTTCCCCTTCCAGAGCCGGGCGGGAGGGGGTCCCTGAGGGTGGGGGCACCCTCAGGGCACTATAGTGCCAGGAAAACGAGTATGTTTTCCTGGCACTATAGTGGTCCTTTAATTACAATTGGAGAATATTCTCATTCATATTGCAATGCCACAATATTTTTTTTTTTGGTATTGTAAATTTAAGCTTTTTACTAATTTTTCATAAATTTTAATATTTTGCCCCATAAATAATCATAGAAAACACACACACACACACAAACATGCACTAGAACATTTTTTTTTTATAAAATACATGTAACAATAAAATTGTGAGGTTTCCCAATTCATATCTTTCAACCAATCTATAAAATGAATATGCATTTGAAAAGCATAAAGATGTACCACAGTTCACGGTCAATGCAAATAAATTTTAGAAAATAAAAATACAAGTATCAGTGACATACACGAAAAAAAAAAAAAAAATCCCAACCCGACAGGCGGCATAAATACCTGGATCTGTTAAGACTTCCTTAGCAGACGCAATGTCAATGAATTTTTTCTCCGCTCTCTTCTTCTCTTCTTCATTTTGGAAGTTATCAGGGTGCCACTGCTGTGCCAGCTTTCTATAAGCTTTTATGATTTCTTGCTTCTTGGCATTCCTGCATGTCACAGCAAATTGCAAGTTTGAAATAGTGTGCATCTTAATAGAGTCAGCACTAGAGAACAGATTCTGTTTAGCTTGCTTCTCTCAAAAGTACATTCAGACACATGAATTATCTACACAGATATTGGGTGCAAAAGGGACACACAGGCAAAGGAATGAGATGTGTTTGGATAACATTATCAGTTGGCACTTAATGAAAAAAATGAGGAATGTGTATTGTTTGTGTGGTAATGACTAGTAAACATCTCATCTAATACAACAGGTATTACCTATGAAAGAAAGAAAAAAAAAAAGGAATACTAAATAAATAGTTGGCAAGTGTGAATGAGGAAGAATGGGAGGATATGGTGAATACGTGACAAGCATTATAGTGTCATTATGTTCTAGAATACATGGGAAGAAAAATGACAGAACAAAATCTTCATATGCCAGAGGATCGTGAACTAGAAATCCAGTTTTATGAGAGCAATACAGTAATACACTATGTGGATTTTTTCTTATATCTTTATATAGATTTGAGATTCCCTCCATATTGCATCCAGGGAAGTATATCTGTGGTGTGAAGCACTCCCCACTGTTATATTGCCTTTTCACTTGTTTCTGTAACCAATTGGATGATCATTGGTATCTGGGGATTGTTGCTGTATTCTTCTAGAACCATTGCACCTTACTACTTTTTGTCATTACAATAATTATATATCAACACCGACAACGTTTGTCTTCACGGTTTAGTGAACCGTGCCATGTCTCATCCCTTTCAATGTTTAAAAAGAATGAGGTAAAAAACAAAAATGTATAGTGAATATATTAAAAGTTTACCTTTTCACTCCTAATATCTTGTAATAATCCCGTTTTTGAGACTGCTTTAAAAGCCTCTGTGCTTTTTCCAGACCTTCTTTAATTTGCTTGTCATTCTCACTGTTCTGTTGTGCAGTTTCGTAATCCCGAACAGCTGAAAATATAGAGGATAATAAATAAAAATAAAAACGCACCGTATGGATGTGTTTGCGTGCATATTACATACAAGTTTCTCTGCCACAACACATAAATCTGAATTTTTCACATTTTATTTCCTTGTAAAGAACATCTACATGCTTGGCGCCACAGACATTGCAGAGCTCAATGTTGCTCCCCTCGACCGATCATTAAAGGGTTAATTATAAGAATGCCAACAGCAAGCGCCCATGTTTGGTGGCCAGCAAGACATCTGTTCTGTATTCCGTCCATAGCCAGCAGCTTTCAGCTCAGTTGTTGGGTTCTATTTTAAGTCTAGGACTCCAAGGTGTCTTAAGTAAGACAAAGTATTTGCATCAGATGCTTTCCAAGCAGATGTTCTCTCTCAGCAAGTGTTACATTTGTCTTTTGTGCCATTTCCCAGCAAGACAGCAGGAGGTGCCAACCAATTTATATTACTTAGACACTTGACAGCACAGTGTAAATCTGTCTCAAAGTATGACATAAATATATGAATCTGGAAGCGTTGCTTCTGGAATCATCGGCCATAATGAAAACCGTAAAGGCCCTGACAAATATGGATTTATCACAAGTTTTATTTTTATTGGAGCAACATGAACATACATCAGTGTTAAACTTCAGCTCTCTCTCCTTCCCCTTACTCTGTATCCACAAGTGCCTTGGCACTCCACAGGCAAACACAAAAAAAACCTCAAGGTGTGCATGGGTCACCATCCCCTATTTAGAAGCCTTTTTGATCACCAACATCTTTATAGTTTGTGCATTCACTGAATTTATCACAATATGTTAAAACTGAAAACATAAAATAAATGCTTCTAGGCAGACAGGCAGAAGTTAAATAATCGCGAAGAGCACTATAACTACTCACTTCGCAGGTTAAAGTGTCACTGCGAACTGTGGCTACATTGCTATAGCTGTAAAACTGTCACTGACATAAAAAGATTTTTATGTCCTCCTTCAGACCGGTCTGGCTTGTGAGCACAGCATGCGCACAACAAGCACAACTTTGCCCTCCCTACTCCAGCTCTGGAGATAGTCAAAGCCATGTCCACGCACAGTATGAGGCTCAGGAGATCAATACATCGACTGAGACACACACTCCTTTTCTCAAAATTGTGATGCAGCTGTGAATAGGCTGATGGCAGATACAACGGATATTGCAGCTCCTATATGGTCACTTTACCCTTACAAGATCTGAAGGGCAGAAATGCTACAAATCCCATAAGCACATCCAGGACTGAGAATTTGGGGAGGGACGGAAAAGAAAACAAAAAACAGTTCAAGAGGTTTCGGATTTGTAGAGCCTCTTCTTATAGTGGGAGTTGCCGATGTATGTTCTAAAATGTAAGGACTTTAAAGGAGCATATTTTCAATACTACTCAGTTTTTACATCAAGTCAACCTTACAAGCAAATTAATTAATTCCAAGGGCATGAAATGAAGTTTCACAAAGACCGTGTAATTATTTATTTACTGCGCATTAACTCACTGCTTTGTTCTTGGAAAATGCCTCATGTTAGCAACAAATACATTAAGCAACAATCTCTTCTCTAGTAAAATAGCCAATCTTCAACATTAAAGTGTCATTTTGCATGTGGATGTAAAGCAGCCTGATCACATCAATAATAAAGTGGGGCATAAATCTATAAGTAAGAAAACAAACTTGTGAGAGGCATAAATCTGGTCTTAAATACCAATGCTTCAAAGCACAAGTGATGTGAGAAGGAATCGTAGCCTTAAGATTTTACAGATTATTCACTTGAGAATCCAAGGGGAATTTCAAATTTAAAGTAAAAATAGCTAAACAGGAAGCATAGAGCACTGGGAGAATTTGTCCAGTTCGGCAGACTTTCATTTTGAAATTCATCTTGAATTCTTACTGTAGTGAATAACCCGGTTATTTTCACTTTTCTGGGCAGAGTCTACATCACATCTCAGCCTTTATTATTCTCCATTATTCAGAAAAGACTTCATTCCTGCCGGTGCCCCCACCATCTTTAATTTGTGAATAAGGTAGACGTATCTTTGTTTTGCAAATATCCTGTACTATAGATCATACAAGACTTGCATACTACTAAAAGAAAAAGGCTGAAAGCAAAATAAAGATCCATTATGTTCAAATACGATTTGGCATTATGCACACAAATCCCCAAGAGTAAGCCAGTCACAATTTTCCTAACGAGAATCAATCAGCTTAAAATTCAAATGTCAATAAGACATTGTTCAAATTACCATATTTAGCAGGCTGCACGGTTTAACCTTTTCCTGCAGCCGCAATGATCAGGTCTCTGGTGGTACACCTAACTTGTAGGAATCAACTTTCAAAGCATATATAATTAAAAGGAACACATGTCGGAAAAAAAGGGGCTTGTGTTCCGAAGTTGCTAAGTGGAATGTCGCCAGGCAAACCTCAGATGTACAGTGTTATTTAGAGTGGGTACATGTTGATCATTAGCTTCTAGATTCACAACCATTCATTTCTAGCAGAATGATAAACAACTGTGCGGAGGAGGTCAACATTGTTCTAACCATGGTGACTGAATAATATGGGAACAAATGTCCATGGAGAAATAACTGACCAGAGACGTCCAGGTGTCGGCGGTGGACTCCACATATCCTAGTGACAGGAAGTACATATCCAGCAAGGCTATTGACAGGAAGTACATAACATATCCAGCAAGGCTAGTGACAGGAAGTACATAACATATCCAGCAAGGCTAGTGACAGGAAGTACATAACATATCCAGCAAGGCTAGTGACAGGAAGTACATAACATATCCAGCAAGGCTAGTGACAGGAAGTACATAACATATCCAGCAAGGCTAGTGAGCAGTGAAATGTCTCTCTAAGTGTATTTAAAGATAATTCTCCAATGTATTATAACATGCCATGCACATTTTTGAATATATATGTTAAAGCAAAAATATTGAAAATGAAAATAACCTTAAATTACCTTCTTCATACATCTCTTCTAGAATATATGCTTCGGCTCTATCCTTCAATGCATTGATATTGATGGGTTCTTTCTGTAGATATTCTGTACATGCTTTAATGGCTTCGGAAGACTGCTGGTTCTAGAATCACAAAACAAGGTTGATTGATGTTTAATTCTGAAAGTATGTATCCCTGCATATTAAACATTTTTTAAATGGATGCCAGAGCACTTGTGCAAATGATAGGGAGTGCACAATAAGGTGCGAGCTATCAAACCCCAGTCACTGCAGGAAGATATGAAATCTTCTTAATTGGGAGGCAGTGGCTTAGGATTAATAGACTAATACCCAGACAGACATTACTAGAACTATTGGCCTTATTCAGAGAGGCAGTGAAGAACAAGATTCAAGACAGTTTGGTTTAAATCAAAGAACAAATCTTACGCTTCAGTAACAACTCACATCCGTAAAAACATAGCAATGTTTAATCACAAGTTTTACATTTAACTTTTACATGTCAAGTTAGTTCTAATGCATTTAAACATTACAAAGTTGCCTATTTTTATTGCTTTAGGAAATCTACGTTCTCTTTCAACAGAAAAGAGCAGTGCAAACATCGTTATTTTAATTCATCTCACTGTGTTATTTATAAAAAGAAACAAATGTCATTACTGAAAAAGTCATTATGTGTATAACACAGTTATTCACACATATTGCAAAACCATTTAAAAAAAATGAAAAAAAGTTAAATCAAATAAAAAACACCTTCAAAACAGATGGTCTGTCACACAATTACATCTGGAATGGAATTAATTCAGTCAGCTAATTAATGATGCCCTTTTGTGTACATTTTTTATCTGTTGGTATGTATACGTATCTTTCCCATTAGACGACACACACAGATTAGTACCCATTTTATTATATAAAATTATAATGTGGATGGCAAACTCCATTCTCTATTTTTCTTACATGAACGAGTTGCTATGCCTCATAAAGCCCCACTTCAGATATGCATGGGATTTATAACAATTATTTATATGAAGAGTTTACAGCTTTCATTCTAGGTAATCAACAAGTGTCAAGTGGTCTCAACATCACTTAGCAATCAAAAGTCTTTACTCTAAATTGTTTATTTTTAAAGCAACCGCTTTGTTTTTTTTGCTGCCTTTTAAATTTGTATTTAAGATTTTGATATTGAGATGTTGAAGTATGAAATAAGAAAACCAGTTCAAAGTCATAATAAAAAAATGCTTCTAGAATGAACTCCAATGAGCCAATAATTAACATTGGGCAAGACTGCAAGGTATAAAGATATAATGGCCTCGAAGTTCCTGTACCATAATTAAAAAAAAGGATGGGGGGAGGGAGGACAACATATGTCTGGAACAGAACTAGTCAGCAAGGATAGCCTCAATATGGCCATCAGATTTATTTTAGGTTTCTTGCTAAACAAAAAAAAAAAAAGTTTGTGAAAAGGAAATGGATGATATTGGAAGCTAAAAAAGTTCACAGTAACTTGGTGTGACCAAATCCTCATATACACCAGCGACTGCAGCCTCCTGTTGCAATGGGAGCTCATGCCATACAAATATTTGGATGATAATGAGATGATACCTCCTGACTACAGCATCTATTAAAGATGGGATTGGCTTAGGGTGCCAGTAAATTTTCTTGTTTTTGTAAAAATAGTAAATAAATGAAAAACTGTACGTTGATTTCTAATACCATAACCACTACACCAAGATTTAGTGATTATAGTGCTTGGAGTGTCAATAATAAATTATAACAAGGAAAGAAAAATGTATCTTGTCTCACATAGTTACATATCTGAAAAGAGATCAAGTTGAACTTTCTAAAATGCAATGTTTCTGGGTATGGAAATATGGCCTCAGTGCTTCTACAATGATGATCCTGTCAGTCAATCAAAGCCTTCACATATCAACATTTGACATGAACAAACTTTGCTTTCCAAGCAAATATGTGTTTCCTTATGGATCTGACAGAGGGTAATGTGAGTTACACATCACACAACAGCCGACTGGTCGCAAATAACCACTTTTGCAGCTACACAATTAATTAAAGAAAACCTCAGAGTTAACTAGGTTGTAGTTTTTACAAGTCACTATTCTCCAGCCAGCTTGGAAGACAATCACATATCACCACTCATTTCTGCAGGGCAGCAGGAGAGGAGACACTCACCTTAGAATAACAATGGCAGGTTCGCTCCTGGACCAGTGCAGAATAGTACGGAACATTTGGCTCCGTTTTTAAAACGCCCTGATACTTGCTAATGGCATCTTCATACCTACAAGTGAACACATAAGTAATTTTATAAATAAATATCTGTCTAACTTTGCAATAAAGTAGGGAATTAAATAATTATTGGCCCTCTCTACACTAGAACAGTTATTACGGTTCAGTAATTTTTATATGTGTAACATGATGTGCCTGCAAAGCGATATATAAAATATCTATTTGCAACAACTTACTTAAACATTCAGGAAGAAGAAGAATCCAGTGGAGCCATCCTGGGAGTTGTATAATGTCTTGGACTAGTTTATCTTTATTAGGAATATGACAAACAGTGTAGAATGAGATGGGAGTGATGCCTTTTTAAAGACGGCACAAAGGACCGTGAGAGGATTGAAAAATACGTCTGGAGAAAGCGAAATGATTAATGATTTGCCTAGATTATCTGAATAGTGTGTCAGCTACAGTGACAAGTAAAATAGGACACTTGGGCTTCAAAAGACTCATAAGACAGAATGTATGAATAACAGCATTCTGCCATCAAGCATGGTAACCACTGAGGACCTTGTGCTTACAGAAAACTCTTTAGAAGTATGGCAGAGCCAATCAGCCAAGATTTACTTTAACTAGATTAACTATATTTAGTCCAGTACTTGGCCAAGGAATCCATTCTTTCTCGGTTTGATTTTAAGTTGCTGGTTCTATAAAACTTTCAATGAGGTACTAAATCACACAGTATAGTAAATATAGATGTTTTTTTTTTGTCAGTTATTGTTTTACAGAGAATTAAAGTTAAACTGTAGAGTAGTAGAGTTTCGCCAATCAGGGCTGAAGAGAAGGATTGCAAAGTAGTGTGTATGTGAATTAATAACACAGACAATCATGTGACATTACTAAAAGCTATATTCGAAAAGGTAAATGATCGTCTGTTCTTGCTTAAGAGCACATGTTGAGCAGACTCTAGTCTTGAAATCAACTTAATCTTTTTAGTATAATAAATAATTTTTATAAATAAATAAAAGTAAAAAAAATTTAAAAAAAATTACAAAAATTTACATGTATTCAGATGCCTAGAAGTGGAAGTGAATGCTCCAATCTCGCTAGACTGTTGGCCTTACCTCCCTTCTTGTATGAATTCTTCAGCACTCTGAATTTGTCTGCTTAGCTTTTTCACTTGTTTATAATGAGAAAAGCAGTCTTTATGATCAGGATCGAGCTTTAAGCACTCACGGATTTCACTATGAAATAATAGATATGGGAAAAAAGAAATACATTAACTCACATTTTGTGCACATTAACTTTACAGGAGTTTAAACATAAGATCAGAATATAGAAGGTATTAACATATGGCTGCTATGTAGTATTTAATTCGGGCAGTGACAGCAACTAAAAAGGAAAGGGAGGAGTCTGTACCCAACGCATTTTGAGTGTGGCCGCATTTAATACAGTAGCCAGCATTGTGAGAAATACAAACCTCAGTGACATCTCATGGTCTCCCAGCTGGTAGTAGATATTGCTGACTTTATAGTAAGCCCCGGTGTTATCATTCTTGAGTTTTGAGGCAGCTTTAAGATCACTGATCGCTTTCCCCGGCTCTCCTTGATTTATGAAGCATTCGGCCCGAAGCTCTCTAATCTCTGCATCCCACGCACAGGTCTGAAATAAAATACATTGCATCTATTCACCTATGCAAAACACAGGCCATGTGATAGAAACTCGCATAAGCTTTGATGTCCTGGAAAAACACAGAACTAACATCACTGCAATAGTTATTGCCATATAATCACACTTAAAGTGCCAGAGGGGTGGGAAAGACATTTGTGTTATGCCTTGCTGTGCAAGGTGGATAAGTAAGTGTCATCATAGTTGCTGAAAAGATACAATAATTATTAGTAAAAATATCATCTTAATTTTGCGGCTATCCTCAATAAAGGCATTCAATAGAACCGGTTTTAAAAGAAAGCAGAGAACAGCAATACAAAAAAAAAAATTATAATTGACAGGAGGTTTCTTTCAGTCATTGCTGTTTAACAGCTAAATAGGTCATATCATTCTAAGAGTTTGGGCAGTGAAAATTAGTAATTTCTAAAGTAACCACTTAAATTAAAGTTGTAGTGAAAGGTTGAGGAATTGTATAATTTGAATAAAAAAAAAAAAAAATAATATATATATATATATATATATATATATATATATATATAAAAAATTCAATGTTTCTGTCTAGATCAGTGATTCCCAAACCAGTCCTCACACCCCTCCCCCCCCCCTTAATCAGTACAGTATTTAGGGAATAACTAGTTGTGTCCAAGGGGTCTTTTTTTCCCCTCTAAAAACACAGAATAATGAGAATATTCCATAACGCTCTATTGGCAGATTGTAGGGTTTGATGATCACACAAACAACCTTGTTTCACTATCTCTTAACACCAATTATCATCTATTACACTGGTAAAGGATGCATTACTAGCCATAAAAAAACTGTACCAATTTGTGTACCCTGCACTGCCCCTCTTTCAGTGAAAATCCCCAAAGGAAATCATTGAAGCTATGCTTTCCTATGAACAGGGCCTAATGCACTAACAGCGCATTAGGCTCCCCCGTTGAATGACATGGGAGGAGATGGAGGAGCACCAAGAGACATCGATGATGGAATCAGGTAAGTGACTAAAGGGTTTTTAAACCCTTTAAATGCCAGATGTGGGGGAGTGGGCACCAGAGGGCACTATAGTGCTAGGAAGACAGGTTTGTATTTCCAACACTATCAAATATCCTTAATGCATACATGCATGACAGTGATTGACACACTTAAGTAAACTGCGCACATTCGTAAACTACATTTCTCAAGATGCTAATCTGAAAGACCAGGAACAAAAGAAAGAGCAAAAGTAAACTTGAACTACATGCTGGACAACACAGTTCATGTGCTTCCCATTCATATGTGCAAGTGATGTGTGTCCAGAAACAAAAGAAAAAAGAGAGGGGGTGTACCAGCGCTAAATATTCCCCAACCAGTGAACTGTGTTCCAAATAACTAAAGAAGCTGCTATCACACCAAGTTCTTATCTTACAAGAATAGAAACCCAAAACACTCTTGTGGTGTAGCGCTATATTTAAATAGAAGGGTAGTGATAAAAACTAGGTATATATCAATACTACCTTGAATATTCCTTATGTCTTTATATTCACATAAGAGTATAAATTCTACAAGACATAAAAAACAGACAAACCAAACATAGTGCAAACTGTATAATAAAGTCCGTTATAGAGAATTAGGAAGGGAAAATTTCCCACTCACAATTTTAGGAGCTAATATGAAATAGCTCAATATCTGCGCTCTTGGGGTCCGTAAAGGCGACCCTCACCCTTCTTGTGTATAGATGTCCTTGATTTCCTATAGAAGTAGAAACCGTATATGGTGCAGTATCGTAATAATTTTCAATGTGAGATAAATATAAAATGTAATACTCACAAAATTAGAGCCATCCAGATCGGCTCTAATCCACACACTTGTGTAGTTAAGGACTACACACCTTCTTTGTGAAAAATAAATAAAAAGTAGCAGGGAAATGCCAATGTATAGTATAAAAGATTAATAATTTTATTATAACGGTAATTGTATAAAAAAATATATATATATATATATATATATATATATATATATATATATATAATAAAAAACAATATCAAATTGGCATAAAATCCAAAAGTCCAAAGTCTCACAGTCTCTCCAGTACGCGTTTCGCCTTGCAGGCTTCCTCAGCTGGATGTGGTGATTCAAACTTCCCATGGATTCTCCCTGCTATATGTACCCCTCTCAGGGGTAAGATAATTAGTGTCCAGGCTTGTATTTTCGCGGGCAATCACCATAGAAACGGTGACGCCCTGCGTTTCAAGCCTTTTTTCTATTTATTTCCGGGTTTTCTGTTCCGTCGCGTCATTTCCGGTTTCGCCGATACGTCACTTCCTTGCGTTCCACCATGCGGTTCACTGTGCGTTCCACCATGCGGTTCACCATTTATTTCCCCAGGATTTCCGGGTCGGCGGTTTTTGAAGGGAAATATAAGTTTAAATGAGTTTAACATATATGTGGAATTGGCAAGCTTTCTTTGTCCAACATATACAAGCCTTATATTAGTACATCCAAACCCTTAATAATTAAATTCCATTCTGTAGTTTTTTTCCTTCTATTCCTATTTCTTGTATAAGTATGTTAATACAAAATGACCATTTTACAGGCATATTGTGATCTTATGTCATTATTAAAAAGATGAATTCTTAAGAGATAATGGGTATTAATAAATGAATCAGTGGTTATACAACATTAAAACACCTTATAAATGTCTAATTCCAGATATTATCTTAATATAATATATAGTAAAAGTTGAAACATAGTTCAGTCAATGCTCACATAGTAATAAGAAAGTGAAGGGGAAGAAGGTCATAATTCAATAAAGGGAGGTATAAGTTGCAACCATAAAATAATTTTGCATTTATTTTAAAAAATGGCACATCTCGAAGTCTGCATTTAGACCATTCGGGATTAAAGTATTTAATTTAAAGATCCACTCCATCTCAATTTTACTCATTTTGCTATTAAAGTTGCCTCCCCTCCAATCCTTTTTGACTTTTATAATTCCTAAAAACGTAGTGTCTTTCATGTCGCATTTATGTGCAATTTTGTAGTGTAAAGAGACGCTATGTTTTTCAAAACCTTTTAAAATATTACGACTATGTTCTTCAATTCTGATATGTAGGGGTCTGGTGGTTTTCCCTATATAACATAGACCACAAGGGCAGATCATTAAGTAAATTAGGTTTTTTGAGTGGCAACTCAGAAAATCTTTAATTTGATATTCTTTACCATCTTTATCTCTAAAAAGCTTTATATGTCTTTTTTTATTATTGGACCTTTTGCACGCTAAGCATTGGCCACACCCAAAAAATCCCTTATCCGAATTTAAAAAAGTATTCGTACTTTTCTTTTCCTTTAAAAAGCTTGAAGTCAGAGAATGGCGTAAATTGTCAACCCCTCTGTGTATAAATTTAGGTCTTTCTGGAAGAAAAGGTTTTACACCTGGATCTTGTAATAAAATTGGCCAGAAATTAGAGATTATTTTTCTTACTTTTTTGTTATCTGTGCTAAAGTTGCATATAAAAGGGAGTTCCATGAATGTATTTTCCCTTTTATCCTTATATTTCAAAAGTTTCTCTCTTTCTATCATTCTTACTTCTTTCCTGGCCATTTCTAATTTTAACTCTTCATATCCTTTCTCTATAAAATCTTCTTTAATTTTAATAGATTGGGTCTCAAACACAGTTGGATCCGTACAATTACGCCTAATACGTAAAAACTGTCCCCTGGGGGCATTCTCAAGCCACGGAGAGTAGTGGCAACTTTCTCTCTCTATGTAGCTATTAGCTTCTACCGTCTTAAAATAGTTTCTAGTTTTAATCTTGTTTTCTTCAATGTATATCACTAAATCTAAGAAAATTATTATTGTTTATAGTATTTTTTCTTATCTTAATACTATAGTACCTAGCGGCTCACCCTATTTTACTATGTCCCTGTTTGATAAAAGAAAGAACACATATATGGACATGGAGATAGAATTAGCTAATTGGACAGACCAACCTTTAACTAGAAAAAGAACGAGCTATAACTTTTGCTGTGAACAATTAGAAAAAGCCTTACAGAAGGAATTAAAGATAAAGTGGGAAATAGCTACCTTAGAAAAATACTTAAAAGAAGGTATTACTCCAAGAGGCTTGAGATATTTCAAAACTCCAACGTTTGATAAAGACATTGCTAAATTCATGGAAGAATGGAACTCCATGTTGGAGAACTTTTCCATTACCTCTATGAATTTAATAATAAAAAGGAGAAAGGAAAATTTAAGAGAATTAGATTTAGAGATAAACAAATGTCAGAATGAAATTCTAAATGCTCTGAATCAAGAGGAATATGACAAAACTACACAGGATATTAAAGATGGTTTAGAGAAACTAGAAAAAGAAGTAATAGAGGTAAAAAAAAGTAAATATCTGAGAGACATCAATGACTATAAAACGGAACAAGTGAGAACATTTTCAAAATATAATAACAAAGAAAAATACCAATTAGATAAAGAAGAGAGAAAGGATCCGGTTGAACAGAAAGAAATTCCAGGTAGAAACAATGAGACTTTAAAAGACAAATCCTATTTAAAATATAGGGATAATAAACCACCTTATAATAAATCATATTATGAGCAGGAAAGGCATTATGAAACACGGCCATATAGAAATTGGAACAACATTAGACCTAGGTTTCAAAATACTTATTACAAAGATAGATATTATAATAATGGAAGAAATTATGAACAAGAAAGGAGATCTAGATATGAGAGAGAAACACGTGAAAGGGAAAGGAGATATAATTATAGGAGAGATACATTAAAAGACTACACCCACCATGGGAAAGCGATAAAAGAGCAAATGCCACCCTACAAATCTAATCAACTTAGAAAAGAAGAACCTCTAGAAGTAAGCAATAGATTTCAAGTTTTGGATGAATATGAAGATCAGGATTTTTGGAGGATCAAGGGAAGAGACAGGCACAAGAGGGAAGAAAATTTGGATATGACTACCCCACACAAAAGGCGAAGGAATTCAAGTATAGAGGTACAAGAGGAGGAAAACATGTCAAAAAAAGAAAGACGGGAAAGACTGCAGAGGAATTAAGCCCCATAAAAGGAATCTATAATTTAAGTCAAAAAAATTTAACAGAATACCACCAAAAAGTCTTAAAGAAAGGATTAAAATTCGCTCCTAATAAACCTCTTAACCAATTCGATTTTTATGTAGATCTAAACAAATTCAAAAGAAACCTTTGTTTAAAAATTTTTTTTGCAAAAAATCCCATAGAATCACAATTAAATAGAGATGAAAAATTAAAACATACTAATTTAAAGGAAAAATCACAGTTTTACCCAAAACATATGGTCTCAGAAAAAATGGTAACTTTCGAAACAATGGTTATGACAGAAGTTAAAAAACTGGACAAAAAAGAAAAATTCAACCATAATTTAACTATGCAAGAAAGAAAGGCGTTAAAAGATTTGAAAACGGATTCCGATTTGGTTATTAAACCAGCCGATAAGGGGGGGGGGAATTGTCTTAATGTCAAAAGAATTTTACTGTAAAGAAGCAAAAAGAATATTAAATGACGAATGTACCTATAAGAAATTGACACATAATCCGAGTAACGAGATGAACCAAGTATTTCAAAGTTTTTTAAAAAAAGGGATAGAGTTAGAAATCTTAAACGAAAAAGAATACAACTATTTAAATATGAAATATCCTAAAATCCCAGTGTTCTATTTCCTCCCCAAGGTTCATAAAGACATTGTGAATCCCCCAGGCCGACCAATAGTGGCGGGGATTGATTCAATATCTAGCAGATTGTCGCATTATGTAGATATTCATCTCCAACCATTAGTAAAAAAGACTACCTCATATATTAAAGATACCATTATGGTTTTAAATCTTTTGGAAAATTGCACTTGGAATAGTGATTGCTTTTTAGTTACAAGTGACGTTACAGCTCTTTATAGTAACATTCCACACCAATATGGTTGTAATGCTGTTAAACATTTTTTTAAGCGAAAGTCCAGATTTTACAGATAGTAAAACTAAATATATCTTAGAAGGGATTGAGTTAATTTTAAATAACAATTATTTTTGGTATGGAGAGGACTTCTACCTCCAGATTAATGGGATGGCCATGGGAACCAAGTTTGCCCCCAGCTATGCCAATTTATTCATGGCCCATTGGGAGAATACGTTTATTTATGGCACTCATGGCTGGGGAGAAAGCTTGGTTACCTATGGTCGTTACATTGACAATATTTTCTTTGTATGGAAAGGAGAAGAAAAAGATCTTATTGAATTTTTAAATTTTTTAAATGAGAATACCTGGGGTATAACGCTCAGTAGCAATTGGAGCAAGACGGAAATAATTTTCTTAGATTTAGTGATATACATTGAAGAAAACAAGATTAAAACTAGAAACTATTTTAAGACGGTAGAAGCTAATAGCTACATAGAGAGAGAAAGTTGCCACTACTCTCCGTGGCTTGAGAATGCCCCCAGGGGACAGTTTTTACGTATTAGGCGTAATTGTACGGATCCAACTGTGTTTGAGACCCAATCTATTAAAATTAAAGAAGATTTTATAGAGAAAGGATATGAAGAGTTAAAATTAGAAATGGCCAGGAAAGAAGTAAGAATGATAGAAAGAGAGAAACTTTTGAAATATAAGGATAAAAGGGAAAATACATTCATGGAACTCCCTTTTATATGCAACTTTAGCACAGATAACAAAAAAGTAAGAAAAATAATCTCTAATTTCTGGCCAATTTTATTACAAGATCCAGGTGTAAAACCTTTTCTTCCAGAAAGACCTAAATTTATACACAGAGGGGTTGACAATTTACGCCATTCTCTGACTTCAAGCTTTTTAAAGGAAAAGAAAAGTACGAATACTTTTTTAAATTCGGATAAGGGATTTTTTGGGTGTGGCCAATGCTTAGCGTGCAAAAGGTCCAATAATAAAAAAAGACATATAAAGCTTTTTAGAGATAAAGATGGTAAAGAATATCAAATTAAAGATTTTCTGAGTTGCCACTCAAAAAACCTAATTTACTTAATGATCTGCCCTTGTGGTCTATGTTATATAGGGAAAACCACCAGACCCCTACATATCAGAATTGAAGAACATAGTCGTAATATTTTAAAAGGTTTTGAAAAACATAGCGTCTCTTTACACTACAAAATTGCACATAAATGCGACATGAAAGACACTACGTTTTTAGGAATTATAAAAGTCAAAAAGGATTGGAGGGGAGGCAACTTTGATAGCAAAATGAGTAAAATTGAGATGGAGTGGATCTTTAAATTAAATACTTTAATCCCGAATGGTCTAAATGCAGACTTCGAGATGTGCCATTTTTTAAAATAAATGCAAAATTATTTTATGGTTGCAACTTATACCTCCCTTTATTGAATTATGACCTTCTTCCCCTTCACTTTCTTATTACTATGTGAGCATTGACTGAACTATGTTTCAACTTTTACTATATATTATATTAAGATAATATCTGGAATTAGACATTTATAAGGTGTTTTAATGTTGTATAACCACTGATTCATTTATTAATACCCATTATCTCTTAAGAATTCATCTTTTTAATAATGACATAAGATCACAATATGCCTGTAAAATGGTCATTTTGTATTAACATACTTATACAAGAAATAGGAATAGAAGGAAAAAAACTACAGAATGGAATTTAATTATTAAGGGTTTGGATGTACTAATATAAGGCTTGTATATGTTGGACAAAGAAAGCTTGCCAATTCCACATATATGTTAAACTCATTTAAACTTATATTTCCCTTCAAAAACCGCCGACCCGGAAATCCTGGGGAAATAAATGGTGAACCGCATGGTGGAACGCACAGTGAACCGCATGGTGGAACGCAAGGAAGTGACGTATCGGCGAAACCGGAAATGACGCGACGGAACAGAAAACCCGGAAATAAATAGAAAAAAGGCTTGAAACGCAGGGCGTCACCGTTTCTATGGTGATTGCCCGCGAAAATACAAGCCTGGACACTAATTATCTTACCCCTGAGAGGGGTACATATAGCAGGGAGAATCCATGGGAAGTTTGAATCACCACATCCAGCTGAGGAAGCCTGCAAGGCGAAACGCGTACTGGAGAGACTGTGAGACTTTGGACTTTTGGATTTTATGCCAATTTGATATTGTTTTTTTTGTTTTTTATATATATATATATATATTTTTATACAATTACCGTTATAATAAAATTATTAATCTTTTATACTATACATTGGCATTTCCCTGCTACTTTTTATTTATTTTTCACAAAGAAGGTGTGTAGTCCTTAACTACACAAGTGTGTGGATTAGAGCCGATCTGGATGGCTCTAATTTTGTGAGTATTACATTTTATATTTATCTCACATTGAAAATTATTATGATACTGCACCATATACGGTTTCTACTTCTATAGGAAATCAAGGACATCTATACACAAGAAGGGTGAGGGTCGCCTTTACGGACCCCAAGAGCGCAGATATTGAGCTATTTCATATTAGCTCCTAAAATTGTGAGTGGGAAATTTTCCCTTCCTAATTCTCTATAACGGACTTTATTATACAGTTTGCACTATGTTTGGTTTGTCTGTTTTTTATGTCTTGTAGAATTTATACTCTTATGTGAATATAAAGACATAAGGAATATTCAAGGTAGTATTGATATATACCTAGTTTTTATCACTACCCTTCTATTTAAATATAGCGCTACACCACAAGAGTGTTTTGTGTCCAGAAACACTCTGCACCCGGTAACCCTAGGAGCAACTAAAAAGTAACATTTTCTTTAAAAATAAATAAATAAAATAAATAAAAAGATGATACCTATACATGAAGAAAGAAAAAAAAAAAAAAAAAACACATGAAAAATGGTAAAGAGAACAACTTCATAACAGCTATACGTGTATGCATGTGTTCCCAGTAAAACACAATGACACTTTGAACTGGAAGTATGCAACAAAAAATATAGATGGAGAGATGACTGAAAGTCTAACCTGTCAAGGAGTTTAAATGGTGTGTCCACTTACCTCTAGGACAAAATTGAGAAAGGTTTCTGCGGTCGCATAGTCGCCCTGGTTAAAGGCATTCACACCTTGTGTTCGCATACGCTGAATTTCATCAGATTTCAGCAGCTGAGAGTTGGCTTCCTTCTCTTCTTGTTCACTGGGACTGGATTTCAGCTATAAAGACCACAATAAAATCAAAAGGAGGCAACCATAAAAGAAAAAAGAATCATAAAAGGTATTGTTCAAAATGCCATAGTTTGTAATTATCCTAACAGACTTGCAAGAGATACTTTTGGATATGCAGTACTTACAAAGACAAACAAAATTGTTAGAATTCAAAGGTAAAATGATCAAAAGGAGTACATTCAAATAATGTGAAATATAACTATAGCTAACTTATGGGTCAATTTAATACTAAATATATTAAACCCAGTTGAAAATGATCAACTAGTTTCAGCATTAATTGCTTTTTAAATTCGATTTGATTTAAAAGAATACTATCCTATGGGGATATTGAATACGCTGCACGTCATTTCACTGAATTAAACTCATTTAGAATGGAGGAAGTGCCCATAGTGGCCGTCTTTAAGACCCTTGCTGGGATAAGGGGACAGAGACAATGCACCAAGTGTCTGGGTGCCTAGAGTGTCCCTTTAATATCATCTGAATTTTGACCACCCGAACCTGCTAAATGAGCTGACTGGTAGAAAGAAATTTATTGAACGTGCGCAAAATAGTTTGGACTCGGTCGAAACATACTGAATTACCTTGCACATTGAGAGAAATAATTAGTTTTTTTTTTTAATGTTTGCATCTATATTGGCTAGTTAGAGCAGTGGAAACTGCCTTAGACTTGAAAAACTCAGATTCAAAATCAAAGTCAGATTACCTTACCAGTAAGGAATATAGAATTTTAAAGTTCTGCGGACTATGTTGTCACTTGATAAATGCAAATAATAATAATAATAGTAATAATAATAATAATAAAAAATGTCACAGTTGTGTATGGGTAGATATAGAAGTTTTTTTTATAGTTTTGCACTTAATAGGTAATGATGCATTAATTATAGCTTTGAAATTGGCAAAGATAAAATGTCACCATTAACATACATAGTCCCTGCCATAGTCTGCAGCATATAGTATTAATATATAAAATTACTGAGCATGGTTGGAGATCTGTACACCGATAGCTGCCCAGTCACTGGTCTGTTTAGTAGACATGCCCCCCACTGTTTGATAGCCGAGCACTTACTGTTGAGATGACATGCTCCCACTGTTCGTTGTTTTATGCATCAAAAAAAATGTATCAACAGCTTTTTTGCAGTTTAATTAGAAAAGATCATTTAAGGGTTTGATAAACTATATTGAATCACCAAATTTTTTCAATTTCAATGAAGATTTTTCAAATTGTATCGAAAGTTTTCAAAATAACCTGACAGTCGAAGCCACTCGAACTGAAATTAATCAGCTCCCAATGAGCCAGAAATTGCTCTGAAATTTTAAGAGGTTTATCGGGAACCAAGAAGCCATGGTTATTATCAATCAGCAGATATTAAATCAACTACATAGTTTATATTATTGAACCTAGCGCAACTTTAAATAGAAACCGGTCAGATGAGGTATAACTCTTGTTTACCACTGCTGTGAAGAGATTTATGGAGATTACTCAGCACTATCATAGACCACAATTAAAGCAGCAGGGTTAACTGAACTACTTACTGGTTTAATTAAGCAACCCACCCCCATACTAAGCCCACCACACCAGATCCAGGCTGGCCAGAATGGATACTATTGATGGGTTCCAGGGTGAGTCCTGTTTTTGCTACAAACTGAATGTAGTTCTTCAAACAAGCAATAGTAACATTAGTTAGTTAAAAGGGAGGACCGGAGTTTGTTTTCTTGGTACCATCAGTACTTCAATTTAACAATGCATTTTAACATGTTTTATTAGCAAAAGTGACAGATCCAGTGTGGGTTCGTTGGCTGGGGCTGGGGGGGAGGGGTGCTAGGGAAGGTAGGTTTTACCTGGACTGGACAAAAGTTGATGGCGAAACTCAGCCTTTTGTCATCCTAATGACTGTCCATAAGACAGAGTAGTCACTATTTAGTCTTTGTAGCGGAGTAGTAGTATTATCCACGGTATCTCCGCTGGTAGACAGAATCAAGCAGGCACAAAGCAGGTAAAATCCAGGTAGCGTAGTTACAATCCCTTTCTCCCAAGAACTAGATGACACATAGCTTGGAGGTCAACTGAGGTTTATTTGCAGGTCACGGTATTTATGGGATTCCCCATGCAAGGGGTTTCCCTACTGACATTTCAGGGGTTGTACAGTAGGGGACTACATGGGGAACTGCCCAACACACACAATTTTCCCATCATACACTGCTGGATGAGAGGGATACTCCCACTGGAATATACCGTTAATGGGATTATCCCTCCGTGCAGCAGAACTCACTTTTTACATTAAAATACATAACTTTCACATTATTCATTAGTTTTACACGAACGGACGTTCGGTAGATAGCTGGAGGCTGAGCGCATCGTTTGTGAGATTACCGCTCAGCTCCCAGTCTAACTAACCGTTTTTAGTTCCAGGCGCTCGACGACAAAACACCGCTGGACTAACAAAAGAAACAAGATGGCCGACAGCCGCGTGGTCAGTATTCGAACGACGGCCACCTAGAAACACTCTTAATTACCGATTGCAACACTGTCGCAATCGGTTAATGGGTGCCACACGACCCCCTGTGTGTGGTCGTGCGTTCGGTAGGTTATTCGTTTCACGAACAGGGTTTAACTCCCTGTTCGTGAAACTTCATTAGAAATGCTGGGGTTTTCATACCGCCAGCATACGAATGCCCTCATTCGCCTAGAATACAAATAGCATTGGTTTCTATGACTTAGCAGCCATACATACATCTTTATACATAGTCTCTGGTGGCTAGTTTTGCCACAGTCTTATTGTATCTCTGGATCGCACTGATATTGAAAAGTGAAAGATCTGCTTTAAGCTAACACAGAATGACATAATATGTACTATGTAAGTATATAAGCACACGCGCACACATTGTCTTTAATCCTGTGTAATTAGCAAGTATTCACTATAAATGTAAAAGTAAAAAGCCCATTGTATTTTCAGGTTATACAGAAAGACACATGGTGGGAGATGCTGCCTGACATGATCTGTATTTATTATAATTTTACAATGCATTTCAGTAAACAGTTCTGTTTACCAAGCTAATCGTGAAACATTAAACGATAATAAATAATTAAGACAACAGCGTGACAACTATTTTGCCGAATAGAATGGCTTCCCGCGTTGACAGAAGAAAAAATATATAAAAAAAAAATAAAAAAAAAAAAAAAAGAGACACACAAACTCAGCAGGATCCCACTTTTACTGCAAGTCACAGAAATAATGAGGAGCGATTAGCCTCCCTCCATTCAATGTGCTATTGCATCGCCAGTGATGTGTGGACAGTACTCCGTGCATGCATGGCCCAGTAGGTTCTAATCAGGGCTGGATTAACATAGGGGCTGATGGAGCTGCAGCTCCAGGCCCAGGCCCAGGCCCAGGCCCAGGCCCATTGATTTAAAAAAAAAAAATTTTTTTTTTTTTTTGGGTTTAAATTTTTTTTTTTCCCACACACTACTCTTAGGGATTCCACCTGGCTTTTATTCTATTGGCACAGCCAGTATTTGAGGCTGCCTGGCTAGTGCCAATATTGCAGGGATACTGGCAATACAAATGCTGGCATTTTTCTCAGTATAAACAAGAGATTACTATGCAATACCAGCACTGGCCAGTAGGGGTCGCTGTATGTGGAGACAGGCAGGGAGGGGAAGTTCCAGCATTTCCCTCCCTGCCTATCTATACTCACTGATCTGCAGGGGTGCAGCTACAGAGAGTCCAGACAGCAATTCCCACCCTGCAGAGACAGCCTACAGCTCAGGGATGTAAGGAATGGGGCGGAAAGGCTGCAAGGAGACATACACTGAGACACTAAGGGACATTGGGAGACATTATGACACAGACACATGGGGACACAGTGTCCTCATGTCTCCCAGCCAGTGTCCCTGGTGTCTCAGTGCCCCCTAGTCTCCTAGTGCCCCCAGTCTGCCAGTGTCTCACTGTCCCCATGTCTCCTAGTGCCTCCATGTCTCTCATTGCCTCAACTGTCACAATGTCCCCATGTCTCCAAGCTAGTGTCCTTAGTGTGTGGCCCTGGTGTCAGTGTCCCCATGTCTCCCAGTGCCCCTATGTTTCAATGTCCCCATGTCCCCCAGCCAGCGTCTCTAGTGTCTGTGTCCTTGGTGTCTGTGTCCCCATGTCTTCAAGTGTCCCCAATTTTCCCATTGTCCCCATGTGTCCCAGCCAGAGTCCCCTAGTCTCCCAGTGTCACTGGTGTCTCCGTGTCCCTAGGTCTCCCCGTGTCCCCAGTGTCCTAGTGACATGGGGACCCTGGGATACATGGGGACACAGGGAGACATGGGGCATTGAGACACTGTGATACATAGGATCACTGGGAGACCTGGGGACACGACATTAGGGGACACTGGGAGACATGGGGCACTGAGACACTGATACATAGGAACACAGACTTGGAGTAATCGACACTTGGGGGCACTGAGTCATGAGGGCACTGGGAGACATGGGGGCACTGGGAGGAATCCATCTATACAGCAGAATCAAACTAAGTAGTTTTTTGGTGATTTTACAAAATTTTCTCTTATGTCACTCCTTGTGATTTACATCATGTGATGTCACCCATACATATTTAATTATGCAAATTAGTATGGCCGGTATGTTTTTCCAAGAAAGGTGGCAACCCTAACTACTTTTCACATACTCTTACTTAAGTATGGAAACTTAAGAGGGATGTATGGGAACAAAACTTGTGTGGACTGGCTGACAATGAATATAGTTAAAGGGACACTAGAGTCACCAGAACAACTACAGCTTATTGAATTTGTTCTGGTGAGTACAATCATTACCGTCAGAAAATGCAGTCTTTACATTACAGCCTAGTGATAACTTCACTGGCCACTCCTTAGATGGCTGTTAGAGATCCTTCCTGGGTCATGGCTGCCTAAAATGCATCCAAACATTCAGTGTCTCCTCCCTCTGCATGCAGACACTGAACTTTCCTCATAGAGATTCATTAATTCAATTCATCTCTATAAGGAGATGCTGATTGGCCAGGGCTGTGTTTGAATCATGCTGGCTCTGACGCTGATCTGCCTCTTTGTCAGTCTCAGCCAATCCTATGGGGAAGCACTGTGATTGGATCAGGCCACCACTTCTAATGATGTCAGCAGACTGCTTGTTTTTATGAGTCTAACAGCATGCAGAGTTACAGCTTCAGGCTTGAATATAGTAAGATTTTGCTATATTTATGGAGGCATGAGGGGCCCAGGGGGGCTAGATGGTGGTGTTAACACTATAGGGTCATGAATTCATGTTTGTGTTCCTGACCCTCTAGTGATCCTTTAAGGTAATGCTGACTTTGGTCTTTCTAACACTGTGGCATGTTCCCTTTCTTCTACACTCACTACATACAGCTTTTCTCCTTAAAGACTATATACCAGGAGCTTCTGCCTGCTAGTAAGAAGGTAAGGAGACAAGTGGATCAGCGAGTGCTAGGGGACAGTCCTTAGAAAGCATTGAGTGAGCGCATCATTAGATGCATTTATGCCAAGCTCAGGGTGCTGTCTGCATAGTATGCCCTTAGTTGGCCAGCTGCATGATTGGCAGGCAGCCGGACATGCATTCATGCCAGGCTGGCCTAATTCTTTGGGCAGACATGTCCTCTTTTTGGGCATGTTCGCCCCTTTTGGCAGGTTACGTGATTTGTGTCAGTGGCACACCCCTTTACCATGCCCATTGACTTCCTGCTTGACTGGACACTGCTGTTAGGGGTTATGGATTTACTTGAAAGATGAAAACATAAATTAGAGAGAGATTAGCCTAGGGTATGTGTTTTCTTATAGCTGCTGTTTTCTTTCTCTCCAGCACCATCTCCATCAGATACATGACGCTTGGGAGTGCTTTACTGTTTTTGGTCGATATGATTCTGTAATTAGGCCCGTCATAATTGTCAGCACCAGGCCCACTGGGCTCTTAATCTGGCCCTGGTTCTAATCAGTACAAATACATGTGTTAACATAATGCCGAGCAGAATCGGAGTGGGTTTCCCAAATTCATTACTTGAAAGGTTTATTTGCTAAACTGTGAATTGTGCACAAATCGACAAAGTTTGTATACAGCATAATGTGAAACAGCAGAGATGTAAAGATATTACTAACTTCACTATTTTTCCAGCTCAGCAACCTTGGTCTAAAATTTGCAATAGCCTTTTCAATTCTCAAAAATAAACCCTTTTTTATTTTGTTTAGCAAATTTACCTACCATACATTGAGTGAGAGGACCTGGATCCCTCCTTTGTTAATAATGATCAGCATGAGCCGTACACAAGAAAAAGCAAACAAAAATAAATAGATACATTTTCAAGGTGTGGTTTCCTCAACTCTCTCTCCACCCAGAAACTGCTGGCCGTGGGGAGTGGGGATAGCAGACAGGGTATGTGTAACTATAGTTTACAAAGCCTTGTTCTGAATTAGTTCTCACGGCACAGAAGACACTAAAATGGTCTAGGGACCAAACTACACTAGGGTTGTTCACTAAAGTGAGTATTCAAAATGACTATTCAAACAGAATTTCAAATTTAAGGACAAACTAGCTGTTCTGAAAGCATGGTTGACTTAGAGAACTTTTCCAGTTTTTTAGTTAAATTGAAATTTGACACGTACTTTCAATTCACTTTGAATTCTCAATTCAGTGAATTACCCTGTAATATTCATGAACCTAAAAAACACTTTTTAAAAAGACACACAGACACCATGACACAGACATACACACATACACTCCCAATGACAGACTGACACACATGATTGTTGCTACATGTGGGCAGACAGATGGAGCTCTTCTGGCGGCTGCAGGGCGAGCTCTGATGGCGGCCACACGGGGAGCTGGCTGTTCTGCCTCTGCTTCCCAGCGCGCAGCTTAATGAGACGTCATATTCCGGCCCCGGTCTTATTAAGAGCACGCGAGGGCGGGGGAGCAGAGACAGAACAGCCAGCTACCCCTGTGGCCGCCAGAACAGCCAGCTCCCCCTGCGGCCGCCAGAAGAGCTCCATTTGCGGCTGCCATCACAGTTCTACCTGCGGCCGCAGGTCACCCAGATGTCTCCGCGGCCCCAGGTGATTTCCCGGTAGGCCAGTCCGGCCCTGACTGCAGGACCACTTCATTGAGCTGAAGTGGTGTGGGTGCCTATAGTGGTCCTTTAAGGAGTTATTCTGGTGCAAATCAAAACACAGGGCATTTACACACAAATGGACCATATGACATTACACATGTGTAATGACAATTGCCTACTTCACCACACATGTAACTCCGACATATAAAGCAACAAACGATACAACAATATTCTGTGAAATTAAATACAGGGAACATATGAACATTGATGCAACAAAAAACACAAGATAAAAGGGACATGATAACAATTATGAAAAAAAAGAGGCCTAAAAACGCCAGCACTGTACCTCTAAAACGAGGCCCCTCACAACGCTACTACTCAGTGCAAGCAGACACCAGTTGCATATGCAAGTCTCTTCTCCAGGTGATGGTAGACAAAGTGTTGTGTGGCTCGCACACATCTCACCCTTGTTACGGTTAGTGATGCAACATCATTCCTGTCGGAAGTAGTCTAATACCTATAAATAGACCCTTTTACACCATAAACGAAAAGTGAATATCTATTAAACCAGCTTGCTGCATATTATTTGGATGCCTTCTGAGTTCAGATTTGATTTATAATAATAAGAATACCAGTGTTCATTTAAAAATAATAAGACACAAGTGAAATAGAGGTCACTTATGTGATCACAGACACTATCAGTGCTTCATACTTGATAACAGCTCAACTGCTACTGAAGTACATAGATAGCAAATAAATGATTACCGCATTAACAAGACAATAACAGAAGAAGTGCTTACTCTGGTAAGTACATCAATGCTTTAAAGACAGGAGATTCATTGGTGGATATCAAGTTATAGCGTGGTTTAACTAGGCCACCTAGCATGCTAACCATAAAATATACATGAAATGTAAGATGAAATACCAGTTTTTGTCACTCACTTGCCCAATTATGCTACAACATATTAAAAATACATGCAGAAATCTCTCAAAGGAAGTCTGACGAGTTAAAGAATGTCTCTTTTCCTTTCAGGATTAGAATGACAGTTTAGAGAAGTACTTGTAAAGAAATCATATTAAGAAAGCCACTCTGCATATTCCTGGAGAAAAATTAGTAAAATCCAGTATTCTGCACCTAGAATGGTTAAGTAGACAATGTAGGGGGAGGGGGTATTTATGCATACATAACACACCAGTTCTGGGGGAAAGCTGATCTAGTGGTTTCCATGGTCATAGCCCAATAAAATAAACATATACTCACAAAATACGTGTGGCTACTTAAAGGACCTTAAACATTTCAAGAAGTTATGGAACTGGGATTGTCCGGTTACCTTCCCACCACCATTGTAAATAGTCAAACAGTTTTTGAATGATGATATTCATTATAACCTGGGGTCTACCAGGAGCTGCTTCCCGAAGTTCCTCAGAAGTAGCTTAGGTCATAGGCTGAAAGTGATCATCTGGCACTCTGACCCACATTGCAGGGTTTAGCTCAGGAGAGCCAACATACTGCAGCTTAGCAACTTCAGGCTCTACAGCATCAGAAGCGTAGGCAGGGAGCAGCACTCCAGGTAAGACATTAAACAGTTAAAAAATGGTTTGCTTATTTAAAAAGTGGGGTGTGAGGGGGGGGGGTGTTATTCGGGCCCTTGAGGGATCGTACCCACTAAAGTGAGCTGTAGTGGTTATTTTGCTTGGATTGTTCCTTTAAATTATTATATCAAGCAGTTTGTGAAAATACAGCATTGTGGTCAGGATAGAGCTCAAACTATTGAAGCACAAGGTCAGGAAAGCCTGGTAACAAGACCCAGGATAAAAGTTAAAATAAAACAAAAAATAATAATATACTAATTTTTGTATATGGTTAAGCGTTGAAAAAGAAATAATGCCATAGTTTTTAGTAGCAAATGAGAGTAGTTGGTACCATTTGAGGTTTACAATAATGTAAAGGAATTGAAATTGTATGACAAATATACTGAATGACTTGCACTAAAGGAACACAACTGTCCAAATTGACTCCTTATTTTAATGAATCAACACATGCAAAATAAAACTAAAAATAGACAAATATTTATTCTTAAAGCTACTTGGCTTGCACAGCAAGAGGATCGACCGATCAGGAGCCTATTCTATTTTGTAGAGTTCGAGCTTATCCCATAAATCTCGGTCCAGCAGGTATTTTATATGGCAAGTATTTTACCCTGCAGCTGCTGTTCCACTTGTCATATATAGTGCGAGATAAAACTAATAATAGCCATGTCATGCCTGCTACCAGTTCATAAAATTGGCAGTGTGTAGTCTACACAAGCAGAGCAAAACCTTCTCCCACTGCTTCATAGACCAGTTTGGATGCTCACGTCTCCATTGAAGGCTCTTTTGGCAGTGCACAGGAGTCACCATAGGCACTCAGACCAGTCTGTTGCTATGCAGCAAACTGAAATGCACCATGTGTTCTGACACCTTTATATCATGGCCAGCATTATGTTTTTCAGCAAACTGAGCTACAGTAGCTCTTCTGTTCAAATGGGATAGTCTTTGCTCTCCACATGCATCAGGGACTATTGGACCTATGTCCCTGATGCCAGTACACTGGTTGTCCTTCCTTGAAACACTTTTGGTACTAACCACTGCATACACCCCACAAAATCACTCAGATCTTTTCATTTGTCCACTTTTCCTGCTTCCAACACACGAAACTCAAATAATAATGTTTTCCTTGATGCATAATCTATCCCAATCCTTGACAGGTGCCATTATAAATGATATAATCAGTGTTATTCACTTCATCTGTCAGTGGTTTTAATGTTGTGGCTAATCAGTGTATAGCAAGCCAAATAAATATTTTATACTCTGGTGCCATCTGCTGGGAGAAAAGCAGGCCATTTTTGTTTCTCAATTAATTCTGGAGACTTAATGGAAAAATGTATTCCAATTATTGAATACGCCAACATTTAATCAGACAAAACTAGTGTTGAAGGATGCAAGAGCCGGTGGAGACTCTTCTCAAACAAGCTTACAATCTAGGAGCTCTATAAGAATACCAACCTCACTTTAAAGAGAAAGTCTAGGATAATAACATGCACTTGTACAAGGCAGTTACAATAAACATTTTATTAGCTTGTCAAGATTAATTTCCCCAAAGAGCTACTTTTGTGCAAGTTCAACAGCTAAGGACCGCAAAGATTTTAAGATGAAATTATAAAAAAAAAAAAAAAAAAACATTCATTCAAGTTTGCAAACACATATCCCTCAGTTAAACAAAGATACGATAAGTCAAATCAACGGTCACATGTTAGGTATATGTTTTTACTGATATGTGAACCTGGTAATTCACACACACACGCTGACCCCGAGTCTTAGCATTAATTAACACACTTTCTAAAAGCAAGCACAATAAGGAGTCTGATCGGATGATAAAGTAGACACACACAGTATTTTATCAGTAGTAGGTTGTAATGGAAACAGATTGGACAAGGGAGACATGTTTTTTTTTTTTTAAGGGCAACACAAACAGCCAAAGCTCTGATGATATCACAGAAGAACCCGGTGAAGTAGGAAAACAGTTTAAAAAGAACACTCTAGTCTTAGGAATAGAAACATGCATTGCTAATGCTAAAGTGTTATGCTAGTTATTTGGTAAGGTATAACTTACCTTTTCCACCGGGTGAGTTTCCCCCTTTTTCTGCTGGTTGGGATAATCAAAACAGATTATATCAGCCAATTCAGTGCTTCTCCACAGGGAAGCATTGGGGGGCTAATGGCCATGTGTGGCAAACATTGTGCCAGTTAGCTTCTCTTTGGGGAGTGTTCAGCATGGCCATGCAGAGTGTGGAGAAACTTGCCAATTTTGCAAAACCAGATCCAAGACGTCTCTAGCTGCGGTCACTTGGACTGTGGTGGTAGGTATCAATGTAAACACTCTATTCTCTCAGAAAAGACAGCATTTAAATAACTCGGCATGAGTGGACTGGTTCTAATCCCCAAAACCATTACATTAAGCTCTGGTAGTGGTGCCTACAATAAAAATGTTTATAATTAAGGCAGGGGGCAGTCAAGCCTTGGGTGCAAATGAAAGCAAAGCAAGTGTGGCAGTAAGGAAAATCATGTCTGCATACATTAGAAATATGTGTATATACACACACACACACACACACAAAAAAACATTTAATGTAGCCAATGCGGCCAATTACCTGCTAAACATTTATAGGGTTGGCAATTGGCTTCTGGTTGCAATATATTTAAATAAGTCATATTCACACACTGAATACATGTAGGAAAACAATATTACAAGATAAAATAGTCTCAGCGAGAACTAATCCCTGGACAACCTATAGCAGCCATCTCTTTTCATGAGAATTCTGGGCTGTTAAAAAATAAATTAAAAAAAAGGCAACAGAAACATTTGCACAGTGCACAAAGTCAGCATTACATTTACTCTCGGATTGCTGGCTATTCCATAATGGATTTGCTAGACTCCCTTACTTCTCTCTAAATACCTTAACACTCCCATTGTTCGGCAGAATATTGCAGATCAAGAGCACTACGGCGAGTAGTGCTATTTAGAATTTTTTTTTGTTTTAGACAGGATCATTAGGCTTATTACAATGGCATAGCCATGGACTACAGGTGCAGCTCCAAGTGACACTGTGCTTAGCCAGCCCTGGTGAGTCGAAAACCACATTTCAAAGTTCTTACATTGGTGCTATATAAATGCTAATAAAACTGAAAAGGGAAAATTTTCCACATTCGTTATTGTTGCACAGGTTTTCCCCCTTTTATTTAACTTTCCATGATCTACCAGTCTGCTTTACAGTAAATAAACTCTTGCAAGTATGAATGTGAATAAAGGCTTCTTTGTATACATGATTGTACGAAGATCTGATTCCCTATGTACACATATTTCATTGTGTATAACTGTACCGTGGGGATTGTGTGTATATATTGGTATGGCAGTGAATGTCTGCGCTTGCCGGTATGAGATATCAGTGTGAGTATGAGCAGCTGTCACTGTGTGAAGGTGTGTTAAAAAGTACTAGAATACAAGGCAGACAGCAATGAAAGTCACACAGACATGTAAGAAGTCAGCATGTAAGTCTACGCATGTATGAAGGTGTGGGTCACAAGGCACGGGTGTGTAACTATGCATCTGCGAGAATAGAATTCATCATTTATTAGAGCGTGAGTTGCTATCAAAATTTAGCATAAAAGACCAGTAAAAAGACAATATGGAGACAAAAATGGAAATTATACAGAGAACATGATACATTGTCTTTAGCAACAGTAAATGGTCATTTTAATGATGAACAATAAATGAGCTAGTGATATATAAACCGTCATGATTTCACTGAAAACAGAAACCGAGCACGTTTTCCTTCGCAAGAGACAACAAATAAAATAGATGAAAAAATAAAATATATGATTATGGAAATAACTCCCTAAATACTGGTTCCATGTCGTGACTGTAGAACTACACTTGTTCTTAGTACAATATAATCAGCACTTATCTTGAATGACAATAGTTTTACAAATACAATAATTGTCAATGGGATTATGAGAATCAAGTGTGCATTGTCTTAAGATAAAAGTCTCTGTCAAAACCAACATCACATTGGCGCAGTCCTTTTAATCCACTATAAAATCACTTATTTCTTCATTATGATGTTTGAGTTTCGAGCACAGCAAATATGAAGACAGTAACCGTGGTATTTTATTTGTCTTTTTGAAGAGGCCTAGCAAAGCACTGCACCTGAAACAAGATGCCTTGATGCACAGCTGAGTAAATACCTCTTAAAGTGAAAATGAAAATACTCTGGTTCTGTTTGAATGAATGATACCATATAAATGCAAATTATACTCCATCCAAACCCAATTATTTTTGCTGATGGAAAACTGCAGAGTATGCTATTCACATTTTTGTCTCAATGATGTGCATATTATGTTCTCATATGCTCAATCTCCCAGTCAAGTGTGATGACGAATAAAGTGAGTTGAGAATCGCTCAGCGATGAAGCAGGTAGGATATATTAAAAGGTGCCTACTCTCAGTTTCAATAATTGCATGATGATTTACCTTGTTCTCACCTCTTGTCACATTCCATATACTTACACAATTTAGAAGTGAAAAGGACTGAGGGCCTAGAATGTCTAACCTTTGTGGTTCAAGGGTTTTGGAATAGGATCCCTATCAGGCTCATCCATCAAAACTTTGAGTCATTATTCTAATCTTTTTACTTATTTTTCCCTCCCCATTTCATAAGAGGTAACATCTCCTATAGCTAAAAGTGGAACTGTTGCTTCTGTGTCTTAAATATGATCTTCATGAAAAGTTGCTTGTACATTGTGTTGGATGACAGTCCAATATTACCAAAAAGATATACAAAAGACAAAGTAGGTTAAAAAGTGGTGACAAACTATGGGTGTTTGACAGCTTTAAATATGGTGGAGGAGTTTAAGGGCCACAAGGACAGACATTATAACCATTATCTAAACTGGGCCGGTTATCTAGGGTGCTGTTCTAGCCATACTGCCAACACATACATATGTTGCAGATTTGTAAATAGTGAAGTCATTTTGTCTCTTTTATAGAATACATATATAAACCGAGGCAGCTTACCTTCTATAAAAGGTTTTGTTTGTGTTTAAATCTATATTGGCATTTGGGTAACACAATGAATAAATGTGTTCCCTTTTGGTATCATCTCCCAGATCAGTGTGATCCTTGCACTATAATATAACCAACTTCTCCAACAGAAAGACACAAGATGCACATTTCCCTAGTAACCTACCACTTTCTTAAAGTCCTCTTCTGCCTCGTCCAATTTTCCTTGTTTTAACAGCAACTGTCCTCTCTGAAGTCTTGCCTGCAAGTGAAAAAAAATAAAATAAAAAAAATGTTGAGCTCTGCATCAATATTCAATACGATATAAGCCATTCAGGACTAAACCCAGGTGTGATGTTTTACCACATCAGTGGTTACTAGGCATCTCCAGTCTTGGTGTAACAGCATATAGAAAGGTGAAGAGTAAATATTAAAGTATCCTTTTGTCTTAACCACCCTCTTATCTGTCTCAGGCATTCTTGATTTACCCCTTAATTATATCCCAAAGAGATCACTAGCAATATTCTTTATGCTGTGCAAGTTTGATGTTGTAGTGATTCTATACCCTGTGATATATTGATTACAAGGACATGCACAGCCCAGACAGAGAGCTGCAAGGACAAAAATTCCCTTGCAAACTGTAGAGTTAGAGAGATTTAAGTTCCCAGCACAGCTGACAAATTAGAGACACTTTTTATTGGAGGACCCTGATGCTAGCTGCTGACATCAATTTTATTTGGAAACAATGGCTTGAAGAAAAAAAAAAGAGAGAGAGAGAGCGCGAGAGAGAGAGAGAGAGAGAGATAAATTAAGACATGGGTAAGCATGGAAAAAGAATTTACACAATTAGAGAAAGGAGTGCCAGCAATACACAAGACAAGAGAGACACACGCAAACACAAAGGAGAGTTGTTGGAAAAGTGAATAATGCAGAAAGAGTGAACCATTTTTTTTTTTTTTAAATAAACAACTAAATGTTTATTTAAAGTGAACAGTGCTACTATAAACAATCCTACAAATTTGGTAGGGTGGCTGAACTTCTCACACATACCCATTCATGAGTTAGTTAATGAGGGCTGTGATGAATGACAAGTCACATTACTTTTCTGCAACACAAGTTATCATTGCTCTTCTGCATCTTTTAGGGTGGAATATATGAGTAAACAACTCACATATTTCTCGTGCCTTTGGATTACCAAGTGTTAATTCTGAACTGTCATTGGCAAAAACAATCTGCCAAAGCCATTTTCTCTCACACCAGTACTCGGAACCATCAGAGCCATGCTTAGCATATTAAAGGTTTAAACCTGCTGAAATTATTAGAAACATAGAAATAGTTTGGTTACGGGCTGCTTGCTTGTTTGTACCCTGACGTTTGGCTTTAAATGTATTACGTACTGATGTGAAGTCTGGCTTCAGTTCAATCACTCGACTTAAATCAGGAATGGCAGCTTTAGACTTGCCCATGGCTAGAAATGCTGTGGCTCTCCTGTAGTATGCCTGGTAGTTATCTGGGTCTCCATCTAGCAATAAAGACAAAAAGACACGGATTAGACCGAGTGAGCACCCTGCGACTAATAATGGCAGCAACTACTCCTAGTGTCCATCTTTCATGGTTATCCATGAAAGTGGGAATTCAGTGTAAATTTTACGTAAATTTCAAATTTGAGGCCAGCATAGCCAAACTGGAAACATTCTGAAAGTTAGCTATACTTCTAGTTTGGCTACTCTGGCCACCAATTTGAAATTTACTTTAAATTCACTTTGAATTCTCCTTTTAGTGAATAACCCTGTTTATGAAAATGCAGATTATTTAAAAAAATAAATAAAATAAAAACTGTTTTCCATGGCATTGTTTCTGCCTTTTTAAGATCAGCTCTAACCCTTAGACTTGCAATATCCTTGCCAGGGCGATCAATTAAACTAAGAAATTGTAAATGCTACACCAGAAGAGTCAAGACTTTTTCCAGTGGGGCGATTTCAGCCTGAATTTTACAAATAATTTTTTAGTCCACCACAGTTTGCACTTTACGATTAACCCTATGTGCATGGATTGTAATCTAATCATAACTTGCATGTGAAATTCTTCTATGGGAGTACGCAAGATGAAAAATCGTGCTAATTTTAGAAAATTATGGCATTCCCTAAATTGCATACTGCCTGGAAATGACAGGAGAACTACAAATTTTAAGTTAAAATAGCAGAAATGATGTCCAATTCCCTAATCAATCCAAAAGGTTTAATAAGAAATGTTTTGATAGATATTAACTCTGACTAGCAGTCCCTTTTAGCAACTAAATCTGGTCTGGGCACTCAATTAAAACGATAAGTCTACAAGCTGGTTGGTGTAGTATAAATTATTTTTTTCACCCATTACACATAAGGCAGAGTACAATCCCATCTTGTTCTGATGCATTTCACCCACAATGTGGACATAATCATAGACCCTGCAAATCTTTATTAGTTGTCGGCTATTAATCTATTTTAGCAAATAAGTAGGATTGTTTGGACAGGAATCTCACATGGAACAATAGGTCCTGAAGTTAGTCCGTGCAGTGTAAACAATGTGTTTAACCATTAAAACAGAGTACAATAATTTCCGTCTGGAGCATTTCACACACAAAAAAGGCCTTAATTATGAACCCATGATGCTTATTTATTATCAGCCATTAATCTGTTTAGCTCTTGTTTGTTCATCAATTTTCACTTCAAAAACCAAGGGAACATCTATCGTAAAATGTCCACTAGCCCTCTGTTGTCTTTATCCTTTCTACTCCTCTTTTATTCCTTTAGAATTCATGCAAATGTAAAACATAGATATAGATATTAAAAAGGTACAATACAGACACAAGCACATCTGGTTTTGTCCTCATGGTCCTGAAGTATTTTCTTCCTGATCAAATCTATATAGGTTTTGTTAAAACAGAAGAAAAAGTGTTGCAGCTTTCTACAGTTTAACTCCCCCCGCCTCCCCTCCTTTCTTTTTGTTCACAGTGTTTTACTGGTGTACTCTCTGACACCAAGTATGTATTCGGCCACTGAGAGTAATGTGAACGGAGCCACATGTTGCAATCTAGAAAAAGAAAAACATTGCAGCCATGATGCTGGCAAAGTATCAAGGGAAATGTAGTCCGAAGCATTTGAAGTGCCAAAGGCTGCCTAACCATGAGTGTGTGTGCATTGTGCACTGCACTACACACACACACACAAGTTTTCTGAAATGGTACCAGGTTTTCTTCATAGAGTTAAAGGGACACTATAGTCACCAAAACAACTACAGCTTATTGAATTTGTTCTGGTGAGTAGAATCATTCCCTTCAGGATTTTTGCTGTAAACACTGTCTTTTCAGAGAAAATGCAGTGTTTACATTACAGCCTAGTGATAACTTCACTGGCCACTCCTCAGACAGCTGTTAGAGATCCTTCCTGGATAATGGCTGCCTAAACTGCATCCAAACATTCAGTGTCTCCTCCCTCTGCATACAGACACTGAACTTTCCTCATAGAGATTCATTGATCCAATTCATCTCTATGAGGAGATGCTGATTGGCCAGGGCTGTGTTTGAATCATGCTGGCTCTGCCCCTGATCTGCCTCTTTGTCAGTCTCAGCTAATCGTATGGGGAAGCATTGTGATTGGATCAGGCTACCACTTCTGATGATGTCAGCAGGCAGTCGGCAGGTCTAAAGGAAACAGGGACAAAGTATGCAGCTCTAGACTAAGATTTCTATATTTATGGAGGAATGAGGAGCTCAAGGCGGCTAGATGGTGGTTTTAACCCTATCGGGTCAGGAATACATGTTTGTGTTCCTGACCCTATAGTGCTCCTTTAACCTCTAATGTGCCTACTCTGTATTGCCCACTAATTTGTCACTCGGTGTTAGTAGGTAGACCTGTGGGAAGGCAGGATATGAGAAGAGACTTTCTACTGCACAGTAGGAACCTAGTTTAGGATTGTTCAGAGTTACAGGGATTTATAAGAGAGCAGTGCTTGTAATATGACGTCAAAATGCAAACATGATGCCTTAATCTATTGTGCATTAACCCACTGATGTAATAGGGATTCTATTTACAAACGGTTTGTGTAAAAGTAGATGATTAATTATTTCTATATATATATATATATATATATATATATATATATATATATATATATATATAACACAAGAGGGGTTGGCTGCACTCACCTTAACATGCATAAATGGGGGTGCTGCTGGGGGCCAATACAATACACAAGATCCAGCGCACTCACCTATCGCTGGATCTTGTGTATTGTATTATTTGGCCCCCAGCAGCACCCCCATTTATGCATGTTAAGGTGAGTGCAGCCAACCCCCTCTTGTTTTATATATATTTGGGAGTCTAGCCAACTCCTTGGTTTTGCACCCCTCCCTGTCACAGGTGCCTCATCCCAGGGCCCTATTTAGCCTTGTACTGCAGAGAGCCCCAGATGGAATTTTTTCCCCAAGTAGGTTAATCTCATAAGAGCAGACATTAGGCTGTTAGTGTAGGACCTGCCAAAGATGGGGTACATTGACGCTGTGGCAGGCTTATGCAATGTATGATCATATAATGTAACTAAACCCCCATTATTTTTGCCTAGATTAGGTGTTTTTAAAAAAAACAAATAAAATCTTTCAACATTGAAGTTGCTGTTTAGTGGATAGGTGAGTGCGCTGGATCTTGTGTATTTTATATATATATATATATATATATATATATATATATATATATATCTCTCTCTATCTCTATCTATCTATCTATCTATCTATCTATCTCCAGATTTGCAATATACTAATTAGAAATAGTACTGATGTAATGTTTCTCACAGAGAATGATTGCATCACTCTGATTGGCTTTCAGCAAGCTGCCAAAAATGGAAACTGTTTGAGAAGAGGAAATAACAGAGTAGCAGCTGAGGAGCTGTTAATCTGAAGAAACACAGAAGGAGAGGGTATTTATGTTTAACGTTTCACAGGACTACCTATACAACTGCAAAGTAAACCATATATACCACCACTAAATTGATGACATTTGCTTCAGAATTTAAATTCTCTGCCCCCATTGTGTAACATGTTTGATTGCCAAAACCCACCACCAAGCAAGTTACAGAGTAATTTAAAGTGAAAGGATTCATATGTAGAAAGAATGGTGACGAGGTGAAGCAAGTTCTATATTTACATAATACTTTAAAAATGGAACACATACAAAGAGGAAGACATATTTTGCAGTTTCCCACTGATTGTGTTGCTTATAATTTATACAATTGAACTATTTGTGCTTCTATTGAAAGTTTGCCAATTAAAATGTTATAAGTGGAGGAGTTTTATTATAAAAACACCAAAACATGATTGCACCTTTAAATAGCAGAAAATGGAGAAAGTCCCTTATACTCACCTATAGCGGAATGAAAGTGCGATAGGGCATCGGCGAGCTGTCCAGCTGCTAACAGTTTCTTTCCCATTTCTAGATGCTTGTCAACATCTGCATTTATACCACATTCCACTCCTAACATCGGAAAAAGGAAAAATAATGGATTACTATAGGAAAACTCATTGATTTCATAAAACAGTTTATGAATTCCTCATAGAGGAGCCTGCAGATAAAATTTATAAAGACAATATGACCACATAAACATGAAATTATGGAAACCGTGGCTTATTGTCTCGATTGTCTCTGATAGACTCCCTCACAGACTTGCATGCATGTAGCTGTGTCGCAATGAAGGACGTTGTTCTGCAAGCTAATATCAAAGCTGCTGTCGCTGCTATGAATATGTGCAGTAGTGTCACTCAAGTCGTATCAGTTGATTACAGAACTGCGTATCCCAACAAACCTCTGTTGTATAGCTAATCTTGGGATATGCTCAGCTTTCTTCCATTGTTTATCAGGGCCAGGATTATGACAGTTTTTCACCTACTTATTGCACTGAGTTCCTGTTGTAGAGCTCTTAACAGAAGCGCAGGAACTACTTTGCCTTATGTACTTTTACTCTGCTTGACAATAGGCAGAGCTACCTATGTCAAGTTCTGTCACGTGTCCCAGGAATAAGATATTGCCGAGCTCTTTGTGAGACAATATATACGGAGGCTTTGTGCACAAAAATATAGCACTGACATGGGTTTCTGGCAGATGAAGCACCAAGAGTTTAAGAAAGAAAATGTTGGCACACACGGGGACAATATTAGTAAAGTATACCTAGACTTGGAAAGGCCACTGGACACCAAGCTTTTATGCTAACATAGAATGACCTGCACATTTAAGAACGGAACCATAGAGCTCTCATAGCTAATTAAAAGGGACACTATAGGCATTGAGACTCCTTTAGCTCATTGAAGTGGTCTGGGTGCAGTGACCTTGTAATGTTAATTATTGCAGTTTCTATGGAACTATGAAAATTACATTGCAGGACTAAGACTGCCTGAGGGCATTCAGCGTCCGTAGGAAAGGTAGGCAGCAATGCTTTCCTTTGGGGAGAGCCTAATGCTCTTGCAGTGTTCATGCTTTAGTGCCCCCCCCCTCCTCAGGTGGAGGACCTCTCCACACTTCCCACCCCCCAAACAAACAAAAAAAACCTCTGTTTGGTAGATATACCCCCAACTAATACATGCATGAATATTTTTATATATGTATTAATTGGGAGTATAGTCTAAAAGAGCTTACATTAGCTGCAGTTCTTATGATTGCAACCTTTGTAAGCCTTCCCCTTTTTTCCTGGAAGACTTTCAGTCTGTTCACAGGGAAATAACCAATCAGAGGCTTCTCATTGAGTTACTTCTTCTTGGTACCCACATGCACGCATGCCTTCCTTACTCGAAGAGGGGAGTATAGTGTGAGGAATACAGATTTGTAAGCAGAATGTTCCATACAGTCTTTAGTGGAGTGTGATGTCAACTAAATGAAACATTCAAGTTGTCTTCTTCAATTAGTCAACACATGCACTGCTGACCCCTGATTGATTGATTTCCATACATTAAATTTGGATAGTATTATAGAACTTGGTGGTTTTTAAATCAACAACGATATAGCTGTATGAATAAAGGGTTTTCATCCCTTACTATTCACTTATTTTAGGACGAAAGCTGATCAATCATGATTTGAACCTTTGATTCTTTTCATGTTTTTTTTTACCCCCCTTCTTCTTCACGTTTTGTTGCATGGCTTATGTGTATGGACCAGAGAGACACTTTTATTCCACTGCACTGATAGTGCTTGTATTATTTTATATTTCTTTCATTTTGAGTAAAGTAAAGCTTGCAGCATTTTTATGCAAGCGTGGAATTATAAAGTGAGTCTAGGCAATATTTGCCTCAGATGCTTATTTTACTTATTAAAACACACATGGTAGTGAATTGAAAATAGGATTACAAAATTTAGGTTAAAAGTGTTGATCTGAAAAAAATTTTTCAAACTCATCACAATTTCAGCTCAGCTCACCATTATTTAGTGAATAAACTC
>OW240912.1:289468181-289536727 GCA_933207985.1 Pelobates cultripes
TGCACTTGGCACTTTTTTGTACATAATATTCCTTTAAGTGTAGAGATAGTACTTTAATATATACTTATGTGGCAATTTATTGTCATTATAATATTTGAGTAGGCTTTCAGCTATAATTGTATCTATATTAGTGTAGATGGATATAGTTAATATCCATATGCTTTGTTTAGGTGATAGATAAGGTACCTCTATATATTGTAGCCCTTTAATTATACTTCAATTATACTAGACATTGAAATTATGCACTGTAATTATCTTATTAGGAGGTGTGCCTAAATTATGCCTTGACATGTATATCTGTGGATGAAATATATATACTGTTATGATGTTTTAATCCAAGTGTGTCGCCATCTACCCGAGCGCTCTCTAAGATTACTGTGCGGCTGGGGAGCCTGTAAACATAGCGGGTAACCCAGGCAACAGATGATGACGCGAGCACGCCACTTCCGGGTGTCGGCGTGTTCGCGCATGCGCACAACATGGCGAGAGACGCCGGGCGATCGGTAACACAGGTGGTGAGTGTTTTTTAGATTTAATAATTAGTCTGTTTAGCTATTTAAATGCTGATGTTTGTAAATGTATTATTTGTACTGAACTGATCCTGATGAAAGCCACGAACGATGGCTGAAACGTCGATGATAACAGACATGTTTTAAGAATATTCTAATAAAGAAGAAATATTTTATCATTACTACAGACCGTGAGTGCAAGCCTTATTTCCTATATAATTTTTGTAATTTTTGGCTATGGCTTTTTTATGCACCCGGCATTTTCTAATACTTTAAAGTGTGTGTGCAGGGTACCACTGGATGAAATATAAAAAGGAACTTTATTGATAGCCAAGTTTCCAACCCATGCACCTGCAAAGTATAAATTGTCCTGCCTGCTGTTTTGAGAGCAGAGTAAAGAGGCTGATTTAAATCTGAGAAAAACTTTTTTCACCATGGATCATATTGATGATTTTATGCTACAAGCAGGGGGATATGCTGAGCAAGCAGAAACCCTCCATTTCACTCAAGAAGAAGCACAAGCCATACTCTGGGTACAATCCAGTACAGAATTCCCATGTAGCGTAACCACTAAAGATTTGTATTTCCAACTCTTAAAGCTACAGAGGAAGCGAATAGATTTGGATTTACACGGACTGTTCCTCTCTGACTATTATAAAGTGAAAAGGATCCCCAGGGGGTTCCGTATTATGAACATACCTACAATAGGCAGATCAAAAGCTAAGGTCTGTCGAGATTGGATAGGAGTACTGAATAAAGCATCATTAGACCTTATGCTTATTATAATTCAGGATGTGAAAGCTGAAATGGAAATTGTTACACGCAAAATATTGGATATTGAAACAGAACATGCTATATTGCTGGCTTCCCTGGAGGGCATGAAGATGCTAGATAAGCTAAAAGAGGATATGTTGAAATATAAGAATGATCTAATTAAATTCAAGAAACAAAAATTTGAATATGTACAACAAGACTATTTGGAGCACCGTGTCTATAAGTGGTTAAGTGGGGCCAACCAACAGAGACCCAGAAGACCCCGCAAGAGAATCGTGCGTCCTAAAGCTTACACGATAGATGTTACGTCTGGGGAGTCAGCATCTGATACGGATATACAAGGTGAAGGAGGAGCTTTTTTAGAGACCACAGTAATCGGCACTACCACGAGAAGCAGAGGCAGAGGCACAAACGGCATAGAACAAGGAGAGGGCATAAGGGGAAGAACCTACTCCCGAGGGAGACCACCATTGAGACGGTAGTACCCGTATTCAATTTGTCACATCGAGTATTGCATAAGGAGGAGATTGATATCCTTAAACTGGGATTGTCCTTTGTACCGGAGACCAATCCGAATGGTTTTACTTGGAATGTGGAATTATTTAATTTTGGAAGAATTATGCGTCTGAGAGATCACTTTAACAAACCTCTAACATATCAATCTAATAGGAGTGAAGTATCAACACGGTTCAAACCAAGATCCAATTTTGATCCGCCAAATAATCGAGCAAGTATTAAAACCTTTTTGTCAACTGTTCAATCGGAATCAGCGGAAGTATTGAAGCGGCCATATGTGACACATAACAATTTAAGCAAAAAACAACATGTACTTCTAAAAAACTTAGCACAAGATTCATCCATAGTTATACGCCCCGCAGATAAGGGCGGGGGTATAGTCATAATGGATTATGACAAATATGCTGAAGAAGTCAAAAGACAATTGAGAGATGTAAGCACATATGAAGAGTTGGAGGGAGATCCAACGAGTACAATACAAGCAAGGATAGAAGAGATATTGATCATGGGCCTGAGAGCGAATTATATTGATCAAACTCTGTATGCATACTTCATCCAAAAGTTTCCTAAGACTCCTATTTTATACACAATACCTAAAATACATAAAAATCAGACTGAACCCCCTGGAAGGCCCATAGTATCAGCGGTGGGTGGAGTCTTAGAACCGATTGGAAAATGGTTGGATGCTCAATTTAAGGAAACAGTATTGCAATTGCATACCTGCATTAAGGATACTCCCTCACTCCTGGCGATCTTACAACAACTCAGTATAGATGTACCTGATCCTGTTCTTATTACGATGGATGTAAGCAGCCTCTATACCATCATCCCGCATGATGGTGGTATAGAGGCTATGAGACAAGTTTTATGTGCCTCAACTTCATACAAGGGTCCACCTATTGAATACACCTTAGAGTTACTTGAGGTGGTATTAAGGAATAATTATTTCCGTTTTGAAGATCAATGGTACATGCAAATCTCTGGAACCTCCATGGGTGCTCCTATGGCACCTATGTATGCGAATTCATATATGTATATATTTGAGGAGGAATATATACTCAAACCGTATCGACAACACATCATAAAATATTTCCGTTTTATCGATGATATTTTAATATTATGGAGCGGTACAGTAAACCAGGCCTCACAGATGGTGGAATCCATTAATCAGCTTCCCACACCAGTACGTATGACGGCTGATATCAGCACAGAATTAGTTCACTTTTTGGATGTGGAATTGTCTATAGTTGACAATAAAGTTCAATTTAGCTTGTATACTAAACCCACAGACCGCAATACGATTCTACATTACACAAGTGCCCATCCGAGAAATTTAAAGAATTCTATTCCACAGGCCCAATTTCTTAGAGTTATGAGAAATAACTCGAATGAAAGTGTGAAACAACAACAACTAAAGCAAATGCAAGAAAGATTTTTGGAACGGGGGTATGGGTTAAGAGTTTTGGAGAGAGCATTGGAAAAAGCATATGTAAAAGCAACCAAGCCCCAAAATCCCATCAAGAGGCCAGCGTTGGTCTTCCCTATTACATTCCATAATCAAGCACATAAAGTTTCGAATATAGTTAAGAAGAATTGGAACATGTTGGCAATGGAACACACTTTACCCAGCGAATTTAGAGAGCCTCCAATGATATGTTTCCGGAGGAATAAGAATTTAAAGGACATATTAATGAAAACCGACCCAGTAGATAGTTATGCCAGACAACAGAACCTGCAAGTACGTGGATGTGTTCGTTGCTTGGGATGCGTTACGTGCGGACATATGGTGTCTGCACGAACATTCACCCATCCACATAAGAATAAGAGTTACAAGATAAGATATACAATTACTTGTAAATCCATGTTTGTTATATACAAGTTATCATGTCCTTGTGGCTTGTGTTATATTGGCAAGACAGAGACTCAACTTTGTGAAAGGATTAGACAACATAGGTCGAATATCAGAATTGCGGTCAGGGATGGAACTTCAGACAAGCCTGTGGCCAAGCACTTTTTGGACCATAAACATCCTTTGGCTACATTAAAATTTGTAGCAATAGACCACATACCAGTACCTAGAAGAGGTGGTAACAGAGGAAATACCCTATTACGGAGGGAAACATTCTGGATCCATGAATTGGATACAGTGGCACCCCGGGGTTTAAATGAAATGTTAACCTATACCCCTTTTGTTTGAGTGATGGTGTAATACAATGAAGCTTTCTTGAGTTTAGAAATGTTTTAGTAATTTGAACATCCACAGGTATTATATGTTTTAAGGGAATTTGGTAACTTGTTATCTATCCTCAATTAGAGATACGTTATACTTATCTATAGATTCACGGTAATTATGACATGTATATAAGGTGAACATCGATGTATATCAATTACACATATTTATTATGTTATACATATGAGCACCACCGTCACTGGTACTAATTAATATTGATAAGGATTTTAATATACACAGTATGCACTTTAACTGTACATAGGAGCAATGAGTATCACTTTATACATTAAACTATGCACTTTACAGTAAACACATAGGTCACTGTAATGTTTAGTACATATTAGCACTCAGCATTGAGCAGTATGTATATATTATACATATTGCCATTTGTGTTATCACACACTTCACTGTAAATATAGAGACTAAACATTTTTACCTGCTATGAGTATCACTTTAAGACTTTTGTTCACTTTAGTACAGCATTATGCACTTTGTTGTACATAATAGCACTGAGTATCACTTTGAATGACATAGCGGCACTGTTGTATATAATTGCACTTGGCACTTTTTTGTACATAATATTCCTTTAAGTGTAGAGATAGTACTTTAATATATACTTATGTGGCAATTTATTGTCATTATAATATTTGAGTAGGCTTTCAGCTATAATTGTATCTATATTAGTGTAGATGGATATAGTTAATATCCATATGCTTTGTTTAGGTGATAGATAAGGTACCTCTATATATTGTAGCCCTTTAATTATACTTCAATTATACTAGACATTGAAATTATGCACTGTAATTATCTTATTAGGAGGTGTGCCTAAATTATGCCTTGACATGTATATCTGTGGATGAAATATATATACTGTTATGATGTTTTAATCCAAGTGTGTCGCCATCTACCCGAGCGCTCTCTAAGATTACTGTGCGGCTGGGGAGCCTGTAAACATAGCGGGTAACCCAGGCAACAGATGATGACGCGAGCACGCCACTTCCGGGTGTCGGCGTGTTCGCGCATGCGCACAACATGGCGAGAGACGCCGGGCGATCGGTAACACAGGTGGTGAGTGTTTTTTAGATTTAATAATTAGTCTGTTTAGCTATTTAAATGCTGATGTTTGTAAATGTATTATTTGTACTGAACTGATCCTGATGAAAGCCACGAACGATGGCTGAAACGTCGATGATAACAGACATGTTTTAAGAATATTCTAATAAAGAAGAAATATTTTATCATTACTACAGACCGTGAGTGCAAGCCTTATTTCCTATATAATTTTTGTAATTTTTGGCTATGGCTTTTTTATGCACCCGGCATTTTCTAATACTTTAAAGTGTGTGTGCAGGGTACCACTGGATGATATATATATATATATATATATATATATATATATATATATATATATATATATATATATATATATATATATATATATATATATATATATAAAAAACAATATCAAATTGGCATAAAATCCAAAAGTCCAAAGTCTCACAGTCTCTCCAGTACGCGTTTCGCCTTGCAGGCTTCCTCAGCTGGATGTGGTGATTCAAACTTCCCATGGATTCTCCCTGCTATATGTACCCCTCTCAGGGGTAAGATAATTAGTGTCCAGGCTTGTATTTTCGCGGGCAATCACCATAGAAACGGTGACGCCCTGCGTTTCAAGCCTTTTTTCTATTTATTTCCGGGTTTTCTGTTCCGTCGCGTCATTTCCGGTTTCGCCGATACGTCACTTCCTTGCGTTCCACCATGCGGTTCACTATGCGTTCCACCATGCGGTTCACCATTTATTTCCCCAGGATTTCCGGGTCGGCGGTTTTTGAAGGGAAATATAAGTTTAAATGAGTTTAACATATATGTGGAATTGGCAAGCTTTCTTTGTCCAACATATACAAGCCTTATATTAGTACATCCAAACCCTTAATAATTAAATTCCATTCTGTAGTTTTTTTCCTTCTATTCCTATTTCTTGTATAAGTATGTTAATACAAAATGACCATTTTACAGGCATATTGTGATCTTATGTCATTATTAAAAAGATGAATTCTTAAGAGATAATGGGTATTAATAAATGAATCAGTGGTTATACAACATTAAAACACCTTATAAATGTCTAATTCCAGATATTATCTTAATATAATATATAGTAAAAGTTGAAACATAGTTCAGTCAATGCTCACATAGTAATAAGAAAGTGAAGGGGAAGAAGGTCATAATTCAATAAAGGGAGGTATAAGTTGCAACCATAAAATAATTTTGCATTTATTTTAAAAAATGGCACATCTCGAAGTCTGCATTTAGACCATTCGGGATTAAAGTATTTAATTTAAAGATCCACTCCATCTCAATTTTACTCATTTTGCTATCAAAGTTGCCTCCCCTCCAATCCTTTTTGACTTTTATAATTCCTAAAAACGTAGTGTCTTTCATGTCGCATTTATGTGCAATTTTGTAGTGTAAAGAGACGCTATGTTTTTCAAAACCTTTTAAAATATTACGACTATGTTCTTCAATTCTGATATGTAGGGGTCTGGTGGTTTTCCCTATATAACATAGACCACAAGGGCAGATCATTAAGTAAATTAGGTTTTTTGAGTGGCAACTCAGAAAATCTTTAATTTGATATTCTTTACCATCTTTATCTCTAAAAAGCTTTATATGTCTTTTTTTATTATTGGACCTTTTGCACGCTAAGCATTGGCCACACCCAAAAAATCCCTTATCCGAATTTAAAAAAGTATTCGTACTTTTCTTTTCCTTTAAAAAGCTTGAAGTCAGAGAATGGCGTAAATTGTCAACCCCTCTGTGTATAAATTTAGGTCTTTCTGGAAGAAAAGGTTTTACACCTGGATCTTGTAATAAAATTGGCCAGAAATTAGAGATTATTTTTCTTACTTTTTTGTTATCTGTGCTAAAGTTGCATATAAAAGGGAGTTCCATGAATGTATTTTCCCTTTTATCCTTATATTTCAAAAGTTTCTCTCTTTCTATCATTCTTACTTCTTTCCTGGCCATTTCTAATTTTAACTCTTCATATCCTTTCTCTATAAAATCTTCTTTAATTTTAATAGATTGGGTCTCAAACACAGTTGGATCCGTACAATTACGCCTAATACGTAAAAACTGTCCCCTGGGGGCATTCTCAAGCCACGGAGAGTAGTGGCAACTTTCTCTCTCTATGTAGCTATTAGCTTCTACCGTCTTAAAATAGTTTCTAGTTTTAATCTTGTTTTCTTCAATGTATATCACTAAATCTAAGAAAATTATTTCCGTCTTGCTCCAATTGCTACTGAGCGTTATACCCCAGGTATTCTCATTTAAAAAATTTAAAAATTCAATAAGATCTTTTTCTTCTCCTTTCCATACAAAGAAAATATTGTCAATGTAACGACCATAGGTAACCAAGCTTTCTCCCCAGCCATGAGTGCCATAAATAAACGTATTCTCCCAATGGGCCATGAATAAATTGGCATAGCTGGGGGCAAACTTGGTTCCCATGGCCATCCCATTAATCTGGAGGTAGAAGTCCTCTCCATACCAAAAATAATTGTTATTTAAAATTAACTCAATCCCTTCTAAGATATATTTAGTTTTACTATCTGTAAAATCTGGACTTTCGCTTAAAAAAATGTTTAACAGCATTACAACCATATTGGTGTGGAATGTTACTATAAAGAGCTGTAACGTCACTTGTAACTAAAAAGCAATCACTATTCCAAGTGCAATTTTCCAAAAGATTTAAAACCATAATGGTATCTTTAATATATGAGGTAGTCTTTTTTACTAATGGTTGGAGATGAATATCTACATAATGCGACAATCTGCTAGATATTGAATCAATCCCCGCCACTATTGGTCGGCCTGGGGGATTCACAATGTCTTTATGAACCTTGGGGAGGAAATAGAACACTGGGATTTTAGGATATTTCATATTTAAATAGTTGTATTCTTTTTCGTTTAAGATTTCTAACTCTATCCCTTTTTTTAAAAAACTTTGAAATACTTGGTTCATCTCGTTACTCGGATTATGTGTCAATTTCTTATAGGTACATTCGTCATTTAATATTCTTTTTGCTTCTTTACAGTAAAATTCTTTTGACATTAAGACAATTCCCCCCCCCCTTATCGGCTGGTTTAATAACCAAATCGGAATCCGTTTTCAAATCTTTTAACGCCTTTCTTTCTTGCATAGTTAAATTATGGTTGAATTTTTCTTTTTTGTCCAGTTTTTTAACTTCTGTCATAACCATTGTTTCGAAAGTTACCATTTTTTCTGAGACCATATGTTTTGGGTAAAACTGTGATTTTTCCTTTAAAATTAGTATGTTTTAATTTTTCATCTCTATTTAATTGTGATTCTATGGGATTTTTTGCAAAAAAAATTTTTAAACAAAGGTTTCTTTTGAATTTGTTTAGATCTACATAAAAATCGAATTGGTTAAGAGGTTTATTAGGAGCGAATTTTAATCCTTTCTTTAAGACTTTTTTGTGGTATTCTGTTAAATTTTTTTGACTTAAATTATAGATTCCTTTTATGGGGCTTAATTCCTCTGCAGTCTTTCCCGTCTTTCTTTTTTTGACATGTTTTCCTCCTCTTGTACCTCTATACTTGAATTCCTTCGCCTTTTGTGTGGGGTAGTCATATCCAAATTTTCTTCCCTCTTGTGCCTGTCTCTTCCCTTGATCCTCCAAAAATCCTGATCTTCATATTCATCCAAAACTTGAAATCTATTGCTTACTTCTAGAGGTTCTTCTTTTCTAAGTTGATTAGATTTGTAGGGTGGCATTTGCTCTTTTATCGCTTTCCCATGGTGGGTGTAGTCTTTTAATGTATCTCTCCTATAATTATATCTCCTTTCCCTTTCACGTGTTTCTCTCTCATATCTAGATCTCCTTTCTTGTTCATAATTTCTTCCATTATTATAATATCTATCTTTGTAATAAGTATTTTGAAACCTAGGTCTAATGTTGTTCCAATTTCTATATGGCCGTGTTTCATAATGCCTTTCCTGCTCATAATATGATTTATTATAAGGTGGTTTATTATCCCTATATTTTAAATAGGATTTGTCTTTTAAAGTCTCATTGTTTCTACCTGGAATTTCTTTCTGTTCAACCGGATCCTTTCTCTCTTCTTTATCTAATTGGTATTTTTCTTTGTTATTATATTTTGAAAATGTTCTCACTTGTTCCGTTTTATAGTCATTGATGTCTCTCAGATATTTACTTTTTTTTACCTCTATTACTTCTTTTTCTAGTTTCTCTAAACCATCTTTAATATCCTGTGTAGTTTTGTCATATTCCTCTTGATTCAGAGCATTTAGAATTTCATTCTGACATTTGTTTATCTCTAAATCTAATTCTCTTAAATTTTCCTTTCTCCTTTTTATTATTAAATTCATAGAGGTAATGGAAAAGTTCTCCAACATGGAGTTCCATTCTTCCATGAATTTAGCAATGTCTTTATCAAACGTTGGAGTTTTGAAATATCTCAAGCCTCTTGGAGTAATACCTTCTTTTAAGTATTTTTCTAAGGTAGCTATTTCCCACTTTATCTTTAATTCCTTCTGTAAGGCTTTTTCTAATTGTTCACAGCAAAAGTTATAGCTCGTTCTTTTTCTAGTTAAAGGTTGGTCTGTCCAATTAGCTAATTCTATCTCCATGTCCATATATGTGTTCTTTCTTTTATCAAACAGGGACATAGTAAAATAGGGTGAGCCGCTAGGTACTATAGTATTAAGATAAGAAAAAATACTATAAACAATAATAATTTTCTTAGATTTAGTGATATACATTGAAGAAAACAAGATTAAAACTAGAAACTATTTTAAGACGGTAGAAGCTAATAGCTACATAGAGAGAGAAAGTTGCCACTACTCTCCGTGGCTTGAGAATGCCCCCAGGGGACAGTTTTTACGTATTAGGCGTAATTGTACGGATCCAACTGTGTTTGAGACCCAATCTATTAAAATTAAAGAAGATTTTATAGAGAAAGGATATGAAGAGTTAAAATTAGAAATGGCCAGGAAAGAAGTAAGAATGATAGAAAGAGAGAAACTTTTGAAATATAAGGATAAAAGGGAAAATACATTCATGGAACTCCCTTTTATATGCAACTTTAGCACAGATAACAAAAAAGTAAGAAAAATAATCTCTAATTTCTGGCCAATTTTATTACAAGATCCAGGTGTAAAACCTTTTCTTCCAGAAAGACCTAAATTTATACACAGAGGGGTTGACAATTTACGCCATTCTCTGACTTCAAGCTTTTTAAAGGAAAAGAAAAGTACGAATACTTTTTTAAATTCGGATAAGGGATTTTTTGGGTGTGGCCAATGCTTAGCGTGCAAAAGGTCCAATAATAAAAAAAGACATATAAAGCTTTTTAGAGATAAAGATGGTAAAGAATATCAAATTAAAGATTTTCTGAGTTGCCACTCAAAAAACCTAATTTACTTAATGATCTGCCCTTGTGGTCTATGTTATATAGGGAAAACCACCAGACCCCTACATATCAGAATTGAAGAACATAGTCGTAATATTTTAAAAGGTTTTGAAAAACATAGCGTCTCTTTACACTACAAAATTGCACATAAATGCGACATGAAAGACACTACGTTTTTAGGAATTATAAAAGTCAAAAAGGATTGGAGGGGAGGCAACTTTGATAGCAAAATGAGTAAAATTGAGATGGAGTGGATCTTTAAATTAAATACTTTAATCCCGAATGGTCTAAATGCAGACTTCGAGATGTGCCATTTTTTAAAATAAATGCAAAATTATTTTATGGTTGCAACTTATACCTCCCTTTATTGAATTATGACCTTCTTCCCCTTCACTTTCTTATTACTATGTGAGCATTGACTGAACTATGTTTCAACTTTTACTATATATTATATTAAGATAATATCTGGAATTAGACATTTATAAGGTGTTTTAATGTTGTATAACCACTGATTCATTTATTAATACCCATTATCTCTTAAGAATTCATCTTTTTAATAATGACATAAGATCACAATATGCCTGTAAAATGGTCATTTTGTATTAACATACTTATACAAGAAATAGGAATAGAAGGAAAAAAACTACAGAATGGAATTTAATTATTAAGGGTTTGGATGTACTAATATAAGGCTTGTATATGTTGGACAAAGAAAGCTTGCCAATTCCACATATATGTTAAACTCATTTAAACTTATATTTCCCTTCAAAAACCGCCGACCCGGAAATCCTGGGGAAATAAATGGTGAACCGCATGGTGGAACGCATAGTGAACCGCATGGTGGAACGCAAGGAAGTGACGTATCGGCGAAACCGGAAATGACGCGACGGAACAGAAAACCCGGAAATAAATAGAAAAAAGGCTTGAAACGCAGGGCGTCACCGTTTCTATGGTGATTGCCCGCGAAAATACAAGCCTGGACACTAATTATCTTACCCCTGAGAGGGGTACATATAGCAGGGAGAATCCATGGGAAGTTTGAATCACCACATCCAGCTGAGGAAGCCTGCAAGGCGAAACGCGTACTGGAGAGACTGTGAGACTTTGGACTTTTGGATTTTATGCCAATTTGATATTGTTTTTTATATATATATATATATATATATATATATATATATATATATATATATATATATATATATATATATATATATATATATATATATATATACATATATATATATATATATATATATATATATATAATTTTTATACAATTACCGTTATAATAAAATTATTAATCTTTTATACTATACATTGGCATTTCCCTGCTACTTTTTATTTATTTTTCACAAAGAAGGTGTGTAGTCCTTAACTACACAAGTGTGTGGATTAGAGCCGATCTGGATGGCTCTAATTTTGTGAGTATTACACTTTATATTTATCTCACATTGAAAATTATTACGATACTGCACCATATACGGTTTCTACTTCTATAGGAAATCAAGGACATCTATACACAAGAAGGGTGAGGGTCGCCTTTACGGACCCCAAGAGCGCAGATATTGAGCTATTTCATATTAGCTTCTAAAATTGTGAGTGGGAAATTTTCCCTTCCTAATTTTCTATAACGGACTTTATTATACAGTTTGCACTATGTTTGGTTTGTCTGTTTTTTATGTCTTGTAGAATTTATACTCTTATGTGAATATAAAGACATAAGGAATATTCAAGGTAGTATTGATATATACCTAGTTTTTATCACTACCCTTCTATTTAAATATAGCGCTACACCACAAGAGTGTTTTGTGTCCAGAAACACTCTGCACCCGGTAACCCTAGGAGCAACTAAAAAGTAACATTTTCTTTAAAAATAAATAAATAAAATAAATAAAAAGATGATACCTATACATGAAGAAAGAAAAAAAAAAAAAAAAAACACATGAAAAATGGTAAAGAGAACAACTTCATAACAGCTATACGTGTATGCATGTGTTCCCAGTAAAACACAATGACACTTTGAACTGGAAGTATGCAACAAAAAATATAGATGGAGAGATGACTGAAAGTCTAACCTGTCAAGGAGTTTAAATGGTGTGTCCACTTACCTCTAGGACAAAATTGAGAAAGGTTTCTGCGGTCGCATAGTCGCCCTGGTTAAAGGCATTCACACCTTGTGTTCGCATACGCTGAATTTCATCAGATTTCAGCAGCTGAGAGTTGGCTTCCTTCTCTTCTTGTTCACTGGGACTGGATTTCAGCTATAAAGACCACAATAAAATCAAAAGGAGGCAACCATAAAAGAAAAAAGAATCATAAAAGGTATTGTTCAAAATGCCATAGTTTGTAATTATCCTAACAGACTTGCAAGAGATACTTTTGGATATGCAGTACTTACAAAGACAAACAAAATTGTTAGAATTCAAAGGTAAAATGATCAAAAGGAGTACATTCAAATAATGTGAAATATAACTATAGCTAACTTATGGGTCAATTTAATACTAAATATATTAAACCCAGTTGAAAATGATCAACTAGTTTCAGCATTAATTGCTTTTTAAATTCGATTTGATTTAAAAGAATACTATCCTATGGGGATATTGAATACGCTGCACGTCATTTCACTGAATTAAACTCATTTAGAATGGAGGAAGTGCCCATAGTGGCCGTCTTTAAGACCCTTGCTGGGATAAGGGGACAGAGACAATGCACCAAGTGTCTGGGTGCCTAGAGTGTCCCTTTAATATCATCTGAATTTTGACCACCCGAACCTGCTAAATGAGCTGACTGGTAGAAAGAAATTTATTGAACGTGCGCAAAATAGTTTGGACTCGGTCGAAACATACTGAATTACCTTGCACATTGAGAGAAATAATTAGTTTTTTTTTTTAATGTTTGCATCTATATTGGCTAGTTAGAGCAGTGGAAACTGCCTTAGACTTGAAAAACTCAGATTCAAAATCAAAGTCAGATTACCTTACCAGTAAGGAATATAGAATTTTAAAGTTCTGCGGACTATGTTGTCACTTGATAAATGCAAATAATAATAATAATAGTAATAATAATAAAAAATGTCACAGTTGTGTATGGGTAGATATAGAAGTTTTTTTTATAGTTTTGCACTTAATAGGTAATGATGCATTAATTATAGCTATGAAATTGGCAAAGATAAAATGTCACCATTAACATACATAGTCCCTGCCATAGTCTGCAGCATATAGTATTACTATATAAAATTACTGAGCATGGTTGGAGATCTGTACACCGATAGCTGCCCAGTCACTGGTCTGTTTAGTAGACATGCCCTCACTGTTTGATAGCCGAGCACTTACTGTTGAAATGACATGCTCCCACTGTTTGATAGCCGAGCACTTACTGTTGAGATGACATGCTCCCACTGTTCGTTGTTTTATGCATCAAAAAAAATGTATCAACAGCTTTTTTGCAGTTTAATTAGAAAAGATCATTTAAGGGTTTGATAAACTATATTGAATCACCAAATTTTTTCAATTTCAATGAAGATTTTTCAAATTGTATCGAAAGTTTTCAAAATAACCTGACAGTCGAAGCCACTCGAACTGAAATTAATCAGCTCCCAATGAGCCAGAAATTGCTCTGAAATTTTACGAGGTTTATCGGGAACCAAGAAGCCATGGTTATTATCAATCAGCAGATATTAAATCAACTACATAGTTTATATTATTGAACCTAGCGCAACTTTAAATAGAAACCGGTCAGATGAGGTATAACTCTTGTTTACCACTGCTGTGAAGAGATTTATGGAGATTACTCAGCACTATCATAGACCACAATTAAAGCAGCAGGGTTAACTGAACTACTTACTGGTTTAATTAAGCAACCCACCCCCATACTAAGCCCACCACACCAGATCCAGGCTGGCCAGAATGGATACTATTGATGGGTTCCAGGGTGAGTCCTGTTTTTGCTACAAACTGAATGTAGTTCTTCAAACAAGCAATAGTAACATTAGTTAGTTAAAAGGGAGGACCGGAGTTTGTTTTCTTGGTACCATCAGTACTTCAATTTAACAATGCATTTTAACATGTTTTATTAGCAAAAGTGACAGATCCAGTGTGGGTTCGTTGGCCGGGGCTGGGGGGGGAGGGGTGCTAGGGAAGGTAGGTTTTACCTGGACTGGACAAAAGTTGATGGTGAAACTCAGCCTTTTGTCATCCTAATGACTGTCCATAAGACAGAGTAGTCACTATTTAGTCTTTGTAGCAGAGTAGTAGTATTATCCACGGTATCTCCGCTGGTAGACAGAATCAAGCAGGCACAAAGCAGGTAAAATCCAGGTAGCGTAGTTACAATCCCTTTCTCCCAAGAACTAGATGACACATAGCTTGGAGGTCAACTGAGGTTTATTTGCAGGTCACGGTATTTATGGGATTCCCCATGAAAGGGGTTTCCCTACTGACATTTCAGGGGTTGTACAGTAGGGGACTACATGGGGAACTGCCCAACACACACAATTTTCCCATCATACACTGCTGGACGAGAGGGATACTCCCACTGGAATATACCGTTAATGGGATTATCCCTCCGTGCAGCAGAACTCACTTTTTACATTAAAATACATATCTTTCACATTATTCATTAGTTTTACACGAACGGACGTTCGGTAGATAGCTGGAGGCTGAGCGCATCGTTCGTGAGATTACCGCTCAGCTCCCAGTCTAACTAACCGAACGCCGTACGAAATACACATAATTTCAACATAGGTTTAAAAATACCGATTATCGTAAGGGGAATAAATTACCGAACGGCCGAGGTTCCCGAACGGCCTGGAAGTCCAGCGGTGTTCGCGCCGTCAAGTAGCCGTTTTTAGTTCCAGGTGCTCGACGACAAAACACCGCTGGGCTAACAAAAGAAACAAGATGGCCGACCGCCGCGTGGTCGGTATTCGAACGACTGCCACCTAGAAACACTCTTAATTACTGATTGCAACATTGTTGCAATCGGTTAATGGGTGCCACACGACCCCCCTGTGTGTGGTCGTGCATTCGGTAGGTTATTCGTTTCACGAACAGGGTTTAACTCCCTGTTCGTGAAACTTCATTAGAAATGCTGGGGTTTTCATACCACCAGCATACGAATGCCCTCATTCACCTAGAATACAAATAGCATTGGTTTCTATGACTTAGCAGCCATACATACATCTTTATAAATAGTCTCTGGTGGCTAGTTTTGCCACAGTCTTATTGTATCTCTGGATCGCACTGATATTGAAAAGTGAAAGATCTGCTTTAAGCTAACACAGAATGACATAATATGGAGCATGTAAGTATATAAGCACACGCGCACACATTGTCTTTAATCCTGTGTAATTAGCAAGTATTCACTATAAATGTAAAAGTAAAAAGCCCATTGTATTTTCAGGTTATACAGAAAGACACATGGTGGGAGATGCTGCCTGACATGATCTGTATTTATTATAATTTTACAATGCATTTCAGTAAACAGTTCTGTTTACCAAGCTAATCGTGAAACATTAAACGATAATAAATAATTAAGACAACAGCGTGACAACTATTTTGCCGAATAGAATGGCTTCCCGCGTTGACAGAAGAAAAAATATTTAAAAAAAAAAAAAAAAAAGACACACACAAACTCAGCAGGATCCCACTTTTACTGCAAGTCACAGAAATAATGAGGAGCGATTAGCCTCCCTCCATTCAATGTGCTATTGCATCGCCAGTGATGTGTGGACAGTACTCCGTGCATGCATGGCCCAGTAGGTTCTAATCAGTACAAATACATGTGTTAACATAATGCCGAGCAGAATCGGAGTGGGTTTCCCAAATTCATTACTTGAAAGGTTTATTTGCTAAACTGTGAATTGTGCACAAATTGACAAAGTTTGTATACAGCATAATGTGAAACAGCAGAGATGTAAAGATATTACTAACTTCACTATTTTTCCAGCTCAGCAACCTTGGTCTAAAATTTGCAATAGCCTTTTCAATTCTCAAAAATAAACCCTTTTTTTTATTTTGTTTAGCAAATTTACCTACCATACATTGAGTGAGAGGACCTGGATCCCTCCTTTGTTAAAAATGATCGGCATGAGCCGTACACAAGAAAAAGCAAACAAAAATAAATAAATAAATAGATACATTTTCAAGGTGTGGTTTCCTCAACTCTCTCTCCACCCAGAAACTGCTGGCCGTGGGGAGTGGGGATAGCAGACAGGGTATGTGTAACTATAGTTTACAAAGCCTTGTTCTGAATTAGTTCTCACGGCACAGAAGACACTAAAATGGTCTAGGGACCAAACTACACTAGGGTTGTTCACTAAAGTGAGTATTCAAAATGAGTATTCAAACAGAATTTCAAATTTAAGGACAAACTAGCTGTTCTGAAAGCATGGTTGACTTAGAGAACTTTTCCAGTTTTTTTTTAGTTAAATTGAAATTTGACACGTACTTTCAATTCACTTTGAATTCTCAATTCAGTGAATTACCCTGTAATATTCATGAACCTAAAACCATCCCATTTTTTGCAATGCACGTTCCTCCTCCTCAGAGAAAAGGTAGTGTTTACATTGCTTCCTAGTGACACCTCTAGTGACAGAGTTGCTTCCTGTGTCAGTGCGGATTGGCTGAGATCATCAAGCTTGATGATCTCAGCCATAGAGGCAGGGCCAGTCGAGGGGAGACCAGCACGACGTAAAAAAAAATAAAATAAATAAAAATTGAGTAATAACACTTTTTAAAAACACACACAGACACCATGACACAGACACGCACACATACACTCCCAATGACAGACTGAAACACGATTGTTGCTACATGTGGGCAGACAGATGGAGCTCTTCCGGCGGCTACAGGGCGAGCTCTGATGGCGGCCGCACGGGGAGCTGCCTGTTCTGCCTCTGCTCCCCAGCGCGCAGCTTAATGAGACGTCATATTCTTCTGGCCCCGGTCTTATTAAGCGCACGCGAGGGCGGGGGAGCAGAGACAGAACAGCCAGCTACCCCTGCGGCCGCCAGAAGAGCTCCATTTGCTGCTGCCATCACAGTTCCACCTGTGGCCGCAGGTCACCCAGATGTCTCCACGGCCCCAGGTGCCACCAGCCCACCAGAAAATTTCCCGGTAGGCCAGTCCGGCCCTGACTGCAGGACCACTTCATTGAGCTGAAGTGGTGTGGGTGCCTATAGTGGTCCTTTAAGGAGTTATTCTGGTGCAAATCAAAACACAGGGCATTTACACACAAATGGACCATATGACATTACACATGTGTAATGACAATTGCCCACTTCACCACACATATAACTCCGACATATAAAGCAACAAACGATACAACAATATTCTGTGAAATTAAATACAGGGAACATATGAACATTGATGCAACAAAAAACAAGATAAAAGGGACATGATAACAATTATGAAAAAAAAGAGGCCTAAAAACGCCAGCACTGTACCTCTAAAACGAGGCCCCTCACAACGCTACTACTCAGTGCAAGCAGACACCAGTTGCATATGCAAGTCTCTTCTCCAGGTGATGGTAGACAAAGTGTTGTGTGGCTCGCACACATCTCACCCTTGTTACGGTTAGTGATGCAACATCATTCCTGTCGGAAGTAGTCTAATACCTATAAATAGACCCTTTTACACCATAAACGAAAAGTGAATATCTATTAAACCAGCTTGCTGCATATTATTTGGATGCCTTCTGAGTTCAGATTTGATTTATAATAATAAGAATACCAGTGTTCATTTAAAAATAATAAGACACAAGTGAAAGAGGTCACTTATGTGATCACAGACACTATCAGTGCTTCATACTTGATAACAGCTCAACTGCTACTAAAGTACATAGATAGCAAATAAATGATTACCGCATTAACAAGACAATAACAGAAGAAGTGCTTACTCTGGTAAGTACATCAATGCTTTAAAGACAGGAGATTCATTGGTGGATATCAAGTTATAGCGTGGTTTAACTAGGCCACCTAGCATGCTAACCATAAAATATACATGAAATGTAAGATGAAATACCAGTTTTTGTCACTCACTTGCCCAATTATGCTACAACATATTAAAAATACATGCAGAAATCTCTCAAAGGAAGTCTGACGAGTTAAAGAATGTCTCTTTTCCTTTCAGGATTAGAATGACAGTTTAGAGAAGTACTTGTAAAGAAATCATATTAAGAAAGCCGCTCTGCATATTCCTGGAGAAAAATTAGTAAAATCCAGTATTCTGCACCTAGAATGGTTAAGTAGACAATGTAGGGGGAGGGGGTATTTATGCATACATAACACACCAGTTCTGGGGGAAAGCTGATCTAGTGGTTTCCATGGTCATAGCCCAGTAAAATAAACATATACTCACAAAATACGTGTGGCTACTTAAAGGACCTTAAACATTTCAAGAAGTTATGGAACTGGGATTGTCCAGTTACCTTCCCACCACCATTGTAAATAGTCAAACAGTTTTTGAATGATGATATTCATTATAACCTGGGGTCTACCAGGAGCTGCTTCCCGAAGTTCCTCAGAAGTAGCTTAGGTCATAGGCTGAAAGTGATCATCTGGCACTCTGACCCACATTGCAGGGTTTAGCTCAGGAGAGCCAACATACTGCAGCTTAGCAACTTCAGGCTCTACAGCATCAGAAGCGTAGGCAGGGAGCAGCACTCCAGGTAAGACATTAAACAGTTAAAAAATGGTTTGCTTATTTAAAAAGTGGGGTGTGAGGGGGGGGGGGTGTTATTCGGGCCCTTGAGGGATCGTACCCACTAAAGTGAGCTGTAGTGGTTATTTTGCTTGGATTGTTCCTTTAAATGATTATATCAAGCAGTTTGTGAAAATACAGCATTGTGGTCAGGATAGAGCTCAAACTATTGAAGCACAAGGTCAGGAAAGCCTGGTAACAAGACCCAGGATAAAAGTTAAAATAAAACAAAAAATAATAATATACTAATTTTTGTATATGGTTAAGCGTTGAAAAAGAAATAATGCCATAGTTTTTAGTAGCAAATGAGAGTAGTTGGTACCATTTGAGGTTTACAATAATGTAAAGGAATTGAAATTGTATGACAAATATACTGAATGACTTGCACTAAAGGAACACAACTGTCCAAATTGACTCGTTATTTTAATGAATCAACACATGCAAAATAAAAATAAAAATAGACAAATATTTATTCTTTAACGCTCTTAAAGCTACTTGGCTTGCACAGCAAGAGGATCGACCGATCGGGAGCCTATTCTATTTTGTAGAGTTCGAGCTTATCCCATAAATCTCGGTCCAGCAGGTATATTATATGGCAAGTATTTTACCCTGCAGCTGCTGTTCCACTTGTCATATATAGAGCGAGATAAAACTAATAATAGCCATGTCATGGCTGCTACCAGTTCATAAAATTGGCAGTGTGTAGTCTACACAAGCAGAGCAAAACCTTCTCCCACTGCTTCATAGACCAGTTTGGATGCTCACGTCTCCATTTAAGGCTCTTTTGGCAGTGCACAGGAGTCACCATAGGCACTTAGACCAGTCTGTTGCTATGCAGCAAACTGAAATGCACCATGTGTTCTGACACCTTTATATCATGGCCAGCATTATGTTTTTCAGCAAACTGAGCTACAGTAGCTCTTCTGTTCAAACGGGCTAGTCTTTGCTCTCCACATGCATCAGGGACTCTTGGACCTATGTCCCTGATGCCAGTACACTGGTTGTCCTTCCTTGAAACACTTTTGGTACTAACCACTGCATACACCCCACAAAAATCACTCAGATCTTTTCATTTGCCCACTTTTCCTGCTTCCAACACACGAAACTCAAATAACGTTTTCCTTGATGCATAATCTATCCCAATCCTTGACAGGTGCCATTATAAATGATATAATCAGTGTTATTCACTTCATCTGTCAGTGGTTTTAATGTTGTGGCTAATCAGTGTATAGCAAGCCAAATAAATATTTTATACTCTGGTGCCATCTGCTGGGAGAAAAGCAGGCCATTTTTGTTTCTCAATTAATTCTGGAGACTTAATGGAAAAATGTATTCCAATTATTGAATACGCCAACATTTAATCAGACAAAACTAGTGTTGAAGGATGCAAGAGCCGGTGGAGACTCTTCTCAAACAAGCTTACAATCTAGGAGCTCTATAAGAATACCAACCTCACTTTAAAGAGAAAGTCTAGGATAATAACATGCACTTGTACAAGGCAGTTACAATAAACATTTTATTAGCTTGTCAAGATTAATTTCCCCAAAGAGCTACTTTTGTGCAAGTTCAACAGCTAAGGACCGCAAAGATTTTAAGATGAAATTATAAAAAAAAAAAAAAAAAAACATTCATTCAAGTTTGCAAACACATATCCCTCAGTTAAACAAAGATACGATAAGTCAAATCAACGGTCACATGTTAGGTATATGTTTTTACTGATATGTGAACCTGGTAATTCACACACACACGCTGACCCCGAGTCTTAGCATTAATTAACACACTTTCTAAAAGCAAGCACAATAAGGAGTCTGATCGGATGATAAAGTAGACACACACAGTATTTTATCAGTAGTAGGTTGTAATGGAAACAGATTGGACAAGGGAGACATGTTTTTTTTTTTTTAAGGGCAACACAAACAGCCAAAGCTCTGATGATATCACAGAAGAACCCGGTGAAGTAGGAAAACAGTTTAAAAAGAACACTCTAGTCTTAGGAATAGAAACATGCATTGCTAATGCTAAAGTGTTATGCTAGTTATTTGGTAAGGTATAACTTACCTTTTCCACCGGGTGAGTTTCCCCCTTTTTCTGCTGGTTGGGATAATCAAAACAGATTATATCAGCCAATTCAGTGCTTCTCCACAGGGAAGCATTGGGGGGCTAATGGCCATGTGTGGCAAACATTGTGCCAGTTAGCTTCTCTTTGGGGAGTGTTCAGCATGGCCATGCAGAGTGTGGAGAAACTTGCCAATTTTGCAAAACCAGATCCAAGACGTCTCTAGCTGCGGTCACTTGGACTGTGGTGGTAGGTATCAATGTAAACACTCTATTCTCTCAGAAAAGACAGCATTTAAATAACTCGGCATGAGTGGACTGGTTCTAATCCCCAAAACCATTACATTAAGCTCTGGTAGTGGTGCCTACAATAAAAATGTTTATAATTAAGGCAGGGGGCAGTCAAGCCTTGGGTGCAAATGAAAGCAAAGCAAGTGTGGCAGTAAGGAAAATCATGTCTGCATACATTAGAAATATGTGTATATACACACACACACACACACACAAAAAAACATTTAATGTAGCCAATGCGGCCAATTACCTGCTAAACATTTATAGGGTTGGCAATTGGCTTCTGGTTGCAATATATTTAAATAAGTCATATTCACAGACTGAATACATGTAGGAAAACAATATTACAAGATAAATAGTCCCAGCGAGAACTAATCCCTGGACAACCTATAGCAGCCATCTCTTTTCATGAGAATTCTGGGCTGTTAAAAAATAAATAAAAAAATAAAAAAAGGCAACAGAAACATTTGCACAGTGCACAAAGTCAGCATTACATTTACCCTCGGATTGCTGGCTATTCCATAATGGATATGCTATACTCCCTTACTTCTCTCTAAATACCTTAACACTCCCATTGTTCGGCAGAATATAGCAGATCAAGAGCACTATGGCGAGTAGTGCTACTTAGAATTTTTTTTGTTTTACACAGGATCATTAGGCTTATTACAATGGCATAGCCATGGACTACAGGTGCAGCTCCAAGTGACACTGTGCTTAGCCAGCCCTGGTGAGTCGAAAACCACATTTCAAAGTTCTTACATTGGCGCTATATAAATGCCAATAACAACTGAAAAGGGAATAAATTTCCACATTCGTTATTGTTGCACAGATTTCCCCCCTTTTATTTAACTTTCCATGATCTACCCGTCTGCTTTACAGTAAATAAACTCTTGCAAGTATGAATGTGAATAAAGGCTTCTTTGTATACATGATTGTACGAAGATCTGATTCCCTATGTACACATACTTCACTGTGTATAACTGTACCGTGGGGATTGTGTGTATATGTTGGTATGGCAGTGAATGTCTGCGCTTGCCGGTATGAGATATCAGTGTGAGTATGAGCAGCTGTCACTGTGTGAAGGTGTGTTAAAAAGTACTAGAATACAAGGCAGACAGCAATGAAAGTCACACAGACATGTAAGAAGTCAGCATGTAAGTCTACGCATGTATGAAGGTGTGGGTCACAAGGCACGGGTGTGTAACTATGCATCTGCGAGAATAGAATTCATCATTTATTAGAGCGTGAGTGGCTATCAACATTTAGCATAAAAGACCAGTAAAAAGACAACATGGAGACAAAAATGGAAATTATACAGAGAACATGATACATTGTCTTTAGCAACAGTAAATGGTAATTTTAATGATTAACAATAAATGAGCTAGTGATATATAAACCGTCATGATTTCACTGAAAACAGAAACTGAGCACGTTTTCCTTCGCAAGAGACAACAAATAAAATAGATGAAAAAATAAAATATATGATTGTGGAAATAACTCACTAAATACTGGTTCCATGTTGTGACTGTAGAACTACACTTGTTCTTAGTACAATATAATCAGAACTTATCTTGAATGACAATAGTTTTACAAATACAATAATTGTCAATGGGATTATGAGAATCAAGTGTGCATTGTCTTAAGATAAAAGCCTCTGTCAAAAACAACATCACATTGGCGCAGTCCTTTTAATCCACTATAAAATCACTTATTTCTTCATTATGATGTTTGAGTTTCGAGCATAGCAAATATGAAGACAGTAACCGTGGTATTTTATTTGTCTTTTTGAAGAGGCCTCGCAAAGCACTGCACCTGAAACAAGATGCCTTGATGCACAGCTGAGTAAATACCTCTTAAAGTGAAAATGAAAATACTCTGGTTCTGTTTGAATGAATGATACCATATAAATGCAAATTATACTCCATCCAAACCCAATTATTTTTGCTGATGGAAAACTGCAGAGTATGCTATTCACATTTTTGTCTCAATGATGTGCATATTATGTTCTCATATGCTCAATCTCCCAGTCAAGTGTGATGACGAATAAAGTGAGTTGAGAATCGCTCAGCGATGAAGCAGGTAGGATATATTAAAGGTGCCTACTCTCAGTTTCAATAATTGCATGATGATTTACCTTGTTCTCACCTCTTGTCACATTCCATATACTTACACAATTTAGAAGTGAAAAGGACTGAGGGCCTAAAATGTCTAACCTTTGTGGTTCAAGGGTTTTGGAATATGATCTCTATCAGGCTCATCCATCAAAACGTTAAGTCATTCTAATCTTTTTACTTATTTTTCCCTCCCCATTTCATAAGAGGTAACATCTCCTATAGCTTAAAGTGGAACTGTTGCTTCTGTGTCTTTCACAAATAAATATGATCTTCATGAAAAGTTGCTTGTACATTGTGTTGGATGACAGTCCAATATTACCAAAAAGATATACAAAAGACAAAGTAGGTTAAAAAGTGGTGACAAACTATGGGTGTTTGACAGCTTTAAATATGGTGGAGGAGTTTAAGGGCCACAAGGACAGACATTATAAGCATTATCTAAACTGGGCCGGTTATCAGAAGAGGTTTGGTATTTTAATGCGGTTCTAGCCATACTGCCAACACATACATATGTTGCAGATTTGTAAATAGTGAAGTCATTTTGTCTCTTTTATAGAATACATATATAAACAGAGGCAGCTTACCTTCTATAAAAGGTTTTGTTTGTGTTTAAATCTATATTGGCATTTGGGTAACACAATGAATAAATGTGTTCCCTTTTGGTATCATCTCCCAGATCAGTGTGATCCTTACACTATAATATAACCAACTTCTCCAACAGAAAGACACAAGATGCACATTTCCCTAGTAACCTACCACTTTCTTAAAGTCCTCTTCTGCCTCGTCCAATTTTCCTTGTTTTAACAGCAACTGTCCTCTCTGAAGTCTTGCCTGCAAGTGAAAAAAAATAAAATAAAAAAAAATGTTGAGCTCTGCATCAATATTCAATACGATATAAGCCATTCAGGACTAAACCCAGGTGTGACGTTTTACCACATCAGTGGTTACTAGGCATCTCCAGTCTTGGTGTAACAGCATATACAGGGAGTGCAGAATTATTAGGCAAATGAGTATTTTGACCACATCATCCTCTTTATGCATGTTGTCTTACTCCAAGCTGTATAGGCTCGAAAGCCTACTCCCAATTAAGCATATTAGGTGATGTGCATCTCTGTAATGAGAAGGGGTGTGGTCTAATGACATCAACACCCTATATCAGGTGTGCATAATTATTAGGCAACTTCCTTTCCTTTGGCAAAATGGGTCAAAAGAAGGACTTGACAGGCTCAGAAAAGTCAAAAATAGTGAGATATCTTGCAGAGGGATGCAGCACTCTTAAAATTGCAAAGCTTCTGAAGCGTGATCATCGAACAATCAAGCGTTTCATTCAAAATAGTCAACAGGGTCGCAAGAAGCGTGTGGAAAAACCAAGGCGCAAAATAACTGCCCATGAACTGAGAAAAGTCAAGCGTGCAGCTGCCACGATGCCACTTGCCACCAGTTTGGCCATATTTCAGAGCTGCAACATCACTGGAGTGCCCAAAAGCACAAGGTGTGCAATACTCAGAGACATGGCCAAGGTAAGAAAGGCTGAAAGACGACCACCACTGAACAAGACACACAAGCTGAAACGTCAAGACTGGGCCAAGAAATATCTCAAGACTGATTTTTCTAAGGTTTTATGGACTGATGAAATGAGAGTGAGTCTTGATGGGCCAGATGGATGGGCCCGTGGCTGGATTGGTAAAGGGCAGAGAGCTCCAGTCCGACTCAGACGCCAGCAAGGTGGAGGTGGAGTACTGGTTTGGGCTGGTATCATCAAAGATGAGCTTGTGGGGCCTTTTCGGGTTGAGGATGGAGTCAAGCTCAATTCCCAGTCCTACTGCCAGTTCCTGGAAGACACCTTCTTCAAGCAGTGGTACAGGAAGAAGTCTGCATCCTTCAAGAAAAACATGATTTTCATGCAGGACAATGCTCCATCACACGCGTCCAAGTACTCCACAGCGTGGCTGGCAAGAAAGGGTATAAAAGAAGAAAATCTAATGGCATGGCCTCCTTGTTCACCTGATCTGAACCCCATTGAGAACCTGTGGTCCATCATCAAATGTGAGATTTACAAGGAGGGAAAACAGTACACCTCTCTGAACAGTGTCTGGGAGGCTGTGGTTGCTGCTGCACGCAATGTTGATGGTGAACAGATCAAAACACTGACAGAATCCATGGATGGCAGGCTTTTGAGTGTCCTTGCAAAGAAAGGTGGCTATATTGGTCACTGATTTGTTTTTGTTTTGTTTTTGAATGTCAGAAATGTATATTTGTGAATGTTGAGATGTTATATTGGTTTCACTGGTAATAATAAATAATTGAAATGGGTATATATTTGTTTTTTGTTAAGTTGCCTAATAATTATGCACAGTAATAGTCACCTGCACACACAGATATCCCCCTAACATAGCTATAACTAAAAACAAACTAAAAACTACTTCCAAAAATATTCAGCTTTGATATTAATGAGTTTTTTGGGTTCATTGAGAACATGGTTGTTGTTCAATAATAAAATTAATCCTCAAAAATACAACTTGCCTAATAATTCTGCACTCCCTGTAGAAAGGTGAAGAGTAAATATTAAAGTATCCTTTTGTTATAACCACCCTCTTATCTGTCTCAGGCATTCTCAATTTACCCCTTAATTATATCCCAAAGAGATCACTATCAGTATTCTTTGTGCTGTGCAAGTCTGATGTTGTAGTGATTCTATACCCTGTGATATATTGATTACAAGGACATGCACAGCCCAGACAGAGAGCTGCAAGGACAAAAATTCCCTTGCAAACTGTAGAGGTAGAGAGATTTAAGTTCCCAGCACAGCTGACAAATTAGAGACACTTTTTATTGGAGGATCCTGGTGCTAGCTGCTGACATCAATTTTATTTGGAAACAATGGCTTGAAGAAAAAAAAAAAAAAAAAAAAAAGAGAGCGAGAGAGAGATAAATTAAGACATGGATAAGTATGGAAAAAGAAATTACACAATTAGAGAAAGGAGTGCCAGCAATACACAAGACAAGAGAGACACACGCAAACACAAAGGAGAGTTGTTGGAAAAGTGAATAATGCAGAAAGAGTGAACCATTTTTTTTTTTTTTTTTTTTAAATAAACAACTAAATGTTTATTTAAAGTGAACAGTGCTACTATAAACAATCCTACAAATTTGGTAGGGTGGCTGAACTTCTCACACATACCCATTCACGAGTTAGTTAATGAGGGCTGTGATGATTGACAAGTCACATTACTTTTCTGCAACACAAGTTATCTGTGGATAAGATTGTGTAGCTAAGGCCACATCATTGCTCTTCTGCATCTTTTAGGGTAGAATACATGAGTAAACAACTCACATATTTCTCGTGCCTTTGGATTACCAAGTGTTAATTCTGAACTGTCATTGGCAAAAACAATCTGCCAAAGCCATTTTCTCTCACACCAGTACTCGGAACCATCAGAGCCATGCTTAGCATATTAAAGGTTTAAACCTGCTGAAATTATTAGAAACATAGAAATCGTTTGGTTACGGGCTGCTTGCTTGTTTGTACCCTGACGTTTGGCTTTAAATGTATTACGTACTGATGTGAAGTCTGGCTTCAGTTCAATCACTCGACTTAAATCAGGAATGGCAGCTTTAGACTTGCCCATGGCTAGAAATGCTGTGGCTCTCCTGTAGTATGCCTGGTAGTTATCTGGGTCTCCATCTAGCAATAAAGACAAAAAGACACGGATTAGACCGAGTGAGCACCCTGCGACTAAAAATGGCAGCAACTACTCCCAGTGTCCTTCTTTCATGGTTATCCACTAAAGTGGGAATTCAGTGTAAATTTCACGTAAATTTCAAATTTGAGGCCAGCATAGCCAAACTGGAAACATTCTGAAAGTTAGCTATACTTCTAGTTTGGCTACTCTGGCCACCAATTTGAAATTTACTTTAAATTCACTTTGAATTCTCCTTTTAGTGAATAACCCTGTTTATGAAAATGCTGATTATTAAAAACTGTTTTCTGTGGCATTGTTTCTGCCTTTTTAAGATCAGCTCTAAACCTTAGACTTGCAATATCCTTGCCAGGGCGATCAATTAAACTAGGAAATTGTAAATGTTACACCAGAAGAGCCAAGACTTTTTCCAGTGGGGCTATTTCAGCCTGAATTTTACAAATCATTTTTTAGTCCACCACAGTTTGCACTTAACGAATAACCCTATGTGCATGGATTGTAATCTAATCATAACTTGCATGTGAAATTCTTCTATGGGAGTACACATGATGAAAAATCATGCTAATTTTAGAAAATTATGACATTCCCTAAATTGCATACTGCTTGGAATTGACAGGAGAACTACAAATTTTAAGTTAAAATAGCAGAGATGATGTCCAATTCCCTAATCAATCCAAAGATTTAATAAGAAATGTTTTGATAGATATTAACTCTGACTAGCAGTCCCTTTTAGCAACTAAATCTGGTCTGGGCACTCACTTAAAACGATAAGTCTACAAGCTGGTTGGTGTAGTATAAATTATTTTTTTCACCCATTACACATACAACAGAGTACAATCCCATCTTGTTCTGATGCATTTCACCCACAATGTGGACATAATCATAGACCCTGCAAATCTTTATTAGTTGTCGGCTATTAATCTATTTTAGCAAATAAGTAGGATTGTTTGGACAGGAATCTCACATGGAACAATAGGTCCTGAAGTTAGTCCATGCAGTGTAAACAATATGTTTAACCATTAAAACAGAGTACAATAATTTCCATCTGAAGCATTTCACACACAAAAAAGGCCTTAATTATGAACCCATGATGCTTATTTATTATCAGCCATTAATCTGTTTTGCTCTTGTTTGTTCATCAATTTGTACTTCAAAAACCAAGGGAACATCTATCGTAAAATGTCCACTAGCCCTCTGTTGTCTTTATCCTTTCTACTCCTCTTTTATTCCTTTAGAATTCATGCAAATGTAAAACATAGATATAGATATTAAAAAGGTACAATACGGACACAAGCACATCTGGTTTTGTCCTCATGGTCCTGAAGTATTTTCTTCCTGATCAGATCTAAATAGGTTTTGTTAAAACAGAAGAAAGTGTTGCAGCTTTCTACAGTTTAACTCCCCCTGCCTCCCCTCCTTTCTTTTTGTTCAGTGTTTTACTGGTGTACTCTCTGACACCAAGTATGTATTCGGCCACTGAGAGTAATGTGAACGGAGCTGCTAAGAGACACATGTTGCAATCTAGAAAAAGAAAAACATTGCAGCCATGATACTGGCAAAGTATCAAGGGAAATGTAGTCCAAAGCATTTGAAGTGCCAAAGGGTGCCTAACCATGAGTGTGTGTGCATTGTGCACTATACACACACACACGAGTTTTCTGAAATGGTACCAGGTTTTCTTCATAGAGTTAAAGGGACACTATAGTCACCAGAACAACTACAGCTTATTGAATTTGTTCTGGTGAATAGAATCATTCCCTTCAGGCTTTTTGCTGTAAACACTGTCTTTTCAGAGAAAATGCAGTGTTTACATTACAGCCTAGTGATAACTTCACTGGCCACTCCTCAGATGGCTGTTAGAGATCCTTCCTGGGTCATGGCTGCCTAAAATGCATCCAAACATTCAGTGTCTCCTCCCTCTGCATGCAGACACTGAACTTTCCTCATAGAGATTCATTGATTCAATTCATCTCTATGAGGAGATGCTGATTGGCCAGGGCTGTGTTTGAATCATGCTGGCTCTGCCCCTGATCTGTCTCTTTGTCAGTCTCAGCCAATCCTATGGGGAAGCATTGTGATTGGATCAGGCCACCACTTCTGATTATGTCAGCAGGTCTAAAGGAAACAGGGACAAAGTATGCAGCTCTAGACTAAGATTTCTATATTTATGGAGGAATGAGGAGCTCAAGGCGGCTAGATGGTGGTTTTAACCCTATCGGGTCAGGAATACATGTTTGTGTTCCTGACCCTATAGTGCTCCTTTAACCTCTAATGTGCCTACTCTCTATTGCCCACTAATCTGTCACTCGGTGTTAGTAGGTAGACCTGTGGGAAGGCAGGATATGAGAAGAGACTTTCTACTGCACAGTAGGAACCTAGTTTAGGACTGTTCAGAGTTACAGGGATTTATAAGAGAGCAGTGATTGTAATATGATGTCAAAATGCAAACATGATGCCTTAATCTATTGTGCATTAACCCACTGCAACATGACAGTAGTAAAATATGATACAGCTATGTTATGAGAATCACTGGAGAGATCTCAAATAAGATGGGAATGGTGTAATTTTGGTTGAGGTTGCCATTATGAAGAAGCAGAATAATGTCATTGATGTAATAGGGATTCTATTTCCAAATGGTTTGTGTAAAAGTAGATGATTATTAAATATATATCTCCAGATTTGCAATATACTAATTAGAAATAGTACTGAGGTAATGTTTCTCACAGAGAATGATTGCGTCACTATGATTGGCTTTCAGCAAGCTGCCAAAAATGGAAACTGTTTGAGAAGAGGAAATAACAGAGTAGCAGCTGAGGAGCTGTTAATCTGAAGAAACACAGAAGGAGAGGGTATTTATGTTTAACGTTTCACAGGACTACCTATACAACTGCAAAGTAATGATAAAAAGTAACAAAAAGAACCTAAAATAGAAAGGAGCCATATATACCACCACTAAATTGATGACATTTGCGTCAGAATTTCAGTTCTCTGCCCCCATTGTGTAACATGTTTGATTGCCAAAACCCACCACCAAGCAAGTTACAGAGTAATTTAAAGTGAAAGGATTCATATGTAGAAAGAATGGTGACGAGGTGAAGCAAGTTCTATATTTACATAATACTTTTAAAAAAAATGGCACACATACAAAGAGGAAGACATATTTTGCGGTTTCCCACTGATTGCGTTGCTTATAATTTATACAATTGAACTATTTGTGCTTCTATTGAAAGTTTGCCAATTAAAATGTTATAAGGGGAAGAGTTTTATTATAAAAACACCAAAACATGACTGCACCTTTAAATAGCAGAAAAAGGACAAAGTCCCTTATACTCACCTATAGCGGAATGAAAGTGCGATAGGGCATCGGCGAGCTGTCCAGCTGCTAACAGTTTCTTTCCCATTTCTAGATGCTTGTCAACATCTGCATTTATACCACATTCCACTCCTAACATCGAAAAAAGGAAAAATAATGTATTGCTATAGGAAAACTCATTGATTTCATAAAACAGTTTATGAATTCCTCATAGAGGAGCCTGCAGATAAAATTTATAAAGACAATATGACCACATAAACAAGAAATTATGGAAACCGTGGCTTATTGTCTCGATCGTCTCTGATAGACTCCTTCACAGACATGCATGCATGTAGCTGTGTCGCAATGAAGGACGTTGTTCTGCAAGCTAATATCAAAGCTGCTGTCGCTGCTATGAATATGTGCAGTAGTGTCACTCAAGTCGTATCAGTTGATTGCAGAACTGCGTATCCCAACAAACCTCTGTTGTATAGCTAATTTTGGGATATGCTCAGCTTTCTTCCATTGTTGATCAGGGCCAGGATTATGACAGTTTTTCACCTACTTATTGCACTGAGTTCCTGTTGTAGAGCTCTTAACAGAAGCGCAGGAACTACTTTGCCTTATGTACTTTTACTCTGCTTGACAATAGGCAGAGCTACCTATGTCAAGTTCTGTCACGTGTCCCAGGAATAAGATATTGCCGAGCTCTTTGTGAGACAATATATATGGAGGCTTTGTGCACAAAAATATAGCACTGACATGGGTTTCTGGCAGATGAAGCACCAGGAGTTTAAGAAAGAAAATGTTGGCACACACAGGGGACAATATTAGTAAAGTATATCTAGACTTGGAAAGGCCACTGGACACCAGCTTTTATAGAATGACCTGCACATTTAAGAACGGAACCATAGAGCTCTCATAGCTAATTAAAAGGGACACTATAGGCATTGAGACTCCTTTAGCTCATTGAAGTGGTCTGGGTGCAGTGACCTTGTAATGTTAATTATTGCAGTTTCTATGGAACTATGAAAATTACATTGCAGGACTAAGACTGCCTGAGGGCATTCAGCGTCCGTAGGAAAGGTAGGCAGCAATGCTTTCCTTTGGGGAGAGCCTAATGCTCTTGCAGTGTTCATGCTTTAGTGCCCCCCCCCTCCTCAGGTGGAGGACCTCTCCACACTTCCCACCCCCCAAACAAACAAAAAAAACCTCTGTTTGGTAGATATACCCCCAACTAATACATGCATGAATATTTTTATATATGTATTAATTGGGAGTATAGTCTAAAAGAGCTTACATTAGCTGCAGTTCTTATGATTGCAACCTTTGTAAGCCTTCCCCTTTTTTCCTGGAAGACTTTCAGTCTGTTCACAGGGAAATAACCAATCAGAGGCTTCTCATTGAGTTACTTCTTCTTGGTACCCACATGCACGCATGCCTTCCTTACTCGAAGAGGGGAGTATAGTGTGAGGAATACAGATTTGTAAGCAGAATGTTCCATACAGTCTTTAGTGGAGTGTGATGTCAACTAAATGAAACATTCAAGTTGTCTTCTTCAATTAGTCAACACATGCACTGCTGACCCCTGATTGATTGATTTCCATACATTAAATTTGGATAGTATTATAGAACTTGGTGGTTTTTAAATCAACAACGATATAGCTGTATGAATAAAGGGTTTTCATCCCTTACTATTCACTTATTTTAGGACGAAAGCTGATCAATCATGATTTGAACCTTTGATTCTTTTCATGTTTTTTTTTACCCCCCTTCTTCTTCACGTTTTGTTGCATGGCTTATGTGTATGGACCAGAGAGACACTTTTATTCCACTGCACTGATAGTGCTTGTATTATTTTATATTTCTTTCATTTTGAGTAAAGTAAAGCTTGCAGCATTTTTATGCAAGCGTGGAATTATAAAGTGAGTCTAGGCAATATTTGCCTCAGATGCTTATTTTACTTATTAAAACACACATGGTAGTGAATTGAAAATAGGATTACAAAATTTAGGTTAAAAGTGTTGATCTGAAAAAAATTTTTCAAACTCATCACAATTTCAGCTCAGCTCACCATTATTTAGTGAATAAACTCCAATGTAGTGCAGTTGTTTTGTAATAAGGATATTTCACACTCCTAATTATAATGATATATTAGATCAGATAAGATATTTCACACATTAGGTTGTGTAATGTAGGCCAAACCCTGTTGGCTTACAGTGAGTACCTGAGCACTCATGCTCAAAATTAATGTCATACTACCTAAATTGAAACATAATTTTTCTAAGTCAGCCATGCTTTTGCCTCAGCTACTCCTACATTAAATTTGAATTCACTTACAATTGTGACTTTAGTAAATTTCCCTAATAGATTTCCTTTACCAGTTTGTGTCTGTCTGATGCAGCTCAGTTGCCATATGTCATGCTGTTTGTGTATATAATTAGGCTAATGTTGATGTAATGACAGGTTTAAGGCTAAAAAGTAGTCATTACCGTCACAGTAATTTTGTCTGGGGAGTTCTGTGCAAACAAGCCTGGGGATTTGGCTTCATTAAGTATGGAATCCTTTGGCGACAATGCGGTTGACATTAAATTGTGTGCTGTTTTTGTGAAAGGTGATTGCTACAATGAAGATTATATTTAGTAATATGGTTACTGTCTGATTATTGGATGGATTGTGTCATTTATTTAAGAACAAAGTGATTTGTGTGTATGTATCTGAAACAGGCACCCTATTTATTGTATTATGGAGATAATGGATTACAAGATCAGTCTAGGCTCCATAATTTAATACACTGTAAGTATAGAGACACTTACCTGGGTGTTCCTGACATCCTGAGTTAAACATTAGATATATCAGTTTGCACACCCTTGGACAAAATTAATTGGCTGAGAAATTAAAGTGATACTAAATGCATAAAAAAAAAAGTTTAGCTTAATAAAGCAGTCTATGAGTATAAATCACTGCTCAACACTTTGCCATTTGGGAGTTAAATCAGGTGTGTTTCTGTTCCGGTTAGCCACACCAACCTTGGCTGTGACTCACACAGTCTGCATTAACAAATGGTTTCATATTCAATAAGATGTAACTTAGTTCAGAAGTTTATATCTCCTGCTCTATAAATCACTTTAAAATTAATCAGAATGTGTAATAAATAAAGTTTAAACATTAGATCTCTTTTTACAATAAAAGTGTGTAGGAAGGCTGTGCAAGTCACATGCAAGGACGTGTGGCTAGGGCGTTAGAATAGCCCTTTAAATTGTGGCAGAAATTTATCTGATTTCTTGTAAATCTTCATCTCTTGCAGGGCCAATGATTGGTTGAGATTTCATAGCCAGTTTTGATCTTCACATTGTTTACAATGGGAGCATTGTGCATACCCCATAAAACCTTGCTGGTTATGAAGTTTAGCAGTCCTGAACAGCTTCACTCATAAAAAGACAGAATTAAATCGAACCAGTAGCAAAGCTGTGATTAACATATCAAGCAGTTTCATTCAGGTTTTATACTTTAGGGAGCTTATTCATAACTGGATGGCTGCTGCACAGGCTCTCTCATAGAAAGGTATGTGAAATCTCCAAGTTCCGTAGGACTTCTAAATTATTTGACTTTTTATAACGATGCATGGGCTTAGGTAAAATTTAAATAAGTGAAAAATGTCCAGTGGCCCTGGCAAGCAGCAGAGGGTAGATCTACTTATCTAATACTGTCCCATGCGCACCCCAATATTTTCTTTCTTCAGTTCCTGGTGCTTCATCTGTCAGGAGTTCATGTCAGTGCTGTATTTTTGTGCATGAGGACAGCATCCATAGATATTGTTTCTCGAAGAGCTACACAATACTTTATTCCTGGGTAAAGTGACATAACTTGACAAAGGTAGCTCCGTCTATATATACGGTCATTGGTGTTCAAAGGATTAAACAAAAATAAAGAATGTTAATGATAAAGATACAAAGGGTACAATGTTTCTAAAACCTTTTACTTTTGTCCAGCCAATTAAATTGTACCACTATTTTACAAAAAAAAACAAAAACAAAAACAAAAACTTTACATTTCTACCTCTATCTGACACATCTGTCACTTTAAAAAGAGGGAAATTTAAAAAGACAGAAAGGGATTTTTAAAATTCAGGCAAAAATACCAATGTACTGTCCATCAGCTGAGCCCTTCCTGCTTACCTATCGTGACAGAGTATAGGAGGCAGAAAACAGGCACCTGGAGGCCAACTTAAAAGGGACACTATAGGCACCAAGACCACTTCAGCTCATTGAAGTGGTCTCAGTACAGTGTCCCTATTGCACTTAGTGCTGCAATATTAAAAATTGCAGTTCCAGAGAAACAGCAATGTTTACATTTCAGCACTAAGTGCAATCGGGACACTGTACTGCAATCTACCAGACAGCCACTGGAGCCGCTTCCTACATACAAACAGACCTTTGGTCCAGTATCTGACGCTGGACGTCCTCACGCTCTGCACGACGACACCCAGCGTCAGATTGTTCCCCATAGGAGATCACTTAACTGAGATGAAATAGCTTGGATGTGTTCTCCGTGTAAATTAAGAAGTTAAAACTACTGTATCTAAATTTTACATTGCTACAGGGTGGTGTACAAATCTCAGTAGTTTGCTTATATATGAATAAACCTCAGTGTTTTGTTCACTTAACAACTAATTGCAAAGGAAAGAAAACTGAACTGCAAAATTCACAACTGTCCAAATATGAACAAAACTGATTTTACTAATGCGGATGCTTTAACCTGTGCGGACAGTTGCTGGGTCACAAGTGCCTGTAGAAACCCATGTTTTTGTCAAACTGCTTAAAAATGGCATATCCAGAAATGGGAGAAGGTGTCCAGAGTCCGCTAACAAGTAAAAACCAGTAGAATGGGATATACGAGTTATGATGTTTAGACTGAACCATTTTCCAGGGATAGGCGTTAATCCAGCCACTCCAAACTACAGTTAATATTGCCAATCCCACCTGGAATTCTCTGCCTTGCAATGGGTAGCATCCATATGCTGTAGGGTTCCTCATTTTTTTTTTTTTAAATATCTCAATATAAATGTTTGTTATAATATACCATCTATCTTTTTTTTTTTTTAAATCCATGAATATTAATTATTTTTTTAAGACAGCTCTTGCTTACCTTTCTCACACCACATTTCTGACAGTTATCTTTATATGTACCTTCAATCAGATTGTCGATTATCTGTTGCAACAGTCACTATTTTGTAACCATCCATTGATTTTCAACATTTCTTTCTTTCTTCACAGCATTTTGTTTGTTTTTTTGTCAATTTTGAAAAGCAAGTTATAAAGTTGCAATATAGTGAGCACTGAGTCAGATTACTAACCGTCTGGCGCTATATTCTAAGATTATATTAAGGTGTTCCTTTATTTATTCTATGCAGCACTGGAATGCTACATACAGCAAGGCAGTAGTGCTGCCCATCAATACTACTAAAGGACTATCGACCAGGAAAATACTGCAGATTTGGCAACCCTGACTGCAAACCCTAGAGGTTGGCTGGGGGATGTGGGAGTTGCTACAAATTTGCAATGTTACTGACCAGCATCTGGACTATCAATAAGACTATTTAAAGATGATACTGAGTGGCAGCTCATCCTGAATCCTGAACTTATTATACTAACAGCTGACTTGGCCTGACACAGCATGGTATTTATTTATACACCATGTGGCCAAATAGACAGCAAACGCCTTCAGCTATGGGGGCTGTGAAGCAGCATTTAATAAGTGACAGCTGTCTGCTTACCTTCATATTGCAGATCTAAGAGGACCAGCAGGAATGGGAAGAAAGACAGGAGCTTCTGGGCACAGGCGCTGGGGGACACCATGTTGGGGGCTCTGGAGCCCAGTGAGTGCAGAGTGCTGGCTGCTCAGTGACACAGGCTCATTGCCCACTTCCACTTCAACTAGTTCCCAGTAAGTTGAGCACTGGTCGTGGTGAGCTGTGATTGGACGGGGAGCCCCAGACCCCGCCCCTGTCTCCCCATAGGGGCACGTGGAGAGAGGATGAGCCGATGTTTTCCCTGTGAACTCTTCTTCCTCCTCCTCCCCCTGCACGCCGCTTGCAGCCAAGGCGAGCCCGTGACGTCACGAGCACTGGCAAAGGGGGCGAGTAGCAAGACAGCAGAGGGGGGCAGAGAGGAGGCTGCATTGGACCTCTGATTAATCATTTATTTTATCTTTAACCTCAAAGCTGTATTGAACATACCTTTTATTTATTTTTTCTAAAATCAGACATATTTGAGCAGTATAAATAAATAATAGGGGTGGCAATAAATGAAATGTAAACGTGGCATTATACATCTGTTTATATTTTGAGCTGCATTGGAGTGCCAAACCGTGTGCAGAGAGAGTGCAGCTAATGACACAGGGTTCCCCTGCTATTATTATTATTATTATTATTATTATACTATTATTATTATTATTATTATTAGCATTTATATAGCTACACGACAGTGACAGTGTGGGCTGTATGTACTGTGTATAACCCCCCCAGGGTTATCACCTAGGGACGACTGCCACTCGTCAGTCCGTTGTACGTTTCCGTATTTGCAAACAGGAAAACTCCAAACCCTTTAAGAATTTCAGCTTTAGGGGTTAACAAATTGCTTATTGCAAGAGAAATCAGTACTTTAATTAAATTGCACCATCACAGCTGTTAGGCAGTACAGAGTGTGCTCCTCCTGATAACTTTGTGTCACAGCACCAAGGAAAAGGCAGTGCTTAGACTCAATAGATCTCTATATTGAAAAATTATATTCAGTATAGCTTTGAGGTTAGAGATTGAAATATTGATTGATAAAAGGACACTATAGGCACCCAGACCATTTCACCCCATTGAAGTTGTCTGGATGTAGTGTCACTATCTCCCTTAGAGTTTTTGAGAAATTGCAATGCAATTGTAGTATTAAACATCCTCTAGTGATAGTCTACCAGACAGCCACTAGAGGCACTTCCTGGAGTTTACCAAACTCTGGGTCCCTTAAACGGCACTAGACATCCTCACGCTCCCCATAGGAAAGCATGTGTATTAAGTCCCCCCATAAGATTACGAAAGAGGAGGCAGAGGGACATCAATGCTGGAATCAGGTAACTAAAATGTTATTAAACCTTTATGTGCTATTGGGGGCAGGGGGCATCAGAGGGCACTATAGGGACTAGAAATACAACTTTGTATTCCTAACAATATAGAATCCCTTTAAGTGTATCAATTGCCACGCTTGCACTCTGTCTCCTAAAACTTCTCTATTAGAAGCATTGGATTTGCGCCCTGTAGGCCAAGTGGAGTTGTAGTGCGTTGAGCACCTCTCACTGCTTGTATACAAGATAAGCCTTTTTTAACAGGAAAGGTGGCACAGGAGATTCACCAACACTCCACACACAGAAGTGGAAATTATATCACTCAGGACATGCAGTCCCATGTTCCCAGAAATAACACATATTACTGATCCTTCAGATATGTATTGTAATATAGCACTCAACCCTCTTAAAGAAGAGAGGCACTTGGTCCTAAAAAGCTGGCCACCAAAAATATTCCACATTGTGATAATTTCAGACTTGTGCCATTTCTACACCACCTTACAAACTGTATGTGTTTACAGCTGCCACAGTAATATTTCCACATCACTACTGAAATCAATATTAAAATAAATAAATACTGCACATGAATGAGTTAATCACCTTTTCCTCAATACAAGTGTAATAAATCCATATGACAGGATGGCACTGGCTATAAAAATATTCCCCTAGAAATTGCATTGATTTTCATTAGCATTTAAAAGAGTCCTATGACTACAAGAAGAAGCATTCCCAAGCAACCTATGGCCATCTGTCTGGCAGTAATGGGAGTTGTGTTCCAGCTCTCTACCAGCCTTTATAATAGCAAAGTATAGTAAGCACATTTAGTAAGGCTATGGTGTGAATGGATGCAGATGAGTTGTCTAGAAGAATCTGCTCTTTTAACAGGTTCCTCCCTTTGGCAAAGTAATAGAAGGAGTCCCCTACGGTCTGCAGGCCAGCAGTGCTTGCGGTCGCCATGTGTTTACCTGATCACACAGTGAGGTACAGGATGCCCAGCTGGTACAGGGGGCGCACGGCAGGCACGTGCCAGGGTGGCAGAGGAGGGTGGGCTCCCACTGAATGAGAAGCCGGTGGAATGGAATGTAGAATGTGCAGTGGTTCTAGAACGTCATGGGGACAATCTCTCCACTGATCCAAAGGGCAGCTCCTTCCGGACTACTAATGGGAACTGCATTCCTGCTGTGGAAAAAGTGCAGGAACGCCGTTCCCACACGTTCCTGCAGAACTTGTGCCCTGTATCTAACGCTTCACTTCAAGGAGATGACCTGTCGCTTACCAGCACCCCGGCCAGATTTAATTCCCAGACGAAGCAAACCGTTGTAGCCTGCCCAGCATCCAGATCTTGGACAATTCCTAAAATCACAGCAGAACTTAAAAGAAAGAACATTCCACAGCCAGGAAAGCTGAACTATTTCGCTTGTTAAACACGCATAATGATAATGAAAGGCCTGGCCCTAGTTCTGAATGTAATATCCAAAATAGTGTGTCAGAACTGCATAACATGGTATCCTCTCTGGTGGCTTCAGTGGCTACTATTAACAACCGTTGGATAATCTGGAATCCACTAACCAAACAATCATCCCAAATGTCCAACTTCCATAAATCAGCAAGAACCAAGTACAGGAGGTAGCCATAATCCTATATCTGCTAAGAGTATTAACATCATCAACCTAGTACATCTTATCCCACAAAATCTAAAACGTGACATATTAGAAGGTAAAGATGTTAATTTGACTTCTTTCCTCATTGCTTCACTGGAAATTATAGAAAACAGGTCATACACATTTGATGATTCATCTGTGGTAATGAAATCTAGAGACCCCAGACTTAACAGGAAACTAAATATTCCAGAGTTTGTTTTAGCCTTTGGGTTATTTAGGGACGTAATTTGCTCTTCTTTTCCCCAGCATAGAGAGGAATTGGATTTATACTTACACAAGCTGGTGGACCTAGCTTATGAATATGGAGGCTACGCGTTCTACGATTATCACAAGTCCTTTTCAGCAAGATCCGCTCCGTCACTGGCTCAGTTCAATACTCCTTACTGACTGGGGCCAATTAGACACAGAATTGTTTTGTAGACATTTTGCGGGACTTAAAACACCAGCTTGTGCAATATGTTCCTTAGCTTCTCATATGGTAAATTTCTGTCCCAATAACATTGCTTTACCTTCCACTAGCAATGCCAACTCAGAGTTTCAAACTAATACGGCCAAAAGAGAGATTAAGGATAAATTAGGCAGACCTATCGTTTTTCTTGGGAAAGCTCAGGTGTGTAATAATTTTAATGCGGGGGGATTTTGTTACAGCACCTGCAGACTCCTTCACGCATGCTCACTTTGTTTCAGAGCTCACGCTAAAACGATGTGTCCGAACAAATTATTCCCCCAAAAATTAACCTCAATAAACGTACCCAATTTTATGACAAGACAGGAGGCTTCTTATTTGCTTATCTTTCTTTACTGTTTCTCCCAGCAGCAAAGAAAAAGTTAACAATAGTATAAACAGATCAACCAATCAGAGTGTATAACAGTATTATATGATGTCATCAATCTCCTCCCAATCCCTCTTTCTTTGCTGCTTGCCTCCCAGGTGAGTCTACTCCAATTATATTGCTATACCATTTAGCCTTCAATAAATATTTTACTTGAATTTCTTACTTGAATGTCAAAATATTTTACACTACATATATTCAGCTATAACTTTAATAACACTTTCTGTGTACCAACCATTCATATTTTCTACTCTTTCAACCTTTCAAACACTAGTCACCGTATTTTACCTCACTTTATTTAATTACTGTTACTTTAAATCGCTGGAGTCTCACTCCCACAATTCATTTGATTCACCTCTCCTGATTTCGCGTTTCTGTACAGACCGCGGTTTTCGCCGTTACACACTTCCTGTCAGGAGCCGCGGACTCCATTTCCCAGGAGTCCGCGGCTCAGTTTCGCGCCCTTTTGCGGCTCCCCGCCCGTTCGCGGCTCCCCGCCCGTTCGTCCCTTGCACTTAACAAGTGCATTTTTTCCCGCCCTTCTTCTGGCGGCGGCCATTTTAATCGCGCCTTGTTCACATATCACAGCAATCCCGTCCGGCTGTCACTAGGATCTGGTAAGTACCACCTTCTTTATTTTCAAGCACCTTAAGTGCTCAGCTCAATTTTCAGTTATTGATTTTGTTTATTTTTCATTTTTTCAAACAGGCTATATCTACACCTGCAAGTTTCCTATCAATAAACTAGCCTTGTGGGTGACCCCCACCAATCTTTGCCTCTGTTATTTTATTACATTGAGTGTTTTTTTGTTTGTTTTTTTGTGGGTGACCCACACCTTTATTCACTCTTGCCAAGGTGTCTAAACACCATTCTGACAATTAAGGGTGACCCCTTTATCTAAATATCACATTAATAAACAGGTGATCCAACACCTTATCTATTCAGTGGTGAACCCCACTGTTTTTTTATGATAGTGGTACAACCCACTTGTGTTTTCTTTAGTGGACAACCCCACTAAATATTGAGTGCCGCCCTTATACAATAGTTTGGATGACCCCCATCTATATATTAGACATTACTTATATATATAAAGAAAATAAAAAAAAAATTCTGGGTGACCCCCATTTATAAACCTGATATATAACTTTGGGTGAACCCCATTCATCTCTGCCTTTATATATCTATATATATTCATAAAAAAAAAACCAATCCAACACATACCATGTCTGATAATAGTGAGCCCGCAATTTCCCAAGAACTCAAAGCTTGGTTGGTTTCGACCATTGCTGATACCATTCCCAAGGCGTTAGCAGCCTTTCATGAGAAGACTTCTGTCGAAGCCACCCCTACTGCACGTCTACCTTATGATTCCGAGGACTCTCAACCCTCGGATCAGGAAGTCACACGCAAGCGCCCCTGGAAAGGGGATAGTAGGTCTGCGGGCAAAGGTAAGGCTCCCGCCAAGTCCCAGAAATTGGCAAATACCCGCTACGCTCATGCCAAACCCAACCCCCTAGAGGGTTCTACATCCCATGAGGGAGACGGAGTGGAAGATTATTACCTTGAATATTCTGATGAGGACCCCTTGGCGAATGTGCCAGGGGATGCCCCATCGGAATTTGTCAAGGAGACCTTTCTCACGCATACAGACATAGACCCAAAAACATCTCTTCAGAAGGGACCCGATTCAGACATCCTGCTGAAATGCTTCGGGTGTCCCTTTGTTTGATCCCAGGATCATCAGACATCCACGGTCAGCAGAATGGGCCCCACCAGACCATATTTCAAACTTTTGTAAGATGTGGTTACGCAAACCACTTGAAAAGGAAATCAGGGCGAAACTCAGAGCGGAGTGCCCTCGACCAACTATCCCAAACAAGGTGGCTCTCACGCCTGAGTTTGACCCACTGTTTGTCACATTTCTCACTAAGTCAGGGAAAGACCCTTGCAAGGGCATTGAGCAGGGTCTTAAAACGGCCCAGGATAAACTCCTAGACATCGCTGGCCCTATAATCCAAATTTTCATTTTGGCAGACGAAGCCTTAACTAGTGGGGAATTCAACCCAAACACAGTTAGAGAGTGGGCCCAGAGAGCCTTATGTTTCCTAGGCAACGCAAACGTGGCTATGTCCACTGAGAGACACAGGGCGGCACTATACAAGCTAGATGCTGTCAGGGTAATTATATCGGCAGACATCTTGTGCTATGATAGAAACTAAAAGTGTATATTCTGAGTCACTCTGAACAGACCAGACTCCATTTTGTTATTCCAAGTTAACAAAAACAAAGAGACACAGGATTTCTTTCTGTAAGCTAACCACTTTCCCAGAGCTGAGGAATGCATAGTATATACAAGCCAAGTGATAAGGAAGGGGGTTGGACAGACTGTCTAATGCTAATGGAATATAATCAAATCTAAACCCAGACAATTGTGACAGAGAAGATTAAATAATAAAATTTAACTGTCTATATATATATAAGGTACCATTGTATGGAAAAGGGTAAACTTAGTTCATGATCTGCCATATCAGAAATTATAGCAGATTTGCCAGACACATAGTCTGGACAAAACTTTAAGAAACCCTTTGATCTTTGAAGGATACGTAAGTTATAGCCACTATCTAGATAGGCCAAAATGACGTCAAAATAGTCACCAGGAAAAGTTAACTCTTTCCTGGATAGGTATGTTTAGTGGGACAAGACTGCCCTCTACAGACCAAATAACTAATTTGCGATCTGGAAGATAACCACACCTCTAGTGCTTCTATTGGGTTATCAACTGATGACGTACAGGGAGTCTGGCCCTTTAAAAGTTAAGACAAAGGGAAGATAGGGAGGCAGGGTATGCAAGAGATGCAAAGGAGAGGAGAGAGGAATTGGAAGTTGGGGACTCCAACCTCCATGCAGAGAGACATCCAAATAAGTTCCTGAGACTACCAATCGGATGAAATATCTACTCAACTGGTAATTATACTGGTTTCATTTAATTAATTAAATTAATTAAAATGTATTAATAGCATTATATATGACTGGATAAAGCACGGTCAGATTTCCATATTAAGAAATCTTAGTTAACTAAAGAATATATAGTTATAAACATTCCATTCTGCAGGTGGAATTAAGAATAATTATATATTGATGTGATATTATCACGTGTTAGCATACCGCTGTTTTTATCCAGGTGTATTGATTTGCTCTAAATTAAGATAGATATCTTTTAGACAAATTAAAAATCTGCTTATATAATATGGTAGATTCTCTTATTGGATGGTTTCAGAAAATGACTAATGAACTGGGTTAAATGTTATTTTATTTAAAATTACATAAGAATAGATCTTAACTACCTAGGAGATCTAGCCAGCATTGAAAGGGTTATTCTAACTGTCTGCTAAACTTTACGACCTTAGGCTGCACTCTGAGGAATTCTGTTCTTCCCTGTGAAAAGTTTCACTTCAAGTCTGTGAAAGCTAGTCATAAATCGTGTAAGACTTGACAGATAATGCCGTTTAGCCATTGAAACGTAATACCCATTTCTTTGTATTGCATACCATTTTATACTGAATATTCATTGATTATTGTCATGCATGTTGTTATTATTATTATTAATTAATTTGTCATATAAATAAAAATCTATTTTTATACATTGTGATATTAATTATATGAAATACATTCCACTTAACACGATAAACGTTCTTTGGGATCTGAGAATTGAATTAGTGGGCAATTCTCACTGTTACTATTATTATCCCATAAATATCCCCACATATTGGAGGCACGGTGCTGAGATCGTTTAAGTTGAAATTGTATTTCATATATAATAATAATATTGGTGTAATTCATGCAATTTAATCTTGATATAGAAAAGAGTTTTGTATTGAGATTAAATCACTGTATAGAAATATGGCTGAATCTAGCACTTCATCTCAATCAGAGAATGGGAAGAAGTTAGCGGAAATGCAAGGTTTTCCCTTAAGCATCATATATCAGTATCTAAATTTTAAAGTTGATTATCCAGAGTGGATACTCCAAATAAAAAAACAGGTTGATGATTCAATTCACGATAGATCGGCTGATTCACCTATGGTTAAATATCTTAGCCAAATAGATGAAGAGTCTACAATGCGATCTGTTACCAAATCATGCCCGTTTTTCATATTGGGTTATTCTATTATGTTAAAAAAGCATAATGAGATAGAACGTAAATTGGACGAGTGTCAGAAAGATCTGGTGCTCGAACAAAGCAGGTTCAAAACTTTGTCTGATGAAAATAATCTCCTTCGGGCTCTAAACTCTGACCTTTTTAATAAACTGGAAAGAATGAGCAAAATGGTGGATGATTATGATGAACAGATAAAACAGATACAGATGCAGCTAGATGAATATCAAAAGGGAAGTGAAGGATTACTGGGAAAAGACCCAAGTGATTCTTCTCAATTCCCTGATATTCACACACCAGACCAGGTTTTCATAAAACAGTCTCTAAGAAAAGATGTGAGTAATTCTGAGAAAACACCTGTAGATTCTTGGCAATCATGGGCAGAACAGTTTGAAAAGACTGTCCTGGCCAAACTTGAGAGGGAGAGTCCAATTCAAGGTGATAGGAATGAAAACAGACATGGTTCTGTACACTGGCAGGATTCTGATGCTGATCAGAATTGTGACAGTGAACAAGAAGCTCAGAGTGATGGGAGTGAAAGTGATTGCACTGTCCACTCTGAAGGCCATGTAACTGATATGCCATCTGCACTGTTGTACGGGTCCAATTCCTCTTCAGCAGACAGATCGCATAGACGTTTACCCAAACACAGAAACAGAGGTCGTAAATCAACACCAAAGGTCATCAAATTCCTTAGAGAGACTGTCCCACAATTTTCTAGAGGTTCAGGAAACATATCTGAACATCTGGAAAATTATGATAGAGCAATGAATTCATTGGGCATGTATGATGACATTCATAAGAAATGGTTCATTCAATGTGCCGTGTTTATCTAGAAAGTCTTCAAGCTATACAGTTAATGTCCTGGTCCAAGATGAAATATGAAATAATCATGGAATATGGTAAGTATAAAACCATTGCTTCTGCTAAGAAGGCGCTTTATAACTTAAAGTGCCGTCCAGATCAAAGCCCCAGAGAATTTTTAATAATTCTTAAAAATGCATACTCCGTGGCCCAAAGAAAACCCAGGTATGAAAGCACAGACTTCAAAGATCTGTATTTTCATGCCATGCCAGTAAACATACAAATGAATCTCGCAAGAGATTACGATTGTAAGTTGCCATTAGAATGGCTAGTCAGTCAGTGTATGAAGTTGTACACTATACACCATGCACATGACGAAAATCAGCCAAAGGTTAAGAAACCTGGTGATAAAATGGTGTCAGAGACTAAAATTCAGTTAGGTCTAGAAACCCAACAGAAAAAGAGGACCTATTCCGAGGTTTTGAAAACACCAAAACCTCAGAAACAGGAAAACGCAGGAAGCAATTCTGCAAACTCCTCTAATAACTCTGAAAAATCCAATGCCAGTGGGAATAAACGCCCCTGGGTTAATAAAAACCAAGGCAATTCCCAATGGAGAAGGAATCCTCAGGGAAATAGGAGATATGGAAACAGAAATAACCAATCTGCTTCCAATAACTCCCAACAGTCTCAGCCATCCCAGCCAAATTCTAATGGGCAAAGGCAAAACGGCAATGGGGGAAATAATTTGCGTCGTCAGGTTGGTCAATTGACAGACCAGATGGGCAAATTAATGGAGGAAATGACAAAGATTAACCAAGTCTTTGCTCTCAATCCTTTTTTAGGGATAGCTCCAATTGCAGAACTACCTGTGCAACCGCAGCAACAACAACAGGTGCCGCAGCAATAATAGCCACTGTGACTAAACAGGCTAGGTTATCAGTAGATGTAATGCCTAACCCTGTTTCCTTTCCAGGTACTCATAGTCAAACAAACAATAGTTGTGTTAGGAAACCTATTGCCTATTCCGTCACTTCACTTTCGGGTGAAGGAGGCGCAACGTGTTCCTCTGTTTTTTCATTTCAGCCAAAGGCTAAAGTAGCCCCAGCAACCACTAGTTTCCAGGATCCAGACCTGAAAGGGTTAACTGATGAGATGCCGACCACTAGTTCCCACTTGACAGTTCAAGTTATTCCTAAAAAGGATGGGCCTGTGGGTAAGACTGAGCATTCCTCAGTACAGGTAGAAACTACTGCTGTGACCGGTAATGTATGGAAAACAAGTAATATGTTGACACATTCTAAATTCTTATGTGAATTAGAAGAACATGAAGGAAGGTACTACATGTCTGTAGAAATACAGGATTCGCTACCCCAGCCTTTTAAAGGGTTGATAGATACTGGTTCACAAGCCACTATCTTATCCAATACCTACTTCCAGCAGGTAATGGACTTAGCAACAGATAAGCCGAAGCTAAGAGATTTCCCCAATGCTCTGTTGAGTGTAGGAGGAAATGCCCTTCATGTTATTGGCAATACCTGGTTAAAGTTTAAAATAGGTAACAAAACCTTTAGACATCCGGTGATAGTGGTAGATCTCCCCTATGACCGACTGATTCTGGGTATAGACATACTCAGAAGACTTAACACAATTATTGACTGTGTGAATGGAATTGTATGGTCACAAGCTAAGGTTCCCATAACCTATGAGAAATCACATGTACAATCTGATCGTAACTGCCATGTGATAGAAGAAAGACCTGACTCGATTGAGGTACATTTTAGAAATAGTCAGTCGCCTGACGTGACTATCCTGCAGGTGAATGATGCAATCGCACCTGTAGATGAGCATTCCATAAGAATTGCTCCAGAGAGGATCCAGAATGTCTCTCTGGAAGGTGATGTTTTAACCATTTCTCTCCACAGGGACTATGTTGAATCTGTAGATCTGGCAGGTCATGCTTAATTCCTTGCCAGAATTGAAAGGGTTAATAACAACTTATTCTTTCCTATGCAAATAAATGATTTAGGAAGAAGTAGGAATGCAAAGCTGGACTTACAGAGTGAGAACAGCTATATTAGCAGAAGTCTGTTAAAGCAGATCGCTAACCCTAAAATGATCAGGTACACTTCCCCACATGACAGGTGGATCCAGAACCTGGATGGCGAATCAGAGAGTCACAATGTGATAGCAAAATGTTTACTATCTATTTCCATCGGAAATAAGACAGTTAAACATTTATTCCTAGTGATAGACGAACCTCGCTATCAGGTTTACGTGGCAATGATGTCATACATCGCTTTGCCATACACCTTGACCTGATTAATTCCAACTTGTGGACAAGGTTAAAAGGTAATCCTTGTGGATACCTACACGAGGAAAACGCCCTGAAATCAGGACAAATACTCCCATATGCGGTAAGTATCCAAGTTCCTGATGACATAACCATTCCACAAGGGACAAGTAATTTTCTTTTACCCCTACAGGTCAAGGAGGGTCAGAGATTAGAAAACTCTGATGCCCTAATCTGTTTATCCAACAGGATACAACAATTAGGGATGGTGGTAACACATACACCAATGGTAAGTATTGGTAAGAATCCCACCTATATCATGGTCAACAATGTTACACCCAATAGTGTTACTTTACCAAAAGGAACATCATTAGGTCTAGCATTGGATGCTGAGTACTATACATTTGGTTTCCAAAACCAAATTATAGGCCTCATCCCTGAAGAATACTTAACTGAGGACGAAATTGTCGATCAAATTTTCCATTCCTCCCCAGAAGGATTATTCACTATCCTATCTGTATATCCCTTCAACGTTGAAGAAGGCTCATGTAAAATCGAAGAAGCATCTATCACCTTCGATCATCCGCTCAATGAGCAGGAATCACAAGAGTATCTCGACCAAAGAGAAAAGGTAAGTCAACACCGAACTGACCTAACTTCTAGGCTTGAAGAAGCTTATGAGATAGGCCAGCCTGAAATCTTTCCAGGATTTCAGGAAAGGCTAGAAGAGCAAATATCTTTAGCTGACGGTTGCTCCAACGATGCTGAGCGACAACAGCTAAAGGAAATCCTAATGGAATTCCAAGATATTTTTGCCAAAGATTCCTACGACTGTGGGTTAACTAACCTCCACGTAGCCAGAATACAAACTGATCCAAATTTACCACCTGTATTTATCAAACAATATAGACTCCCATTAGCATCATATGATGGTCTACAAGACATCATTCAGAATTTAAAGGAAAGGGGCATTATACGTCCAGTGCACAGTTCGTATAATAATCCAATCTTGGGGATTCTGAAACCTAATGGACAATGGCGTTTATGCGCTGACTTACGACAGCTAAATAAACGCGTCTATATGTCTGGTTGGCCAACGCCATACATAGACCAATGTTTGGTACAAATGCAGGGATCCAAAATATTCACTGCCATTGACTGTGCGCAGGGATATTGGACTGTACCAGTCCATAATGAAGACCAATACAAATTGGCCTTCACATTTGGAAAGCAGCAGTATACCTGGACCCGTATGCCTTTCGGTTACATAAACTCTGGTCATGAATTCGCTGTATTCATGCATAAAGCTATGCCTGACGCACTCGAGAGAGGAACGTTATCATATGTCGACGATGTCTTGCTGAAAAGCACTTCCTTTGATAACCATATCCTGGAGATTAGACATGTTCTCACTCAGTTAAGAGAAGCAGGGATTAAACTGTCTTTACAAAAGGCACAATGGTGTCGCACCCATGTCAATTTCCTCGGACATGAGGTAACTTCTGAAGGATTAAATCCCCAGAGGAAGAAGGTTGAAGCCGTACTAAAGGCTAAAACACCTTCAAACATCAGGGAATTAAGATCGTTCCTTGGTATGACTAACTACTCCCGTAAGTTTATAGATAACTATGCAGAAATAACTAAACCACTCTTACACCTGCTTAAAAAGGAAACTACCTGGAACTGGGGGGAGCCTCAGGACCAAGCGGTAAGTGAACTGAGGAGGAAGCTCACTCAGGCACCCTGTTTAGCATACCCAGAGGGGGGTAAACCTTTCTATCTGGAGACAGGATATACCGATTTAAGCATTAGTGCTGTTCTGTATCAGAAGCAGGACAGTTTAAACAAAGTTATTGCATATGCTAGCAAGACTTTGTCACCTGTTGAAGTTAAATTCAACACGTGTGAGAAGGCGTTATTGTCGACTGTATGGGCACTACAAAATTTTCATAGCTATATCCAAGGTGAGAAAATAATTGTAGAAACAGCTCACCAACCTCTGCAGTATCTGCAGAGTGAAAGAATTAGAGACGGTAATCTCTCTAACAGTCGGATTACTGCATGGACTCTATCCTTACAGGGATGGCCGTTAGAAGTCCGTTATAAACATAATAAGAGAAGCCCAGTTACCCAAGGTTTAGCAGAATTACATGACTGTACTGCTCCATCTCTGGATGATAATGACACCGGAGATGAATTCCTAGAAGAGCAATTGCTATCTCCTTATAAAGTTTATGACGAGGAATACTGTCGACCACTACCGTGGGTATACATTGATGGTTGTTCATATCACCACGCCGCTGGTGCTGAACGGAAGTTAGTTGCAGGTATCGGAATCGCCTGGACAGGTGATTATCCCAATGTATCTATAGGATACAATATTGGTCCCAAAAGCAGTCAGATAGCCGAATTCTGTGCAGTATATAAGACCATTCAAATGGCAATAGAATATGGTATCAAAGAATTTGTTATTATAACTGATTCCAACTATGTTCGCAACAGTTTCGTCGAATATCTGCCTAGCTGGAAACGTAACCAAATGCTCAAAAGCAATAACAAACCTGTTAAACATGGGAAATTGTTTTGTAAAATCGATGAGTTGGTTAAGGAAAATGGTTTAACCATATATTGGAAGAAAATCAAAGGCCATTCTAAAATAGAAGGTATTGACAAGGATGGTAATGACTTAGCCGATTCACTGGCAAAACAAGCTGCCATCAATGGTGAAACCCTAAACATTGATGATCTTATGGGTTCAATTCATGTTGAAGCCATAACTAGACGACAGGCTAGAGATAATGCCGACTTAAATGTCGTGCAATGGAGTCAAGAAGCTCCTAGTGAGGACCTGATTACTAGTCAAAAGAATGATCCCGTCATAGGCATATTCTATAAACATATAGAAGACCCTACTGCCAATCCCATCACAGATGAGGATTGCAAAGATAATGAAGATTTACGAATCTTGATGAGATATAAAGTCCAATTTAGTATCATGGATGGGTTGCTGGTCAGAACTTCTAAACATGGTATACAACAATGGGTAGTCCCAACTGTATACAGAGGGTTAATGCTCCAACACGCACATGATGCACCTACATCTGGGCATCGTGGTGATAAGATCACATATGAGATATTGCGTGATTATGCATATTGGCCACACATGTTAAGGGATGTTAAGACATACTGTCAGGGATGCTTGATTTGTCCGCAATATCAACCCCATGGTCCAACCCATCGTGCACCACTTCAGAAGAGGGGGGTGTCATTACCCTGGTCTGATATTCAAATTGACTTTATAGGTCCTGTAACAAGATCTTCAAGAGGTAACAAATACATGTTAACCGTTACATGTATGTACACAAAGTGGATAGAATGTTTGCCTTGTAAAGAGAACACGAGTACCGTGTGCGCCACTTTGTTGATTAACCATGTCTTTTCCAGGTTCGGTCTGCCTCAAAGAATTGAGTCAGACAGAGGTAGTCATTTTACCAGCGAAGTAATGGCTAAGATGTGGAACATTCTAGGTGTTAAACGAAAGCTACATATTGCATACCGCGCTGCGTCTAGCGGGGGGGTAGAGCGATATAACCAGTCTATCGTTAATATTCTAAAGAAATATGTTAAGGAGTCTGGTAAAGACTGGGACATTAAATTGCCCCTAGTTTTAATGGCGATTAGAGCTACACCTAGCACTGCTACCAAATTGTCACCTTTTGAATTGATGACAGGAAGAAAGATGGTTTTACCACAGCATTTACTATATCGTACTTCGGATCATAACTTGATCAATGCTGCCACTACGCATCAGTATATCGAAGATTTGCGCAAGCATTTACAGCATGCGTTTGCTTTTGCCCAAAAGAATCTAGAAAAAGCAGCGACAGGGGTTAAGACCTTTACGATTTAAAAACCACGAAAAAGGAATATGAGATAACAGATCAAGTCTATCTGTATAACTTTGCGAGAAATCAAGTCAAGGAAAAGAAATTTTTACCTCCTTGGAAAGGGCCATATGTCATTATTGAAAAAATTTCCCCAGTAGCGTACAAGATAAAAATTCCTAAGGACGGTGATTTTATTGAAAAGTGGGCTCACATTAACCAGTTGCGTGCTTGTCATCCTAAATCTCAATTAAGGATTGTAGGTGTGGATTCAGACGCAGAAGGGTGAACGACTAACCTGGATGAATGCTTGATTCACGTGGTATAGTATGATGTGAAATGTTGTGATGTGCCATGATCTCATGTACGTTCATGTCATTAACCATTTCCTTGCCATCCAATAACTACATTTTCTAAGCAGGTTACTAGCTTTTTAACTGCTATAGGCAAATTACTGAAGAGTCAGTAATAAATGTAGTGAGGGATGAAGTTATAAAAATAGAATTAGAGCGAATACATATGTTGATGAATCGTAATAATGTGTTGTCCTAGGCCAAGTGATGTCACACTGTTATAAGTTTGTATGCTTAACAAACCTTGAATCATTAGTAGATAAGTCTGAAACGAGTTCCTGATCCGTGACTGTCGAAAGATGTCCAAGAAGGATGTGGCGTGTTTCTGGATCGTACTGCTCCTGTGCCAAGAGCTATGGACCGACCCGATCGCAGAGATGGGACCATCCTCCGGCATCCTGATTCAAGAGACACCAGGGTTCATCTTAACGGAGAAGAGGATCCTGACCCGACGTGTGTTCGTCAGCTTGGACCCCAAGATTTCCATCGAGAAGGCATACAACATTTCATCGATGCAGCTTCCTGAGTTACAGACTTGGTACCAGATGCACCTCCAAAGAGCACAGGACCGTGTGCGAAACATCTTGGAGCAAGCCCGGAAACCATTTGTATCCAGTTCTATTCCGATGAGCAACTGACCCAAAAGGTTCCTCACCGCTATAATTGTTGCATTAGTTTGTGCCACTGTTGGTGCAGTTGTCGCAACTGGAATGTCTGCAGCCAACTCTATTACTGTCCAAAAGCTGGATATGGAAATCTACGCGCTAAAACAACACATTAACGATATTCATCAGGAGATACAACAGCAAAGAACACTTCTCCAAGACGTGTTAACTATTGTGGAAGACACAGTTGTTACAACAAATTTGCATTCGGAATTAATTGCCAAATCCACTGAGTTGCACCAAAGTCATGACTTATTTAAGCGTGAACTTCTATTTCTGCATGACCCAATATTGTTCCACACACTTGCTTTTCTCGACGAAGTGCAAACTGGAATGATCGAATTGGCAGGGGGACGCATACCACTGTATTTTGTATCCAAGGATATTGTTCATGCGATGCTTGCCAATGTGGATGGAGAGACAATTGAGCCTATGCAATTAAATCTGGACTTTGAGATGGGGAGCACTATACCTCTCTTAATTGATCCGGAACGTATGGAGATTTGCTTTTTATTGACCATACCATATGTAACTCTCAAAGACATTTTTCAAATGAAAATAATGTACTATGATAATAATGATATTATGGTTGATTGTACTAAGTGTAAAGTTTAAAACTTTTACAGGTACAAATATATACAGAAATGTTCATTCCACGCACGGGCCTATGTTAGAAATGATGTGATTGCACAATATGTCTGGTAACTTCTATAGTGCTTATTCATAAGCTAAATTAATTTTGGCTATGAAATGCACTAAAGGGGGGTTATGTCAGGGTAATTATATCGGCAGACATCTTGTGCTATGATAGAAACTAAAAGTGTATATCCTGAGTCACTCTGAACAGACCAGACTCCATTTTGTTATTCCAAGTTAACAAAAACAAAGAGACACAGGATTTCTTTCTGTAAGCTAACCACTTTCCCAGAGCTGAGGAATGCATAGTATATACAAGCCAAGTGATAAGGAAGGGGGTTGGACAGACTGTCTAATGCTAATGGAATATAATCAAATCTAAACCCAGACAATTGTGACAGAGAAGATTAAATAATAACATTTAACTGTCTATATATATATAAGGTACCATTGTATGGAAAAGGGTAAACTTAGTTCATGATCTGCCATATCAGAAATTATAGCAGATTTGCCAGACACATAGTCTGGACAAAACTTTAAGAAACCCTTTGATCTTTGAAGGATACGTAAGTTATAGCCACTATCTAGATAGGCCAAAATGACGTCAAAATAGTCACCAGGAAAAGTTAACTCTTTCCTGGATAGGTATGTTTAGTGGGACAAGACTGCCCTCTACAGACCAAATAACTAATTTGCGATCTGGAAGATAACCACACCTCTAGTGCTTCTATTGGGTTATCAACTGATGACGTACAGGGAGTCTGGCCCTTTAAAAGTTAAGACAAAGGGAAGATAGGGAGGCAGGGTATGCAAGAGATGCAAAGGAGAGGAGAGAGGAATTGGAAGTTGGGGACTCCAACCTCCATGCAGAGAGACATCCAAATAAGTTCCTGAGACTACCAATCGGATGAAATATCTACTCAACTGGTAATTATACTGGTTTCATTTAATTAATTAAATTAATTAAAATGTATTAATAGCATTATATATGACTGGATAAAGCACGGTCAGATTTCCATATTAAGAAATCTTAGTTAACTAAAGAATATATAGTTATAAACATTCCATTCTGCAGGTGGAATTAAGAATAATTATATATTGATGTGATATTATCACGTGTTAGCATACCGCTGTTTTTATCCAGGTGTATTGATTTGCTCTAAATTAAGATAGATATCTTTTAGACAAATTAAAAATCTGCTTATATAATATGGTAGATTCTCTTATTGGATGGTTTCAGAAAATGACTAATGAACTGGGTTAAATGTTATTTTATTTAAAATTACATAAGAATAGATCTTAACTACCTAGGAGATCTAGCCAGCATTGAAAGGGTTATTCTAACTGTCTGCTAAACTTTACGACCTTAGGCTGCACTCTGAGGAATTCTGTTCTTCCCTGTGAAAAGTTTCACTTTAAGTCTGTGAAAGCTAGTCATAAATCGTGTAAGACTTGACAGATAATGCCGTTTAGCCATTGAAACGTAATACCCATTTCTTTGTATTGCATACCATTTTATACTGAATATTCATTGATTATTGTCATGCATGTTGCATAATATTATTATTAATTAATTTGTCATATAAATAAAAATCTATTTTTATACATTGTGATATTAATTATATGAAATACATTCCACTTAACACGATAAAAGTTCTTTGGGATCTGAGAATTGAATTAGTGGGCAATTCTCACTGTTACTATTATTATCCTATAAATATCCCCACAATGCAAAACTAGCGGATCTGAGCTCCCGGGAACTGGGACCAGAGGCAAATGGATTACTGTTTGGAGATTCATTCATGAGGGATCTCTCCAAACATGTAGCGGTGTTTACCACCATAAATAAGGCCCAATCTTCCCTGCGCAGGGTTTTTCATTCTCAAGCAGGTCATTTTCCTGGGAGAGCTGGACCTTATCAAGGCCGAACGAACAGCAGAATTGCCTTCACAGGATACAGGCCTCGCCCTTCCGAGAACTATTGGCAATCGGGACAACCCCGACCCTACCACAGGCAACTATTCACTAATAGAGGGTCTACCCGGGGACGTGGATCTGCCTCCCTACGCCTCCCTACGCGGTAGAACTGCTCCAGGTAATCAATCTCCCTTCTTTCAATGTACCAATAGCAGGTCGATTAACACATTTTTTCCAACAGTGGGAATTACTTTCTCAGGATCTATGGATCCTACACACAGTCCAAGGGTTCAAGATAGATTTCCTTTCCACCCCTTTCCAAGACACGCCACCGACACCACCACAGATGTCTGTATCAGACAACCTGACAAAACGAACTACACAAGCTAGTAATAAAAGGGGCTATAGAAAAATCCCCGTTCCCTCATACTTTTCTCAGCAACATTTTTCTGGTCCACAAAAAAACCGGAGACCTACGTCCAATTATCAATCTAAAAAACCTGGATCACTTTGTCAAATATCGCCACTTCGAGATGGAAGGCATCCATCTGCTCAGGGACCTCCTTTGCGTGGGAGATTGGTTCTCCAGATTCGATCTCAAAGACGCATACCTCACAGTTCCTATTGCTCGCAACCATCGAGCTTTCCTGCAATTCTTCTGGCAAGAAGAAATCTGGCAATTCACATGCCTCCCGTTCGGACTATGCTCCGCGCCTTGGTGTTTCTCGAAACTGATGAAACCAGTGATGGCCCTACTTCGATCTCAGGGGATTCGGTCCATCATATACTTGGACGACATCCTGATAATGGCACAAGACCCAGATCTCTTACGCCAACAAACAGAGATGACGTCGGCCCTACTACAAAACCTTGGTTTTATAATAAATTTCCAGAAGTCAGCCCTGGAACCTTCCCAAAAGGTACAGTTTCTCGGGTTTCTGATAGATTCTGTACAGGCGGTTTTACAACTACCCTCCGCAAAGATCAGAATCATCAAAAAAGACATTCGCAAATTGTTATCAGCTCATCAGATTCGCTTACGCGATCTGGCCCATACTATAGGCCTACTGACCCCCTCTATCCAAGCCATTTACCCAGGACCTTTATGCTACCGGGCCATGCAACGGCTCAAGACATTTTACCTACACTGTTCCACCTCTTACGATCAGTTCATGCACCTGACAGACGAAGTTCGTATAGAACTTCACTGGTGGCTCCACAACTTGGAGGCCTGGAATGGCAAAGCCATCTTCGGATCTCAACCAGACTTAATTCTGGAATCCGATGCCAGTCTCCTAGGATGGGGCGCCACGTGCGCCCAAGGATCCACCGGGGGTCTATGGTCCCCCTCCGAACAAGCACTGCACATCAATTGTCTAGAGTTGATCGCAGGATCTTTCGCGATTCGCAGTTTCGCAAAAGACTGTTTCAACTGTTCACTAGTACTGCAAATGGACAACGTCTCTGCAGTACGCTATGTGAATCGATTAGGAGGTTCACGATCCAAGCTCCTATCCGACCTTACCAAGGATCTGTACCAATTCTGCCTAGAGCGGAATTTGTCCATCAAAGCGGAATATCTTCCGGGCACGGACAACCTAGTAGCAGATTGGTTCTCTCGCCACTGGAGGGATGTAAGCAACTGGCAATTGGACCCCCACTTGTTCCATCAACTTTGCTGCCTTCGCGGGCCCCTTACACTGGACCTTTTTGCATCCCGTCTGAATCGCCAGACAGAGGCCTTTATCAGCTGGCTCCCAGACCCCCTGTCATGGGCGGTCGACGCCTTTCTACATCCTTGGCTGGAGACGGCAGCCTATGCGTTCCCGCCTTTCTCCATGATCCAACACACCCTTTACCGGGTCAAAGCCGGTCATTGTTACTCCTCTATGGAGAGCCCAGACTTGGTTCCCAACCCTGTTGGAACTATCTGCGAATCACCCAATTCTACTACCTCGAGTCCCTGACATCCTGAGGGACCCAGCAGGGCACTGTCATCCACTCGCCCTTCAGGACCGGCTCCAACTTGTAGCTTGGACCGTTTCAGGGGTGTGGCGAAACCGGCTTCGCCACATGTCCTTGGAGGGGGCTGCTTGCCCGCCTCTTGCCTTTGGACTATGGACCAGACTTTATGTGAATGTGTTAACCCAGATAGCTATGCCATGGAGCCCATTCGTGTAGTTAAAGACTTCGGCTCCATGGCAATTGAACTGTGTGAATAGGATCTGAGCGCTATTCGGTAGTTTTGTGCACTCAGATCCCAGCTATCTGGGGATATGTGACATGTCTGTGTTTTATGTATAAAATGTGACTTTGTGTATTTTATAATATTTTAATGCTTTGTGCTCACCATGTGCATAATGGAGTCTTGTGTCTGTCCTGGGAGATAATTAAATTACTTCAAGACTCTTAAACTGGTTTGGGCCGGAAAGCCATGCTTCATTTAGTCACAAAGGACTTTCCCTTAACTTTTGAACCCCTGGTCTGATTCGTGCCATTTTTTAATATGTTGTTCCCCTGTATGGATTTGTGACATGTATATTTTAGAAGTTATAAATATTGTGTAAAAACTGTATTCCTCTGCCGGTGATAATGAGATTACCCATTGTGTTCAGTAATCATATCACAGGCAGAGGGGAGGATTTTTTGTGGGAGTGTCTGGGTGTATTGTACGGATTGATTGGTTGTTTTGTAACGCCCTGTGGGCTGTACTATGTTTGTGGATTGGGAATAAAAGAGACTGTATGTGACAGTACAGGGAGTTCCTGTTTTAACCCTCAAAGTGAAGTGTCGTCTCATTATTGGGGGAAGGATTTATTGTATGCTGTTCCAGTTTGACTGCTAGGAGAGTAAACCTATTCGTATGGTTCCTATTCAACTGTCTACAGCATTCATATGCATGGGAGAATTTATTTGTTTCTCCGGTTCAGTGATTGTGGTGTCTGCCAGAGTGCTTGGAGTCCTCAGGAAGCGCTAGGAGCATCCTTCAACGGAGGTACCCAGTTGGGGTGCCAGGCGATCCGTTACAAGGGGATCCTGGAATGTCTCGGGACTTTTGGAGACATCTCAGGCTCTCCTATGGGACTCCTGGGCCCCAGGCACTAGACGAGTTTACATCGCTGCATGGAAGACATGGGTCAGCTGGTGTTTGGGAAGGGATACCGATCCCTTTTCAACACCTCTGATGACCATCCTAAATTTTCTGTCTACCCTATTTGATCAAGGCAAGTCCTATCGTTCTATTAACGTTTATAGATCAGCTATTTCCGCGGCCCACAGCCCCATTGACAATGCATCAATAGGGAGACATCCTTCAGTCTGCAGGCTGCTACGTGGAATCGGATTAGCCAGACTCCCTCTCCCTAAATATTCCTGCTTCTGGGATGTTACTCAGGTTTTCTCCCTTCTAGAATCCTGGCCCTCTAACGGGGATTTGACGCTACGTCAACTTTCAGCCAAATTGGCTTTACTCCTTTGTCTGGTATCCTTCCGTAGGGTCTCGGATATTCGAGCATTTGATTTCCACACAGTCAGCGTCTCGCCTGAAGGCGTTAGGTTTCACATCACCAGACGAACAAAGTCTAATTCCTCCTCGGTATTCTACCCTTACTTTCCGAATAGACGATCACTCTGTGTGGCGCTCTGCGTCAGGCATTATATAGATGCCACTACCACTCTGCGCCCCCCTACAGGACCCCTTCTCGTATCCTATGTCAAACCACACAAACCGGTGTCCGCCCCCACCATCGCACGGTGGATAAGATGGATACTAGCGCAAGCAGGTATTGACTCCACTTTCGGTGCACATTCCGTCAGAGGAACAGCCACTTCCTCCGCCTTCCGTGCGGGTAGCTCCCTCTCCGACATTCTGTCCTCGGCAGATTGGTCCAGAGAATCTACATTCCGCACATTCTACTTCAAACCTATGCCACAAGCCGCATCTTCCATCATATAAAGTGTTAAAACAGCAAATATTCGCCTCCTGTCTTGCCATAAAATTAGGGATTATTCTAGCTTTAGTAATCTAAATTTTATTAACGACAGGAGGCGCATATTTTCCCACCCTTTACTCTCGCGACCATTCACACCCACCCTAGGTAAGTTGCTACAGGGCATTTTGGTTTCAGACACGTTTACACACCATCTACCACAAGTTCTTCTCACTACACTCAATCTAAGAGTTGACAATCTTAACATCAATTTACATGGGATGTAACGCATAGTTCTCAGTATGCAGGACATATCTTACTTTTTCAACTAGTATGAGACCCCATACTTTCATGATCTCTCTCTTCTTCCCTTTAGTGTGAAGCAACCTAACGCTTGAAACACAGGGATTCATCAGTCCTACCGAAGTTTACACGGTTGACTACTCCAGTCCTCAGTTCTTAGTTATGTTTTTATTGTCAATATACAGTTGTCGTCGGCTCTAGCAAGAAAGAGGAATTGGGAGGAGCTTGATGACATCATATAATACTGTTATACACTCTGATTGGTTGATCTGTTTATACTATTGTTAACTATTTCTTTGCTGCTGGGAGAAACAGTAAAGAAAGATAAGAAAATATTTGCCTCCTGTCGGTAATAAAATTTAGATTATTCAGTCACTAAAGCTAGAATAATCCCTAATTTGCAACGTTACTTGACTAATCATCCTTCTTCACATCTTGTCGAATTTCTTATTTCTGGTTTCACTACTTGGTTTCATACTAGCTTTGTTGCACTCTCCACAGATATTCTAGAATGCCCCAACCTGCAATCCGCACTCACAGATCCGACTAGTCAACAGGAACTCCTCAATAAAGAAATTGAAAATGGTTTTATGATAGGGCCCTTCGCTACTCCACCATTCACCTCTTGGAGAACTAACCCTCGAGGTATAGCTACAGGTAAATTTAATAACAAAAAGAGACTCGTAGATTTTTCAGCCCCTCACTCTTCCACTACCCCTTGTTTAAATGCATTAATACCATCAGAGGATTTCTCTTTACAATACGCAAAAATAGAGGATGCCATACAAGCCATTATTAACTTTGGCAAAGCAGCTTGGTTAAACAAGACAGACATCACAAATGCTTTTAAACTACTACCAATTCATCAATCACTCTGGCATCTGCATGGCGTTAAGTGGGAGGATGAATACTATTTCTCGACTGACTCCAAAAGTAGCCAAGAAATCGTTGATATTTTCGCAGAGACTTTTACCTGGCTTTTACGTAACAAAAGCAGATGTCCAGTTGTGATACACTATCTTAAAGATTTTCTATCGGTTGAACCACACTACTACACACTGTACAGCTTACAAAACACTCTTTCTTTATTTAAGGATTTGGGAGTTCCGGTAGCCCCAGACAACACTGAAGGTCCCAGCACTGAAATAACTTTCCTGGGTATTACACTAAATTCGGTATCCATGCAAGCTAGCCTGCCTCAGGAAAAGGTAGACAGGATTTTAGCCTATATCGAAATCTGCACCACTCATGGGTCTTGCACCAGGAAGGAATTACAGTCACGTTTAGAGTCTTCACAATGAGGATTATGCCTCAAGGATGGGGCCTTCATCTCTAAAATACTTTCTCTTCTAAACAGTCTGCCGACGACGCCTCTAGGACTATTTTAGACGAACCAGCTAGGGTTGACCTAAGAATGTGGCATCTCCTTTTACCCTCTTAGAATAATAATACTTGGCCACTAGAAACCTCTACCCCAGAGAATTTTAACAAGACCTCAGAACTGTTTGAAATTTTTCAGATAGTAGCAGCAGCCTACATATGGGGCAAAGAATGGAAAGGTAAAGCAGTTAGGTGTTTTTCGGTCAACTTGGCGGCTTGCAACATTATTTACAAAGGCCGCTCTGAATCCCTTACTATAATGAATTTAGTAAGGAAACTTACCTGGTTAGCAGCTAATCTAAAGTTCTGTGTATATTGCATCCACGTACCAGGCATTCTGTTTTAAATATGTTTATTTGTTTCATAGCATATTCCAATGCAAATGTATAACAGGTTAAAGCGGGTTAGTGCCTGCGCAGAGGCCTGGTTTTCATTGCATGTATGGGTATACATAACGTTGCCTGCGCAGAGGCTCAATCATGTCTATTGTTCTACAGCGTTTAATATAATATCACATTTATCTTTCTATTGAATGCATTGTTCAAACTTTGCAGTATCTAATAATCTTTTAACATTGAATGGTAACATATCATTATGTCCTTGCTGCCTGGCCTGATTCTCGTCTGTCTATCTTGCATATTTATAGCCAAATAAATTATATTAATATGTAAGCATGTAGACGTGTAAATGCTCATTTAAATAAAATAATCAACTTATATTGCGTGGTCAGATATAGATTGCTGCTAAAAGTGCAGCACTGGTATAGGTTATATAATCGAGCACCCTTTATAAAATGCTGTAGTCTTATATATTAAAACACACATTAAGTTTACGAGGAGTTATGTTTCGTAAATTAAGGCGTGCATGGGAATACCGCGTTTAAGCGCTGTGTCCCAGCTGCTATAACCATGTAAAGGCAATCAACATCACTTATCTAGCCCCTTTCTCTGGAGCGGTTGTTGAAGCAAGTTGTTGCATCATGGATAAATCTGTGTTAACGATGCAGTTCTGGTAGAAGGAGGTACATACTTCCACATTATTAAACATGCTATTAAATATGCTGTACTCAGTAGTAACATGTGAATTTTATCTCTTTTGTGGCCAAAGCGGTGCATTTGTCTAGCGTTGTGTGGCCATGATAAATCATATTTGTTAGTATTATGACAATGTTTCCTTATTTGCGCAATAGGCATGTTATGAAGTAGATATACAGATTTGTAAAAATAATAACTTTCAACTTTTATCGAATACCCTGAGCAGGTGTATGCAACTAGCTGTGCTAGTTTGATTTGGTCTGGTTCACTAACAGCAATCGTCTAACGCGTCAGTAACGCTAACAATAATCTGTCTATTCTTGTTGTGACAGCAAAAGAAAAACTAAATAAAAAAAGGGGGGGGGGGGCAGTAGTATTCAACAGTGTAACTTAAGTACTGTGAATTATTAAATGGATCTGTGAATACCTATATTAATAACATCTCAAGGGCCATATATATGACTGAGAGTGAACGTAAGATGTGCATAACCTAAGAGTATAGTAATATATGAGTTAAATTGTATGCATGTTATCCTTCCCCCTATAATGCAGCAGTTCGGCTATTGGGAAGCAATAGAGACTAACACGGAGCTGTTGCTCGTGGGGGCGCAGTGACACAGATAGCCTATCGACAAAAAAGAAAAGAAAAAAAGGGGGGGGGTTTGAGTCTCTTCTCTGGAGGTGGTTTATCAGCTCCGCTGCGGAGGGGGTCCCTCACAACACAGTTCATGGCTTCTCGGGTGGTCTTTTGCACTTCAGGCTGGTTGCTCACTGCTTGGGTCCCCCAGCATCCCACATGCCGCGAACCCTGCTGTGCATCAGAGAGTCTCTCAGCGTTGTGGGCACTCGGGGTCGGGAGCAGTCCGGCGGTCTCCCACCCCTGAAAAGTCCGCGGGTCCCCCGTACCCTGCACCTCCCCAACTCCTGCTGACCTCTGCTGGAGCTCCAGTCCTGTGATGCCTCACCCTTCTCCGGCCACATGCTCGGCATCGGTGCTCGCCTCCCCAGCCACCGGTCCCCCGGGGGTCAGCACACCTTGGTACCGCAGGGCTCGCAGAGTTGGGGGTGTCTACCCCTGGACCACCACCAAATCCTGGGGCCTAGACCGGCTCCTTGCCGGGCAGTTCTCCGCCCCAGGTGGTCCTTCTGTGGGCTCCGGCAACCCAGGGGGGCTAGGTGGCCCAGCGTGGCTCCCAGTCGTGTGTGTGTATCCGCCATCTTGGTTCCCCGTGGGGAAGGACCCCGCGCTGTGCGGGCCTTCGCCCCCAGCCTCTGAAGGTCTGACTTATGGGCCGGGATTACCCCCACCGGCTGGGGGGGAGGGGGACCGGGCCAGTGTCCACCTCTCTCCCTCCAGCGCCTTACGAGCTTCGCCGCCTCCACTTGTGTATAGGCCTTATGTCAGTCTGTCAGGCTTCCCGGTTACAGCGCGGGAAGCGGCCGTTTGTTCATCCCTTGGGCTCTCCGTATGTGCTCTTAAAGGGCGGTATGTTCTTTTTTCTAACTTTTCCCAAGCTGTTTTGCCATTCAGGGTCGGAGCTAGCACGGTCGGCTGCCGCTCTGCTCGGCGGCCCTGCCCTGCCCCCCGGCATTCTGAACAACGCAGCTAGAGTTCTAATTTACAGAAATTTTTCAGACTACATCCTACAGCGAACGTTCAACCACGAAAACCTCCACAATTCAAGGACCTTAATCTACTGTTAAAACACAGTAGATCACTTGCACAAGCAGGTTTGTCGATTAACACAAAGAAAGCTTACGCTAGAGCATATGATCTGTTTAAGAAATTTGTGTCTGACTTTAATGTAATAAATGTTTTTTTCTGTAGAAACCATGGTTGCATTCACAACGTTTTGCCACATCTCTTTGAAACTAGCATACAATACAATTATACTATACTTGACAGGCATACGACATTACATGTTAACACTATACCCAAACAAACGCCAATCTTATCTTTATATCTGGTTAAAAGCGTACTGAAAGGTATTCAGAGACTAAAATTTCAAAATCCCCTCAACCCCTTAAGGGCCACAGACGTACCTGATACGGGAATTAGACCGCTGGAAGCGATCATGATCGCTACAAGCAGCTCTAATAGTATTGCAAATACCCCCTCACTGTCGGGCCCCCGAGTGATCGCTCCCCCCAGCAGGGGGAGCTTCTGATGCACTGCTTGAACTGAGTGCCTCGACGGGTCAAGGCACTAAGTTAAATTAAAAATGTAATTTAAAAATTAACCCCTACCCTCCCTCCCTCTCCCATGTACTTACCAATTGTTGCTGTTTCCCCGATGGCAATCGGTCTTCTGCTTCACTGGGGAGACTGTCTGACAGCCCAGACAGTCCTCCCTCTGCAAAAAGCAGTCACATGGCCGCAATAGGTGTCCACAGTGCTGCCAGAAGGGGGACTGCCTGAGCTGACCGGCTGTCCCCCTGCTGGTTAAAAAAGTAAAAAAATAAAAATAAAGTTAGTAAATGAATTTTTTTTTTTATATATGTATATATGAGATTTTAATATATACCTATATATATATAATATGTCATAATATTTATATAATATAAATTGAAAAAAACATTTATAAACAAATAAAAACTCAAATTTGGCCAGTGTTTGTGACTAAGTGGCTACTACAAAAAACTGGAAATACCCCATTTGGAATACTCTGGGTTGTCTTCATTTGAAAATGGTATGCCATGATGGGGTTATTTCACATTCCTGGGCTACCATATGGTCTCAAAAGGCAACACAGACTCAGCAAACCAATCTGGCAAACTGAATTGGGCAAGCCCTATATTGACCCTTTAACTTTCCAAAACACCGTAAAACCTTAAAGGACCACTATAGTGCCAGGAAAACATACTAGTTTTCCTGGCACTATAGTGCCCTGAGGGTGCCCCCACCCTCAGGGTCCCCCTCCCGCCCGGCTCTGGAAAGGGGTTAAAACTTACCTTTTTCCAGCGCTTGGCGGAGAGCTCTCCTCCTCCGATCCTCCTCTTCTCCTCCCCGTCAGCTGAATGCGCACACGCAGCAAGAGCTGCCCGCGCATTCAGCCGGTCAAATAGGAAAGCATTCATAATGCTTTCCTACGGACGCTGGCGTGCTCTCACTGTGAAAATCACAGTGAGAAGCACGCAAGCGCCTCTAGTGGCTGTCAATGAGATAGCCACTAGAGGAAATAGGGGAAGGCTTAACCCATTCATAAACATAGCAGTTTCTCTGAAACTGCTATGTTTATGAAAAAATGGGTTAACCCTAGAAGGACCTGGCACCCAGACCATTTCATTAAGCTGAAGTGGTCTGGGTGCCTAGAGTGGTCCTTTAACATGGGGGGTATTGTTATACTCGGGAGACTTCGCTGAACACAAATATGAGTGTTTAAAACAGTAAAACTTATCACGACGATGAAATCACCAGTAAAAGTGCAGTTTTTGTTAAAACCAAAAATCTTTATATCCGGTTAAAAGCGTACTGAAAGGTATTAAGAGACTAAAATTTCAAAATCCCCTAAACCCCTCAAGGGCCACAGATGTACCTGAATTAGAGTGCTCCAACCTGTACATTGGCGGCAACGTTGTACTTGGGAGAGGTTGCTGAACACATATTGGGGTGTTCTTTCTCAGCAACACATAACAACAGGAACTGAGAATCCATGCCTAAAGTACAATAAAAACACAAAAAAACAACTACCCAAAAGTTTGACAAAGAATGGTGGTAGAATTTGTGCATGGAAAGTGTTAAAATACCACCATTTGAAATACCCTAGGGTGCCTACTTTTTAAAAAAATATATAGTTTGATGGGGTAAATTACATTGGCCGGCTTCACAAATAGGACATGGGTGCATGATGACCAGCTGTGAAAATTCCAGGTTGGAAAACTGGAATGTGCATCCTCCAAATAAGGTCTTTTAGCCCCCACAGAACCCGACACACCTATACATGGGTGGTATCACTATACCCAGGAGATATTTCTGAACACATATTGGGGTGTTATTTGGCAGTAAACCTTAAAGTTCTCCATACATGTATTCTTAAATTGCTATGTGTATCAAAAACATCACCAATAATTTTTTTTTATTTTCTTAATTTGGCATAGATTGGTGGTAAAATGGTTGCATGAAAAGAGTCAAAATACTCCAAGTTTAATACCTTAGGTTGTCTTCTTTTAAAAAATATATACATGTAAAGGGTTATTTAGGTATTCCTGACAGATATCAGTGTTACAATGTAACGCGTTAATTTAAAAAAAAAAATGGTTTGGAAATAGCAAAGTGCTACTTGTACTTATAGTCCTATAACTTTCCAAAGAAAGCTAAAAACATGTTAACATTGGGCATTTCTAAACTCAGGACAAATTTTTTTTGTAAATTTCTTTTTTATTTTTCAACTATCAGATAAACGTTGTCGAGACTCGCAGATCTCCATGTACTTGGCATCATTTCGGTACTCGCAGGTCCCAAACAGTGTCGTCTCTAGGATCTCGTATCTCAGTGTAATAGGGTATTACCTCCTCACCGTGATTCAATTGGGCTCGACTTTATGTTACATACATTGTTGATAGAGGTAACACAGATAGTTTCCGACAGTCAAATATTAGAAGATAAACATTGTAACAGACTAAACTAATGTGTCTCCATCTCGTTTGCTAAGGTTTTTAAGTTCCCATTCGCTGACCGGGGTCCTCTTCTTGGCCAGAGGGAGGAACTGAGGGTTCGTAGTATCCTGCACATTTCGGGAAGATACACGCAGGTCCCCTTGCAAATGTCGCAAGTGCGTTTGACCGTGTTCCAGCATGAGGCAGTGCAGACGACACAGTGTAAAGTAAAATGGTGTGACCTCAGCAGCTCAGCACTCAGTTGGGCGTGTGCCTTAAATTTAGCGCAAGCAGGTATGCCTTAGTGTGGTCACTTCCGGTGTCTCCTGCTGGGGATTATCAGGTCCCTCCCCCCGTGGCTGTGGCAAGCCGCCCCCACCCCCCCGGGCCCTGATCCCTCCCCTTCCATTAGGTATTTGGTCCGAAACTCCTTCATGCCCACCCGCACCAGCCAGGGTGTCCATGTGTCCGTGTGTGTCTGCGCTCGGTCTTGGGCTGTGTTCCACAACTTCTCCGTGACCTGTAGTTCTTCCATTTTGGTATACCAAAGGGTCAGCATTGGGACCATGTCCTTTTTCCAGTACAGGGGTATTAAATGTTTTGCAACGTTAAGTATGCGAATGGTCAGGGAGCATTTGTAGCGAGATGTGGGGGTTGTCATGTGTTGCAGAAGGTAGGGGGCTGGCTGGAAAGGTGGCGCGTTGTGGCGGAACAGACCTCGCCACGTGTTCTTGGAGGGGGCTGCTTGCCCGCCTCCTACCTTCTGACTATGGCCCTGGGATATATGGCATTTGAAAACACTATTTGTGCCATGTGACAAAACTGGAGATTGTGCACAAATATGACTATTGTCCATATTTTTGATGATTCCCTTCGTTTGTTGCACTGTTCCCCATGTGTTTAATCTGTTGGTCTGGCTGGATAGACTACCAGACAAACTGTGGAGTTACTGGGTGGCCACCATTTCATGTATCAGAGGCACATGGTGAGAACAATTAATGGTGGCCATTTTAATTCACAGACACTGTTTGGACTTTTCTACACGGTGCCATCTCGCCAGTATTTGGTGCACAAAGACATCGTGCAGTAGTTTTAAACTATACAACAGGGGACACATTTTACAGTAATTATTTTTCATATAGCCTGTATATGTTCTTCGGAATTTGCATTAAACTGTATCTTCCAAACTACTGAACGGATCTGGGTGAATTTTTTATGGGGTTATTGCATGTTTTAGGGTCCCTGTGATATGTTTTATAATACTGTATTTCTCTGCCTGTGATAATTATATTAACCATTGTGTTCAGTAATCATATCACAGGCAGAGGGGAGGATTTTGTGTGGAAGTGTCTGTGTGTATTGTACTGATTGGTTGTATTTCAAAACCCTGTGGGCAGTACTATGTTTGTGGATTGTGAATAAAAGAGCCTGTATGTGCCAGTACAGTCAGTTCTGCTTGACCTCAAAACGAAGTGTCGTCTCGTTATTGGGGGAATTGGATTGTATGCTGATTGCCAGGAGTGTAAGCTGATTGTATGCTTTTCCTGTTCAGCTGCTTACAGCATTCATATGCTTGAGAGCATTCGTATGTGTCTCCGGTTCGGTGGTTGTGTCTGCTGCAGTGCTTGGAGTCCTCAGGGAGCGCTAGGAGCATCCTTCAACGGAGGTACCCAGTCGGGGTGCCAGCGGTTCCGTTACATTGGTGGCAAGCGGTGGGATGGCGTCCTAGTGCGAGGTAAAGCAGCTCGGAGACACCGTTCGTGGAGTTACAAATTGAGGGCAACGCTAGCACTCGTGCAGCGCCCCTGGGAGCAGAGGTATCCAGAGACTTGGAGCAGACAAGTATGAAAGGATCTGGCGATGATTGGCTGGCCGAGGTGAGGCAGCGAGTGGCCCAGTATGGTGATAATGTGCCCATGGATATATTCCAAGCGATCTGGAACCAGATCACAGCTGAGCGAAACGCAAGGATGGACCGAGAATTCCGGCTGGCAAAAGAGAGAGAATATGCTCAGCGGAAGGAGTGTTACAGCAGCCAAAGAGAGGCTGCATTCGAGGAGGTTAAATGTTTCCCCCGAGGCGGCCAGAGGAACCCAAAGTAGGGGTCCTCATAGACTGGTCCTGTGAGGGACCACAACAGGCAGGTGGAGATGGGACCGAGGTCTCTCCACCGGGCCCAACGGGTTGCTGGGCAGCCGGCCCAGATCCCCAGCAGCAGCCAGAGTTACCGGGTGTGGAAGCCAGTGGTCCTTACGCGCAAATGTTGAGGAACCTCACAGACTGGTCCTGGGAAGACCCACAGATGGCAGGTAGAGATAGGACTGCAGTCTCTCTACTGGCCCTACAGGGATGCTGGGC
>OW240912.1:289536827-289555743 GCA_933207985.1 Pelobates cultripes
GGGGGGCAGTGTGTGTGTATGGGGCAGTATGGGGGGTAATGTGTGTGTATGGGAGGCTGTATGTGCGGCAGTGTGTGTTTATGGGAGGCTGTATGGAGGGCAGTGTGTGTGTATGGGAGGCTGTATGGAGGGCAGTGTGTGTGTATGGGGGGGCAATGTGTGTGTATGGGGCAGTATAGGGGCAGTGTGAGTGTATGGGGGCAGTGTGTGTGTATGGGGGAATGTGTGTATGGGGCAGTATGGGGGCAGTGTGAGTGTATGGGGGCAGTGTGTGTGTGTATGGGGGGGCAATGTGTGTGTATGGGGCAGTATGGGGGGCAGTGTGAGTGTATGGGGGGGCAGTGTGTGTGTATGGGGGGCAGTATGGGGGGCAGTGTGTGTGTATGGGGCAGTATGGGGGGTAATGTGTGTGTATGGTGTGGTGTGTGTGTATACACCCCCCCAAGCCTACCTGTCACTGGAGGATGTTGCTGGGGGTCAGGCAGCCATCTTCTGCAGCAGCATGGGCTGCTGCATTACGGCGGGGGTGGGGCTTATCGGCGGGGCTTCGTTTGGGGGCGGGGCCTTGCGGGGAGCCAATCAGTGCTCCCTCCAGCCACAGACAGCACCCAGCACCTCAGCACTGCATTCCCTCCCCCTGGCTGTGACAGGCTGTTACAGTCCGAGGGAAGCCCATGGCCAGCAAGTTGCCGGCATTTGGGGGGGCCCAAGGGGGGGCACAGCATGATGTAGGGGGGGGCATGGCCCCCTCTGGCCCCCCCCTAGCGACGCCACTGCCTAATAGCATATTGTGGCAGAACAGACCTTGACACATGTTCTTGGAGGGGACTGCTTTCCCGCCTCCTACCTTCTGACTATGGCCTGGGATATATGGCATTTGAAAACACTATTTGTGCCCTGTGACAAAACTGGAGATTGTGCACAAATATGACTATTGTCCATATTTTTTATGATTCCCTTCGTTTGTTGCACTGTTCCCCATGTGTTTCATCTGTTGGTCCGGCTGGATAGACTACCAGACAAACTGTGTACTTACTGGGTGGCCACCATTTCATGTATCAGAGGAACATGGTGAGAACAATGGATGAAGCACATGGTGAGAACAATGAATGGCGGCCATTTTAACTCACAGACACTGTTTGGACTTTTCTACATGGTGCCATTTCACTGGTATTTGGTGCACAAAGACATTGTTCAGTAGTATTAAACTATACAACAGGGGACACATTATACAGTAATTATTTTTCATGTAGCCTGTATTTGTTCTGTGGAATCTGCATTAAACTGTATCTTCCAAACTACTGAACATATCTGGGTGAAGTTTGGATATGTGGTTCACCCAGATCCCCCGGTTCCGAGGTTATGGGTTTATTGCATGTTTTGGGGTCCCTGTGATATGTTTTATAATACTGTATTTCTCTGCCTGTGATAATTATATTAACCATTGTGTTCAGTAATCATATCACAGGCAGAGGGGAGGATTTTGTGTGGGAGTGTCTGTGTGTATTGTACGGATTGATTGGTTGTATTTCAAAACCCTGTGGGCAGTACTATGTTTGTGGATTGTGAATAAAAGAGGCTGTATGTGCCAGTACAGTCAGTTCTGCTTGACCTCAAAACGAAGTGTCGTCTCGTTATTGGGGGAATTGGATTGTATGCTGATTGCCAGGAGTGTAAGCTGATTGTATGCTTTTCCTGTTCAGCTGCTTACAGCATTCATATGCTTGAGAGCATTCATATGCTTCTCTGGTTCGGTGGTTGTGGTGTCTGCTGCAGTGCTTGGAGTCCTCAGGAAGCACTAGGAGCATCCTTCAACTGAGGTACCCAGTTGGGGTGACAGGTGATCCATTACACAGATATTTGATAGTTATATGTAAACTAAACAATAGGATATACACTCTAGGAAATGTTTATGCCCCAAATGAGTTCTCACAGAAGTTCTATCAAAAGTTATGTAGTAAGATTGATAAAATCAAAAAAAGGTATACCCCTTATAGGGGGAGACTGGAATACTGTTTTAAATGATAAATGGGACAGAAAATCAGATACAGTTTGTAAAAGGATGAAAGTCTCTAAAACAAGGGCTGAATGGTTTCAAGATCTCCTTAATCAATACGATCTCTTTGATATATGGAGAGTCCAGCACCCTAGTGAAAAAGATTCTACTTTTTATTCTAAAATTCATAACAGCTATTCTCGAATAGATTATTTTTTTTTTTTGACTGATTCAGCAAATTTAAATAATTTCACAAATTCAAATATAGGTCCTATTACATGGTCTGACCATGCTCCAATAGGAGTCAAAACTAAAAATGATTTGGCCTATAAAACCAACTATCATTGGAGAATAGATGAAAGAACTCTACCTAATAAAGAGAATGGAGACGCCTAGAATTATTGGCTAAGGTGTTCATAGAACTTAACGACAAAGGCAACATTTCTAATGAAACATTATGGTCAACATTCACATGTGTAATGGAAGGCAACCTAATTCAACTAGGAGCTCCAGCTAAAAAAAAAAAAAAAGGGGGGGGGGGCTGAATTATCAGATTTATACATAAACTACCCTTCGCGGCTTACGACTACTTAAATTACCCACCTCAGACCAAGACGACTTAGAATTTATGGAAGAGTGAATAATAATCTGGAACTTTGCACTTTAGGTCTCATGGAAACTTTAATAATAAAAAAAAAGTAAAAAACTGTCTGTTTTAGATGTAGAAATTAATGACATTCGAGACAAACTCCTACCATTTACAGAAACACAGGCATACAAACAAAACTCCATTCTAATTCATAGTAAAATCGAAAAAGTTGAAATTGAAACAAAACATACAAAAATAAAAAAATACATTAGAGACAAAACGGATTACTCAAACAAGCAGGTCCTACGAGAACCAATATTTATCGTGAACAGAAACCTTATGAAAATCCAGAGAGGCAATATTCTAAACACCAGTCACATCAATATCAGAATACAAAAAAAAGCCACACTCACCACAGAACACGTACACACATAGGGCACCTAGCAATCACTCTCATGGTCCCCCACAGCGATCAAACCACTACAACACTCACCAATACCATTCATTTACGCAACGTAATCGATATAATTCATACTGTACCCATCACGATACCTCACCAACATATAACAACACATCAGGACCTCAATATAAACACTTGTCACCCAAACCACAAAGATCAAAATATATTAATGACCATAAAGAATATTCAAACTACTCCAAGTCACCCACGATTCCGAATCACCCTAACAGAATTCAATTATTCGAAAATGAAGATATTTTTTTAGAAATTTGAACCCACCACACCACACTAGCCCAAACACCTCACCCCTCACGCCCGAAAAAAAGGATTTTAAATTTAGAGGAAGAAGAAGTGGCAGACGCGAACAAAAGAGAGACTAGAAAGATAATACCCTCTTCTAACAGTACTAGTAGCGGCATTTTTAACCTTTCACAAAAATTTTAAGTAGTACACAAATAGCGGTTTTAACTAAAGGTCTTAAGTTTGCCCCTACTAATACTTTTAAATCTTTTGAAGATTTTATAGATGTTAACAAATTTGTTCGGAAAGCTACTCTCAAAAGATTTTTTGTGGAGAAAACTGAACAAAATTCTACCCAAAATCCAATTTTAACCCCATCAATATCCTCTCGGAGCGATAACATAATTAATACTACGCTCAGAGAGAAATCTACTTTTTATCCTGCTCCATTTTAAATCTGCTCCCCTCACTATGTTTGAAAAACTAGTTACAAAAGATCTAGAAAAAATAATAAATATGACCCCCACAACCTAACACTTTCAGAAAAACTGGCACTAAAAGAACTTCAAAATGACGAAAATATTGTCATTAAACCAGCAGACAAGGGCAGAGGGATAGTCATTCAATCAACCCAAATGTATATAGATGAGGCACACAGACAATTAAATGATGTAAATGTGTATGAAAAACTCCTATCAGACCCTATTAAACAGATTCAAAATGTTTTAATCCAATTTTTAAAAAAAGGTGTAAATCTAGGCATTTTAAATAAACATGAATTACATTTTTTAAACAATCAATTTCCTGTAACACCTGTAATATACTTCCTCCTATAAACTCATAAAAATGAAACTTCTCCGCCTGGAAGACCAATTGTATCTGGCATAGGTTCTCTCCTATGCAATCTTTCGCAATATATAGATATTGTTATACAGCCTTCAGTCAGACTCATGAGATCATACCTCCAAGATTCCATTGCCCTTTTAAATTTTTTAAATAATTTTATATGGAAATCTAGTTTTATATTAGTGACATGCGATGTTCAGTCACTATATACCATCATACCTCATGATATATGCTGTCAAGCTGTAAAAGATATTTTAACAAAAGAAGGGAAAATTGCTGGTCAACAAATAGATTTTATTTTAGAAGGTATTAATATTATCTTAAAAAATAACTATTTTTGGTTTTTAAATTCATTTTATCTTCAAAATAGAGGCAATGCTATGGGGACCAGGTTTGCTCCCAGCTATGCAAATTTATTTATGGCCGACTGGGAGTCAGAAGCCATTTTTAGCAATCTTGCGTGGAGAGCAAACTTGGTCTTTTTTTTAGATATATCGATGATCTTTTTATTTGGGATTGTACTGAAGAAGCACTCAACTCTTTTATCACCAATCTCAATTTAAACAATAGAGGTATAATCCTCACTTACGAATATAGCAGAGAACAAATTAATTTTTTAGATCTTAATATTTTTATAAAAAATGGAAAAGTACACACAAGACGTTTTTTAAAAAAGTATGTGTAAAAACTGTTATTGATAAAAATAGCTGTCACTACCAACCCTGGTTAGACAGCGCTCCGAAAAGCCAAATACTTAGACTTAGGAGAAATTGCTCAGAATTAAGAGACTTCGATATACAAGTAGACTTCCTAAAAGAAAAATTTGTAGAAAAAAACTGTTATGGGCAAATGCAAATATTACAAGTTTTAGAATGAAATGTTGTATTTCTTAAACTGTGTACTTTGTCTTTAAGAGATATTGCAAACGGACAAGGTGTTAGAAATGGAACATATTGTTTTTCATAACTATTTCTTTAAGCAATAACCTCAGTGCATAATATGTTTGCGCCATTTTGTCCCAGACGAATTACAATAACAATAATGCATAAAGAAGTTTCAAGGCAATGCTACGACTCTTTCAGTACACAATATACTGTGGTAACCCCAAATCCAAGAATCTCCCACGACTGTACACTTACGACTAGTGATGTCGCGAACACGAAATTTTCGGTTCGCGAACGGCGAACACGAACCTCCGCAAATGTTCGCAAACCGGCGAACCGGGCGAACTGCCATTGACTTCAATGGGCAGGCGAATTTTAAAACACACAGGGACTCTTTCTGGCCACAATAGTGATGGAAAAGTTGTTTCAAGGTGACTAACACCTGGACTGTGGCATGCCGGAGGGGGATCCATGGCAAAACTCCCATGGAAAATTACACAGTTGATACAGAGTCTGGTTTTAATCCATAAAAGGCAGAAATCACCTAACATTCCTAAATCCCAATGAATATGGATTGACACCTGACATATGACATATTGACACCTTGACATATGGATTGACACCTGTCCTCAGAGCCCCTGATGCACACGGACACAGAGCAGAATAGAGACTGGTCCCCCTACATAGGGTCACTTGGCAGATATGGATTGACACCTGTCCTAAGGATCCCTGATACACAATGACACAGAGCAGAATTGGGACTGTTCCTCCTACATAGGGTCACTTGGCAGATATGGATTGACACCTGTCCTCAGAGATCCATGATACACACTGACACAGAGCAGAATAGAGACTGTTCCCCCTACATAGGGTCACTTGGCAGATATGGATTGACACCTGTCCTCAGAGACCCTGATACACACTGACACAGAGCAGAATAGAGACTGTTCTACTACATAGGGTCACTTGGCAGATATGGATTGACACCTGTCCTCAGAGACCATGATACACACTGACACAGAGCAGAATAGAGACTGTTCCCCCTACATAGGGTCACTTGGCAGATATGGATTGACACCTGTCCTCAGAGCCCATGATACACACTGACACAGAGCAGAATAGAGACTGTTCCCCCTACATAGGGTCACTTGGCAGATATGGATTGACACCTGTCCTCAAAGCCCCTGATACACACTGACACAGAGCAGAATAGAGACTGTTCCCCCTACATAGGGTCACTTGGCAGATATGGATTGACACCTGTCCTCAGAGACCATGATACACACTGACACAGAGCAGAATAGAGACTGTTCCCCTACATAGGGTCACTTGGCAGATATGGATTGACACCTGTCCTCAGAGACCATGATACACACTGACACAGAGCAGAATAGAGACTGTTCCCCCTACATCGGGTCACTTGGCAGATATGGATTGACACCTTGTTACAAACTGCTATTTGTAACTGGCCCTTTAAATGGCAAATTGCCCTGCTTCCCTGGGTTGTGGAGAAGCCTATTTGCCAGCCTCCTCCCGCATGACTATGGCCCCTGGATTGTGAAAGAAGGGAAAATTGCTGGTCAACAAATAGATTTTATTTTAGAAGGTATTAATATTATCTTAAAAAATAACTATTTTTGGTTTTTAAATTCATTTTATCTTCAAAATAGAGGCAATGCTATGGGGACCAGGTTTGCTCCCAGCTATGCAAATTTATTTATGGCCGACTGGGAGTCAGAAGCCATTTTTAGCAATCATGCGTGGAGAGCAAACTTGGTCTTTTTTTAGATATATCGATGTACTTTTTTAGATATATCGATGTATGCACTTTTATTTGGTGTGTATGGCCCTTTAAGACTGTTGGTGGGCATATTGGGGCTTATGGACTCTTTATGTGACTGGTACTGGCCCTTTAAACACCTTTTTTGGGACATCAGGAAGATTGGGACACTGCCCCTTTAAGATGGTGTCCCCTGTGTCCCCAGACCTGGTGCAAACCCTTTGTGCCTGCCTGGCTATTTCCCACTTGGTTCAGTAAATGGGGCTTACTGAACCAAATACCACACAGGCAGACCACCCAGAAGTGGAAGTGTGCAGGCAATTTACCTCCCAGAAGCTGCGGTTAACCGCAGCTTAATTGACAATGCTGGGAGGTCTTTGTTCGTTGGCCGAACACGTGGTGGTGGCCATCTTTGATCATTCGACGAGGTCAGCGGTATGTGTAGCCAAATTCATGGAACTAAAATCGGCTACACATTTCCGCGAACACCGCTGAGCTCTACCTTTCCCCCTACTGATTTTACAGCTGCAGAGACTAAGTCCCATTCGGCGATGGGACTTAGTCGTTTTTTCAGCCTGAAATAGACCGACCACACAGCCCAAATCTATGGAACTGTTTTGGGCAGGAAAATGTGCTTGCGGTCGGTCATAAAGGGACCTCCAGCTAACTTTTTAACCCCTGGATGGATTTGGCTGATTGTTTATGTTTTAAGTGTGCTGATTCCAAATATGTAATTGTTATGAAGATGGGATGTGTAGTTTTAAAGTTACAGTGTATGGTTAAAAACTGTATTTTTACTGCCTGTGTTTAATTATGTTAATCTCTTCCCAAACGTCATTTCGTTCAAAGTTGAGAGAATGTTAAAAAATATATATTTTTGTTCGGAGTGTGAGAAATGCTTTTCAGCCGCTTCTAATCTTAAGCATCATTTGAGGAGCCATACAGGAGAGAAACCTTATTTGTGGTGTGTTTAGTATTGTTCTGATCAGTTTAATACCTTCCGCGTCTCCTATCAGTGGACGTGTATATGGCAGCCATTTTAGGAACCGTACACCTGGGACCCGAGCAAGGTCACCTCGTTCAACAGGTGACAACATTTGTCCCTGGAAAACTATCCTGGACATTCTGTACAATTTGTATGGATATGGCAGTGATTTCTGTAACATGGAGATGGAAGAAGATGCTTGGTCGGTCCTCTTACTGCAAATTTTGGGCACTGCGCGGTCAAGCTAATGTGACACCAGATAAGAGTGGTGTGTTTAGCACTATTTTTATCAGTTTAATACCTTCCGCGTCTCCTATCAGTGAACGTGTACATGGCAGTGATTTCTGTAACAGGGAGATGGAAGAAGTTGCTTGGTCGGTCCTCTTACTTCAAATTTAAAAACGTCTTTAAAGCATCCTGTCCTTGCCGGCGTGGTCGTGGGAAGAGGAGGATGACTTCCACCTCTCCCCCTGTTAGATTCCCATTGTGCTGTGACATCACCATTATACGCTGTGTAAAGCATACTTTTTAATTTATTTTGCAAATGCTGCATCCTTTCATACTTGTTGTAATTCGGTAACATTTCTGCCACCAGATAGGAGTGGTGTGTTTATTACTGTTCTGATCAGTTTAATACCTTCCACGTCTCCTAGCAGTGGACGTGTACATGGCAGTGATTTCTGTAACAGGGAGATGGAAGAAGATGCTTGGTCGGTCCTCCTAACTGGAGACTGTGTTGCTGTACGGGTGGCAGGGGGAGCCATTTATAAAGTACCCACTGCTTTGCAGACCAGGTATCAGTGGACAGATGGACCCTTGCCCCAACACTGTGTGCCAGACATGCCATTACTGTCACGATTCGGGGAACCCAACACGCTGGCACACACACACACACACAAAAGGTGCCGTACCGGACCTTAGAGTGGCCGGGCTAAGCACACACAGAATAGTCAGGAGACAAGCCGAGTAAAGGGGAACCAGAAGACAGAATAACGTGAAACGAGCCGAGGTCAAAGGGTAGGAGAAAGTCACAGAGTCAGATAAACAAGCCAGAGAGTACGTAACCAGAAGCACAATGTAAGTAGCAATACTAGCAAGCAAAGACCACAACAGGGCAAGGAGGAACAGGAAAGGTAAGTATTTAAACCATCAGGTTAATTCTGATTGGATGATTTCCAATCAGAATTAACAATCACACGTGGGAGATATTTATACCTCCCACTGTGATTGTGGCACTTTGCCTTTAACGCCGGGTCAGGTGACTGACCCCGGCGTGTATAAACCTGGGCGGTCTCCCAGCGTGCAGCGTCATGCATGCTGCCACTGGGGGACGTGGAGGGAACGGCGGGCGGCATCCGAGGCTGGAAGGATGCCGCTCGCCGTACCCACGAGGCGGAGGGGACCGCGGACGGCTGGAGGGTGAGTACTGCGAGCGGAGTGCAGCCTCCCCTCGCAGCCGCCCGCGGGAGCCTGACAATTACTTCCTTTTGCACAGTCGAGTACAGGTTGGGGATTGCCTTTTGTGCAAAGAAATTTTGGCCGGGTACCTTCCACTGCGGTGTCCCAATAGCTACAAATTTTTGGAATGCCTCAGACTCCACCAGATTGTATGGTAAAAGCTGGCAGGCTAATAGTTCAGACAAGCCAGGTGTCAGATGCCGGGCGAGGGGGTGACTTTCTGACGCTTGCAGACAACTAACTGCTATTCAATCTATAACAGTGAAAAAAGTTTTGAAGCCACAGTGCAGCACCAGAGGGCCTAAAAATTAGGCATGTACACATGCCTGAAAAATTCGGTATTGTTGCAGCCGCTGCTGTAGCAGCGGCCAGAAAAATTGATGTTTGTTTCACAGGCAGAAAGTGCCCTAAAACATGGCGGCTTGAACCCTAGTTTGTAGTGGATAAGTCACGCAAGTCAACCGGCATTCAGAGCTAAAATACAGCAGCGTGTGGACCATTTTTAGGCCAAGGCAGCTCATCTCATCAGGCCTTTTTTACATAGGGTGTCACTTGGCAGATATGGATTGACACCTGTCCTAGGGATCCCTGATACACACTGACACAGAGCAGAATAGGGACTGTTCCTCCTACATCGGGGGACTTGGCAGATATGGATTGACACCTGTCCTCAGAGCCCCTGATACACACTGACACAGATCAGAATAGGGACTGTTCCCCCTACATAGGGTCACTTGGCAGATATGGATTGACACTGTCCACAAGGACAAGCTGCAGACTTCCTGGCAGGGCCCATACAAGGTGGTAGAGCAGGTTTGTGATACCACCTTTATGATCGGTGCGGTCACAGGCACGGGAGGCAAGCGCATGCTCCATGTGAACAACCTCAGACGCCTATCCTATGCCCCGGATAGACGAGCTCCTAGACAAAATGGCCAGAGGCCAGTACCTCACCACAATAGATCTGTGCAAGGGGTACTGGCAAATTCCATTAGCCGAGGACGCCATCCACAAGTCGGCATTTGTCACCTTGTTTGGCCTGTATCAGTTTAAGGTCATGCCATTCGGGATGAAGAATGCCCCGGCTAACTTTCAGAGGATGGTAGATCGGCTACTGGATGGGTTTCAGGAGTATGCCTGTGCCTACTTGGATGATATAGCCATTTTTAGCTGCTCCTGGCCCGAACACCTGACCCACATAGGAGCCGTACTAGACCGGATTAGGGAGGCCGGACTGACCCTAAAGCCCAGTAAGTGCCATATAGGAACGCGTAAAAACCTCCCCAAGATAGTAGTATGGGCCCCAGAGTGTGAACAGGCCTTCCAACAGCTCAAGACGGCGCTCATTAAATCACCTGTACTTTCTGCTCCTGATCCAACTAAATGCTTTCTCGTCCATACAGACGCTTCTATGTTTGGATTGGGAGCAGTACTGAGCCAAGTCAGAACAGATGGTAGCGAGCAACCCGGGGCTTATCTAAGCCGGAAACTTTTGCCCAGGGAAGTAGATACACTGCCATTGAAAAGGAGTGCCTGGCAGTGGTGTGGGCCCTCAAAAAGCTGCAACCTTACTTGTATGGACAACCGTTTACCTTACTCACAGATCACAACAAATTTGGGGCACTGCGCGTGCAATCTAATGTGCCACCAGATAGGAGTGGTGTGTTTAGTACTATTTTTATCAGTTTAATCCCTGTTACGTCCATCACTTGATGTGGAGCAAGACGCAGCAGCAGAAGAGGACTCAGCCGAGGAGGTTATGGAAGAGGATGGAGTAGGAGGAGTAGAGGAGGTGGCAGCAGGACTGCCTGCAAGTCGTGGCGGTGTCACCAACTCCTCTGCAGAGCCATGCATTCCATGCTTGGCAGTAGTCAGCAGGTTTACCCAATACGCAGTGTAGGTGATATACCTGCCCTGACCAAGCTTTGCAGACCAGGTATCAAAAGCTGGCCCCAACACTGTGTGCCAGACATGCTATTACTTCCTTTTGCACAACCGAGTACAGGTTGGGGATTGCCTTTTGTGAAAAGAAATTTCGGCCGGGTACCTTCCACTGCGGTGTCCCAATAGCTACAAAATTTTGGAACGCCTCAGACTCCACCAGCTTGTATGGTAAAAGCTGGCAGGCTAATAGTTCGGACAAGCCAGCTGTCAGACGCTGGGCAAGGGGGTGACTTTCTGACATTGGCTTCTTACGCTCAAACATGTCCTTGACAGACACATGACTGTGGGCAGATGAGCAGGAACTGTTCAAGGCGGGAGACGGAGTGGCGGATGGTTGAGAGGGGGCAAGGAGGACAGCAGTGGTTGACGTGGCTTAAGATGCTGGACCAGGAGAAGGATGGCGGCTTAGAGTAGGCGTGCTGCTTGTACTCATGTGTTGATTCCATAGGCGTTTGTGATGTGAGATCAAGTGCCTACGCAAAGCAGTTGTACCTAGGTGGGTATTGGACTTCCCACGACTCTTTTGGCACAGGTTGCAAATGGCATCGCTGTTGTCAGAGGCAGACACACAAAAAAAATTCCACACTGCTGAGCTCTGCAATGACGGCATTCTGGTGGTGGACACAGCATGCGTTGATTGGCGTGCTGTCGGGCTGACCCCGGGTGCCGATGCATGCTGTCTGACTGTGCCACTAGCTCCTTGCGACGACCTCCCCTGCTTCCAACTCGTCTCCTCCTCCTCCTCTCTGTCTCCCCATCTGAACTTTCGCCCTGTTCTTCTTCTTGCCGAGCGGGCACCCACGTGACATCCATGGACGCATCGTCATCATCAACCGCTTCACTTGTATCTGATAACTCAGCAAAGGAAGCAGCAGCGGGTACACATCATCATCATCATCATCACACCGTACGTCCATGTGTGTAATGCTGCCTGCCTGAGACATATCCCTGTTATCTACATCCTCTGGCAATAATGGTTGCGCATCACTCATTTCTTCAAACGGATGTGTGAATAACTCCTCTGACATACCAACCGAAGCGGCTGTGGTGCTAGTTTTGGTGGTGGCGGCAGGCGGGTGAGTGGTATCTTGAGAGGTGCCTGAAGCTAAGCTGGAGGAGGATGGTGCGTCAAGGTTCTGAGCGGAGGCTGTAGAAGATTGGGTGTCCTGTGTTAGCCAGTCAACTATGTCCTCAGAACTTTTCAAGTTCAGGGTACGTGGCCTCTGAAAACTGGGTATTATTCTAGGGCCAAAGGGAATCACAGCACCACGACCACGATGGCCCCTGCGGGGTGGCCTGCCTCTGCCTGTCATTTTTTTGGTGATTAGTGGTACTATGCGTGCAAGCTACTGTGAGACCAGATATGAGTGGCAATGTGCACTGGCACTGTTGTGCAGGGCACAGGCTGTAGGCCTGACACACCCGCGAGTGGTGGCACTGACTGGGCAAATGGGCACCGTATCCACTGTGAGCCTGACACACCCGCTTTAAGGACACTGACTGCTATTCAATCTATAACAGTGAAAAAAGTTTTTTGTTTTTAAATGCAAGCTATTGTGACACCACATATGAGTGAGTGGTGGCACTGACTGGGCAAATGGGCACAATATCCACTGTGAGCCTGACACAGAAGCTGGCAGCAGTGGCAAACAACTAACTGCTATTCAATCTATAACAGTGAAAAAAGTTTTTTGTTTTTAAATGCAAGCTATTGTGACACCAGTGAGTGAGTGGTGGCACTGGGCACAGTATCCACTGTGAGCCTGACACACCCGCTTTAAGGACACTGACTGCTATTCAATCTATAACAGTGAAAAAAGTTTTTTGTTTTTAAATGCAAGCTATTGTGACACCAGTTAGTGGTGGCACTGGGCACCGTATCCACTGTGAGCTTAACACACCGCTTTAAGGACACTGACTGCTATTCAATCTATAACAGTAAAAAAAGTTTTTTGTTTTTAAATCCAAGCTATTGTGACACCAGATCTAATTAGTGGCACTTGTCAGCGTATCCACTGTTAGCGTAACACACCCGCTTTAAGGACACTGACTGCTATTCAATCTATAACAGTAGAAAAAGTTTTTTGTTTTTAAATCCAAGCTATTGTGACACCAGATGTAATTGGTGGCACTGACTGGGGAAATGGGCACAGTATGCACTGTGAGCCTGACACAGAAGCTGGCAGCAGTGGCAGACAACTGACTGCTATTCAATCTATAACGGTGAAAAAAGTTTTTTTTTTTAAATCCAAGCTATTGTGACACCAGATGTATTTGGTGGCACTGACTGGGGAAATGGGCACAGTATGCACTGTGAGCCTGACACAGAAGCTGGCAGCAGTGGCAGACAACTAACTGCTATTCAATCTATAACAGTGAAAAAAGTTTTTTGCTTTTAAATGCAAGCTATTGTGACACCAGATATGAGTGGTGGCACTGACTGGGCAAATGGGCACAGTATCCACTGTGAGCCTGACACAGAAGCTGGCAGCAGTGGCAGACAACTAACTGCATTACATTACACAGAAAAAAAACAAAACATACCCTAACCCTAACCTAGCTATGCATTTCCCTATCTAATCAACAGCAGCTACACTTTCCCTCCTCTCACTAAGCATGCAGCTTGAGAATGAATGTAAATGGATGCCTTCCAGTAGGTGGGAGGGTCTGCTATTGAGGGTGTGCTGTAATTGGCTGTAATGTGTCTGCTGACTGTGAGGTACAGGGTCAAAGTTTTACTCAATGATGACGAATAGGGGGCGGATCGAGCCATCCGCGGCGGATGCGAACACGCTATGTTCGACGGGAACTGTTCGCCAGCAAACCGTTCGGTGCATCACTACTTACGACTTAGTATAAACAACAGATAACCTATTCAGACTTTAAGATGCCATCTTGAACTAAGTCAGGAAAATTTCCATGATGTATGCACCCTTTAGTAATGGCCTTGTATGTTTGCCAAGTTAAGGGAGGTCCTAAAAAGAATAAAGTAAAAGAAGTGGTACTTTTTCATATATGAACTATGGTAACTCTAAAATGATGACACCTAAGGTATAAATAAGTGTACTTTTAAACGTTAAGACACAGAGGAGAGACTTGGAGACAGACGCTGCTCCATCTTAAAATGACAGAGAGGCTGACATGATGACATGTTCAGAAGGGTATGTTAACCTATTAATGATATTTGCAAGCATGTAATTTAATCTTATAAACTCTGCTATAATGGATTTTTATATTTTTATATAATAAATATCCAAAAAGACAAAACTCTATTGCTTCCAAGACAATCCTTATGTTATATTGTATTCTCAATTATTTATATATGTTAAATAGACAATCTCTTACTAACTGTATAAAATTATGGCTAAGATACCTGTATGGTTAGCCCTACTAAGTTCTATGCTTTAAGACATTATAGTGGTAAATAAGGGAACCACCTGCGGTTACAATTGGCGACCACGAAGGGACTTTGCACTTGGAAGCTTTAACTATAAAATTATAAATACCTAGGTAACCTCTTATACGTAAGAAGACACAATACATTGTCATGGCACAAGTCTTGAAATATCAAGAATCTATTGAGCTATTTGTAGCCCAGACTCAGAGAGAGATCTTCATCATAAGAGATGATTTTAATGTGAACAAAGCACTTTGAGTTCAGGTGCAGGTACATCGTAATTAGCATACAATGCTGAAATTGTGGATCTTTATATCATAAGAGAACAAATATACATATTTGGTAAACTCCCTGATATGCCTAATACACCAGCACAGCATGGCCCATTAGTTCCAGGACAGTGGATTGCAGGCAGGGGGATATGTTCTCTTTGTAGCTGCTTAGTATGCATGCGCAGGAAAAAGATTAATGCAAAATGTTGTCAAAAGAAAAGTCATAAGACAGAGCGATGAAATTTGAAGTCTAATTCCAAGAATGCAAAGAAAATTGCATTATGGCTTAATGAAAACATTCATGACACAGAAGCGACAGACAGTCAGTCCACTATATAAGAAAAGTTTTATAAAACAGTGATATGTTCCATATTGTCATCTTCGCTAGCTGTTGATTGAAAATCAGGAATTATAACAGCATAACTATTTTTGGAGTCTGGAGTTTCCTGCCAAGGTTGCAGAGATACAGAGACATGTAAACATTGCTTCCATTCCAAGGAATTGAGAAGTCGTTGTTTTATATTCCAAATTATGAACAACATTATTACATACAGCCATAAATAGAGACATGTTTTTTAAATAAATTCAGTGCAGTACAATACAGTACAATGCAGCATATATTTTATATAATATATGCTAACTAGCTCATATTTATTCCTAAACAGAGTTGAAATTATACTACCCTCCTAGAAAAATGTGCAACAGGTGGTTAAACATCCTTTGCTTCTCTAAATGCTCTGCAAAAATAAATATTTATAAAATGATTAAAAATAATATATATGGAAGATAAATCAGGGCAAAACAAAATTGTAACTATACAGGATCTCTGATAGTTTTTAACCTTAAATTATTAAAGACTTATTTAAATAAAATGTTAAATACATTTACAGCTTTAAATGTGACCAAAAGATACTAAATGATGTGTTAAACAGCCAGCCCAATTCACTAGAATAGCATAAGTATTCTACTATTTAAAGTGCACTATTCCTGCACATAATGACTTTGCTTACTCAGGTACAGTCTTTAGTCTATTGCAATGGCAGTAAAATCCACCAATTTTAAAAGGGAAAGCTTACTTAAATCACTGGTACTATCCCACTGTACCTGTAGTGCTAGCAGTAAGGAAATTAGAACAATGATATTGTACTACTGACTGTAATCAGATCAGACACATGTAATCTCAGTGAATTTCATAAACTAGGTTTTCATAAAATAACATAAAATTTCAAAGTTGTTTATATATAAATATATTAATGTTGTTTATAAATAAATGTATATAGACTAGGCAATAAGAGCATTTACATGCATTCATCAGCCTGCTCTCTCAGAGCCAGAAATGGATTTATAAAAAATAAAAGTAAAAAGTCCACAGTCAACCATACATGAAGGGTGAAATAATTGCTTCTTTAAAAGCTATATGCTGCCAAAATTATATATATTGTGAGAGATCAATTCACATTGCATTGGAGAAGCCTGGTTGCTCGCCTGCTGCCTTTGGACTATGGCCCCCTTTTAAAAGACTTTATTTTTGCCTGCAGAAAAGCCGTATTCGTGCTTTTCTGCCTGGGGTTCAGTAGATTTGTTTGAATGTTTATACCCCAGATAGGAATCCCATGGAGCCCTTCGTATGAAACCGACTGTAAAGACTTTGGCTCCATGGCGATTAAACTGTATTGTGTGGTCGAGTGCCATTCACCTAATAATGTGCACTCAGACCTGAGCTATCTGGGGATATGTTAATGTCTGTGTTTTATGTATAAATGTGACCTTATGTATTTTAAAGTGCTTTGTGTCTTTTTGCAACCATGTGCTTAATGGAGTCTTGTGTCTGTCCTGGGAGATAATTGAATTACTTATCTCCAGGATAGAAGACTCTGAAACTGGTTTGGGCCAGAAAGCCATGCTTCATTTAGTCACAAAGGACTTTTTACTAACTTTTGAACCCCTTTGTCTGATTTGTGCCATTTTTGAATATGTTGTTCCCCTGAATGGATTGATGGGAGTGGAGGGGAGAGAATAAAATGGAAGGGGTGGAGGAATGAAATGGGAGGGAGGGAGGAATGAAATGCGGAGGGGGTGGAGGGAATGAAATGTGAGGGGGGGGGGAAGAATGAAATGGAAGGGAGGGGAGAGAATAAAATGGGAAGGGGTGGATGGTTCTGAAACGGGAGGGAGGGGAGAGGAATGAAACGGGAGGGGGTGGAGGAAACAAAGTTCGGGAAGGGGAGGATGAAATTCCAGTGAAATGGAGGGGTGGAGGAATGAAATGGGAGGGTGTGGGGAGAATGAAATGGGAGGGGGGTGGAGGAATGAAATGGGAGGAGGGGAGGAATGAAATGGGAGGGGGGGTGGAGGAATGAAATGGGAGGGGGGTGGGAGGGAATGAAATGGGAGGGGGGAGGCAGAATGAAATGGGAGGGGGGTGGAGGAAATGAAATGGGAGGTGTGACAGTGGAACTGCACCTGAGGGGAGGGGGAGAGGAATGAAATTTCAGGGAGGGGGGGAGGAAGGGAATTTGAGGGAGGGAGAGAGGAAGGAAATTTGAGGACGGGGAGAGGAAGAAAATTTGAGGGACGGGGGAGAGGAAGGAAATTTGAGTGACGGGGGAGAGGAAGGAAATTGGAGGGGGGAAGAAGGAAATTGGAGAGAGGGAGGGAGGGGGAGAAGAAGGAAATTGGAGGGAGGGGGGGAGAAGGAAATTGACGGGGGGAGGGGGAGAGATTGACATCCATCACACACAATGCACCCCTTGCACACAGAAAAACACACAATACATTACACACAGACACATGTACACAAGCAATGCATCCCTTACACACAGCAACACACAATGCACCCCTTACACACACTCAATGCATCCCTTACAGACGCACACACTGCATCCCATACATACACAAACTCATCTTGCAGCCCTTACACATACAAACACAGATTCACACAATGCATTCCTTACACACATCAGGACATCCCCCACACACACACTCCACTCCCTGTGAACAAACTCATTGGTGGAACATGAAGGTGGACCCTGGAACCCAGACCTTGAGCTGTGTAAAGGGCCCTCAAAAAAATGGAGCTGCTTCCTGTTCTCCCAGAACAGTGATTTTTGTGACCACAGTCACAAACCGCCTCCAGAGAGCCTGTTGTACACCAGACCAGTGGAGCCAGACAGCAGCTAGAGCCCATCATCATCCTCATCTGGTTGTAAGTAGGCAATCTAGTATATTATTCGTGGCACTAATCTCTAATTTACCTCACATTAAAGGGACACTATAGTCCCCAGAACCACTGCAGCTTAATGTAGTGGTTCTGGTGTCTAGCCTGTCCCTGCAGGCCTTTTAATGTAAACACGGCGGCACTGCAGCACTGGTGTTAGTTAACATAGCAGATCATATGGGTGGGGCATTGTGATGTCACATGGGGGGGGCGGCAAACTTTACTTTTGCCTAGGGCGGCAAAAATCCTTGCACCGGCCCTGCAGACACTGCATCCCTGTGGGCGGATTCGGGTGGGGGGGGGCAGCACTTTGGGCGGACTCGGGTGCAGGCACCGGGGGGCCCAGACCTTGAGCTGTGTCAGGGGCCCCAACATTTCTGATGGCAGCCCTGAGATCATTTCAAAAACTGATTATGAGAAAGATGTGATTGAACTATTCCAAATCCTAATAATGGACTCAACGATGATGGCAAAGCATGATGAAAACAGAAAAAGACGAGACAGATGCTTGTGAAAGACTTTGGATGCACCTATGAAGGTGATTAAGAAAATACTTTGCCATATAGTTTATCATTGAATGACTAGCGCAAAAAGCCTTCTTATGCTGAAAAGAAGTGCTATGCTAATTCTGGACATTGCTATTATGTTTCCAGAGAGAAGATGACCGGAAAAAGAAATAAAGGCTGATAGCTGTCAAGATGGAACATGGTACTGAGAAAACCTGATTGACTATCAAAGCACCTCACAGTACAAGACACAGATTGTTACCTACAACTCAGAAAAAGTGCTTAATAGGAAGGAGCAGAAGAAGAGGAATATAGATTTCCTACTGGAGTGAAAAACCATCG